>OZ022414.1:28485679-29085679 GCA_963989365.1 Rhimphoctona megacephalus | reverse complement strand
TTTCCAGAGCTATTTGAGATTACTATCTCTATGTTTACCAAATCCTTAGTATTTTGTTATAAAAAGTTTTCTCTATTAAAATATAGATCCCTACTTCTACAAAATATGTAACTTCTCTCGGCATTCCTTATACTTGTAAGAAAGTTTTTCCTCTGCCGGATTATGTATTCATTAATTGTATCTATTTTTCTTATTATTGTTTTGCTTTTTACAGAAATTGTTATCCAGACGGCATCAAGGTGGCCTCCGGAACGACCTAAATTGGCAGAACACGTTGAGCTGTGAAATGAAATTTTTTTCACAAAAAGCAATGAGCTATGTTACTTTTTTATGTACATCATTAATATTTCTGTTCAAATACGTTTTTCCCTTTCATGTCATGTGATCATAATTCTTTGTGCAATCTGAAAGAAGGTCAATAAAGAGCATATTGACTCATAAAAATAGAACGGTTATGTGTTTGTCTGTTTTCAACATCCTTTCCCATCACCATTATATAAAATAATTGCGTTTGGATGAAGAAACCACGCCGAGATGTATGGTAGTATTTGTTATTTCTATAATCTATAAACTATGAAAGAACTGTACAAAAAGCAATGAAATCTTGGTAATAACTTTGAAAAAGTAAAAAAAGGACGCCAAGTATAAAAAGTTGTACCTTAGTTATAATGTGACCAGTTTGTTATTTTTCCACTTAAAACAACATTATTCCTCTTTCTTCAAATAATTCTTTCTCCTTCTCTCTTCTTTCTCTTTTATAAAAAAAATCTTCTTACTCTTCTTCTTTCTCGAGCATTTTTTTTCTGTTTATAAAAAATTATCCTTCCTATCCTACTTTTTCTTCTTCTGTATAAAATTATTTTTCTCTTACTTCCTCTTTTCAAAAAGAATTGAAATCACTATTCTTTTTCATACAGCCAAGTGAACGTGAGACTGAATTTTATTAGAAATTGTTTACGGATCTGCTCGAAGCGAACAGTGATTGTATTTCGAAAGTGCTAACGATGTTAAAAAAATGCAGACAATTACGAACAAAAGTATATTCCAAAATTTTCGATTATTGCTCGGAATAAAAACTACTCTTTTATTGACTTGAAACAACGAAGGAATCATTCCATTTCGATAAAAATTTCGTGATTCACTATATAATCTTGCTCGAATTTAGTTATTCACAGATGACGATGTGTATGGAATACATAAATATATAACGTACATACCGCACAAGTTCGATGCAGAGACTATACAAAAACTTGGCGTGCATGGTTCAGGAAAATAAGTTCGGCGAAGAGACGCCTCATCTTTCTCGGCCCTCCGTTCCATCTATTCAATTCTCATCCGTCCTACACATCGCATTGTTGCATCGAACTACCTCATCCATTCCGTCCATCTACCTTATCCATTCCATCCCTTCTATCCATCCGACTATCTTTTCCAGCTCAATCCATCCGTCTCGTTCATATAATCCATCCATTGATTGCGTTGATCCGTTTACCAATCTCATCCCACATTTTTCACCCATTAATGGATCTGTTTCATCTGATATCATATTCATCTATTTATTTCATCCATTTCATTGCATTCATTGATCCATACACCCATCATTATATCCGTCCATCTCATTCTTGTTACCCATACATTTATTGCATCCATCCATTTATTCCATCCACTGCATTATATCAATTTTCCATTCATGTATCTGTAAATCCATCCATCCCGTTCATATAATCCGTACATATATCGCGTCTGTACAACTCATCCACTATTCACCTATTTTATTTCTCTATTTCATTTCATTTCATCAATCGACATATTTCACCGATCTTATTCACTCAATTGAATAATCCTTCCATTTTATCATGTCTGTCCAACCATTCGCACTACAGATTCTCCAGATCTGTTGCGAATGCTTGGATGCACTACAGATCGCACTACAGATCCTCCGGATCTGTTGCGAATAATTGGATGCGAATTTTTCTTGAAATATAAAATTGTGCTTGAGTACATAATTGATATCGGGCAGTACATTAGATAGAAGTATACTTCCCGGGCTTATTTTCCTTAACCATGCACGCCAAGTTTTTGTATAGTCTCTGCATCGAACTTGTGCGGTATGTACGTTATATATTTATGTATTCCATACACATCGTCATCTGTGAATAACTAAATTCGAGCAAGATTATATAGTGAATCACGAAATTTTTATCGAAATGGAATGATTCCTTCGTTGTTTCAAGTCAATAAAAGAGTAGTTTTTATTCCGAGCAATAATCGAAAATTTTGGAATATACTTTTGTTCGTAATTGTCTGCATTTTTTTAACATCGTTAGCACTTTCGAAATACAATCACTGTTCGCTTCGAGCAGATCCGTAAACAATTTCTAATAAAATTCAGTCTCACGTTCACTTGGCTGTATGAAAAAGAATAGTGATTTCAATTCTTTTTGAAAAGAGGAAGTAAGAGAAAAATAATTTTATACAGAAGAAGAAAAAGTAGGATAGGAAGGATAATTTTTTATAAACAGAAAAAAAATGCTCGAGAAAGAAGAAGAGTAAGAAGATTTTTTTTATAAAAGAGAAAGAAGAGAGAAGGAGAAAGAATTATTTGAAGAAAGAGGAATAATGTTGTTTTAAGTGGAAAAATAACAAACTGGTCACATTATAACTAAGGTACAACTTTTTATACTTGGCGTCCTTTTTTTACTTTTTCAAAGTTTTCCAGATTTCTCCGGATTTTCAATTGGACTTCGTGACTCCAGAATCTCTTGATGAATTTTTTCTCCATATCCTCGAATCCATTGATTTGATCCTTCGTACGTTGGTGCCTTTATTTTAAATTTGTTCATTGGTGGCGTTATCTCGTGGTGGAGGAACTTCGTTTCTCGACGATCATCACCATCCTCCGATTCTCTTTCATTTTTTTCTGGTTTCGGAACGATTCGTGTGCTTTCGGTAGTTGGACTGTGGAATTTGTCCTTTGTCTCGAGATTTTCAACCCTTTTCCGAATTGCATTTATATCCAATTGCATCTGGGCCACGCTTACCTCGACCACTGCGTTTTTAGACTCGTTCTCTTGCACGATGTTGGTCAGGCCGGTGACGTGTCGTTTGATCGGTTCGTAAATTTGATGCACGTCGGTTGCGATTTTGGCTTGCATGATGGTCAATCTTTCCGAGAATTCTGCCCTTAATTCGACACAGGCTTGATTATTTTTGGCAATCTCATTTGCCATAATCTGCACCTGTGATTTCATCTCTTGCATCGCCTCCATTAAACCGACCAACAATTGGTTGTTAACCTCTCCAAACCCGACTCGACTACGGTTCGATTTCGGTGTACCAAATTCCTCGAGTCGATTCTGTTCGATCCCTTCTTCATTTGTTTCTTTGTTTCCAAAGTTTGCCCTTGACTGATTAAAAACATCCCCCGCTCCGGGAGGCGGAAGCGTGGTTGTAAAATCATGTGTTTGCGTATCAGTTTCTGGATTTTGAAAGCCCGAATCTGGGATAACCTCAGCTATTTCTTTATTATCAGCCATTTTAAGGACTCGAATAATTTTCATTCAACTCAAAGCAAAAGGAAAGCTATTTATATTCCCACTCTCTTTATCAATACCTGCCCCACGTTGGGCGCCAAGTTGTAACGGTACGCTTTTTACGTTCCCCGCTACGCGTGAATTCGAGCAACTAAGAATGTTTAGGAGCAGGTATGAAAAGAAGCGTGAGTCAGAGGTTTTGTGTCAAAAAAATAAATGATCGTGTTTATTCACAATATTTCGTCAGTGTACAAAAATAAAAACGCAAATCATTGGTGTTTTCGTGATAAATTAAAGTTTTTCAGATTCGTTCCCTAATTTCTATAAACTTGTCCAATTTAGTTCCTTTATGTCATGAATGTGTCCTTATTTCTTCAACAACTTTTTCCGATTTGAAGGCTCTTTTCCCTTTTGTCAATAACTTGTCCAATTTACCATATTAGTTCCCTAATTTCAACAAATTTGTCCAATTTATAGGATCCTTTGTCCAATTCAATCAATCCTATTTACTTAATGATTCGATATAATTTTAATCTCATCTCCATGGCCAGATATAGTCTTATAGAGATTGATTGAATTATTAATTTTATTGTTTGAAAAATTGAAAGAAATTGAAATGACTGAAAAAGTTCTCGCTTCAAAAAAAATATAAATTGTTTTTTTTTAATTTTGTTTAAATGAAATGAGTTATTTTTTTACTCCAACAAAAAATAATTAAATGATTTAATGAAAAAGGGTCCTATGCCAAGCATCTTCAGACTGCACGGAATCGCACGGTCCCCTCCCGCTTTAGCATAGGAAAGGAAGGATCAAAATTGAGAATCTGCAGACCCTACGGAATCGCAGAGTCCCCTCCCTCTCAATAATGAATGATAAGGTTATCACGTTAGAAATCTTTGACCTGCACGGAATCGCACCGGTCCCTCCCTTCTTGGCGTGATCGGAAAGGAATTTCACCCTCGAATCTGCAGACTGCACGGAATCGCACAATCCCCTCCCTCTCGGCGTGAAATTTGGAATATTATAGGTTAAGGATTGTTGGAGCTTGTTTTTCCAGAGTCACTACCTCTGTACTTGAAGCGAGAGCTGATTCAAGAATGAGCTGCCGTTGCTGATCCGCACGGCCTTTTATACGAATTTAGACAAAGGAATAATGATAATGATTTAATCTAAAAATAACTTGGACTTTGCTCCCAGGAATAATCTCGAACCAGAGCTCTTTTACTAAATTCATGGATTGGTCAGCCAACTGGTCGCCGCGGCGTGATTGGTTGAGCTTAAGGCTGATTTTCATCGCTCATGTAAGAAATCATAATTTTGTAACGGAAATAAATGTTTTTGTTGTTAAAGGTTCGTTTTTATCCTTTTTTAACTGAAATAAATCAAATTTTCTTTTTAAAAATGATAAAGTGACAATTTGTGAGCGATGTAGAGCATTATTTCCCTTGGATCCGAGCTCTGTTTCGTGATTGGCCATTTCCGTTGGAACCAACGTGCAATTGCACTTTGCATGATTTTACCACCTGGACTCTCGTGAATTTTGTTTTATTGCTCAAATTTAACCTTTTTCGTTGTTTTTCATCTAAAATGAGTCTAACTATTGCTTCAGAACATTAATTAAGAGATTTTTAATGAAAGAATGAACGAGAACTGATTCTCTGTGTAGCCTGAGAGTTTTGTCGAGGAGTGTCGCCTCGAGCGGCTGAGCGCAGGCTCGACTGGGCTGGCGCGCAGTTCAAATGCAACATTTTACGCAAAATAAAGGGAGTGCCGTTTCAATATATATATATATATATATATATATATATATATATATATATATATATATGATTATAACGCATAAATGTCCATCAAATCTGATAGCGACTTCACTAGAAAATTTGAAGCTGCGTTCCGAAACAGCACTCGTGTGCACACTGGCCCTTGTTATAGTACAGGCCGGTGTACGCACGAATGTTGTTTCGAAACGCAGCGTAAGCATAATCTCAGACGATAATCTTAAAAAAAAATCGTTCCACGAAATCTGATAGATCGGCCGATACGCAATATTGCAACAAAATATTGATCACCAAATAAACCCAATCATTACAAATACTCGGATTACTTGTCATACGAATTTTTTTTACGTTACAATAGAATATTATTCAATTTGCGGACGAATGTAGGGTGAAACACCCAGTCGCCAGCCATGCAACAATAGTCGGCCTGTCCATACTTTGTATGAGTGGGAAGAATGCGGAAGACATTTTCCACACGCTTCCCACTCATACAAGGCTGACTACTGGTACATGGCTGGCGACTGGGTGTTTTACCCTATTTATTGAGCACTTGTTGATTCATATTAGACCGCTCAACACCTGCAGATTACTTTAGATACAGGACAAAACATTTCAAAATCAACAACTTTTGTACAGACATATATATAATCTATTCGTAATATATGTATGACATGACATATAAAAATGATCTATACACATATATTTTATTTTTTTCTAAATATAGAGGGTGATGCCATGTTATGAAATAACGTAACACTTACAGTACGCTAACCTGCGTGTATATAGTTCGATGGATTACACACATACATGAGCATAAACACTATTACAACGCAATAAGAATCAAGGACGAGTATGTGTATCAGAAACATTTCGAAGGATGAAGTTGTCATGTGTGAACGATTATAACATTGAAAACTAATAAAATCGCTTACCTCCCCATAAGCTTAGTTTCAGCTGTGTACAATCAAGATTTTGGATATATTCTCCCAAAACCTTGTTGAGAAGCTCCGCAACGATCGATTCGAAAACCATTTCGGCCGATCGCTCTCCCAAGAGCTCCCTCGAATCCCTCTAATAAAAACCGGCAATCTCGTCGCGCACGTTGTCAACTTTTCACTCATTCACTCGCGTCACCACCGTTTTCAATCTGTTCGATGTTTTTTTTCATTACGTATTTAATAACATCGTAACGGAATTTAAAAAATCCAGCGATTTTATTATCATAACCTGATACACGTATTTTTCGTAGCACATTTACAATTTTTGTGACAGGGCACACTTTTAACACTGCAACAGAATTGGGAGTTTGCACAATGCACTCGTACAAGGTTTACATGTATTTTACGACGTACACAAATACGAAGCATGCCAACCGATTGAGATAGCTCGAGGGGGTGGGGGAATCATCATCCAATGCCTTGTTTGTGTAGGGGCACGATATATGTATATACGTTGCGCAAACCGCAATGCGCAAGGCTGCCTGGGCAGTTCAACAGTATACCACTAAACTTGAATTTTTTTCAAGATCGTAAACCTTTCCGCTTTTCCTCCCCACATCACCCTCAAGCAATTTTAACGAAACATCAAATAAGAGTAGAAGGTTGTAATTAGGACAGGGAGTTACTTGCGGCAGATTAGCTGCTAACTTTATCAAATCACGACATAAGATACTATGTAACAGTATGGTATATAACAGTATGGTATAAGTATGGTATTAACAATGAGCTATCTAACAGCAATTATTTAATATCAACAGTAATTAAATTATCCTCATTTTATTTCTTTATAATTATGAGAGTTAATAAATTGTCTGTGGAACTTTTCTTGTAGTGGATTTTTTAATTTGCATTCTTTTATTAACCTTTTACTATTACTTTGATGATTAGTATATTCCAATAATTACAATTGAAAAGTGATCGACATCATTGTCAATCATCATAGATGAAAACGGAAAGTTACTAACAAATTAAGCTTCTAATAGGACCATGCAGAAATGGTAAGGGTAGGACAAATGAATAATTGTACGTAAAAAAACGAGTGCTTTTTTCGTCTTACAAGAATTACTGCGGAAAAATCACTTAAGGTATTTCTTTCACGAACTCGAATATTTTATAATTAACAGATTTTTCTGTAGAAAAAAGTAAAAATACATCCCATTCTACTGGAAAAATATCGAGCCAAAAGTTACCGAATCTTTAGAAAAGAATTATAACTTTGAAAATCGTCTAATTTATTACACGACACTTTTTGGAGATGACTTGCTGCTCACATTTATATTTAATAATTCATATATTAAATAATGATAGATGTTTGATATAAACTGTCCTATGGTAAATTAAATTCTAAAGATTCCGTAGCAACGAAAAACAGTCACCGGACGTTTGAAAAAAATATTCACGATAGAACTTGAAAGAATGTGATCAGCAGACGATTTTTCGTAGCCATGACGTTCAAGAGGTTATGTTATCTTCGGCTGATTTTACAACATTTTCAACACTATTTTTGTTTTTGCCCGTTACAAATTGACTCACATTTTTACCAATATCACTGCGTACTTTATACGTATTTTCACTCATATTTCACTATTTTTTTTAACCAAATACAATGAGTCCAGCTTCTCCCTTTGACAGTGCGATTGTTGTCATCTGTAGCTCTCCAAAAAATATCAAAAAGTTTCATAATTTATACAATTAAGCTGAAATTTTCTATTTATGTTTACAGTTGGGACTAATAATTGGTTATAACTTTTTTAAACAAAATCCAGCCTAATTTATGAACAGATGTGGAGCCCTGCTTATGCGTCCAAAGAATACGGCCCTGCGCGATGTTCAATCCAGTGAAACATATATTCGATTTGGAAAAACACCGAAAAAAAAATTTGAACGATTTCGTAGTTTTATACATTGAATAATTTTTTTTTTTATGGATAAGATTTTCCGTGGATGAGCATTTTATTCATTGAATATTATAAACAGTTATTTTGACTAAACCTCTACATTTTAAATTTAACGTATAAAAGAATGTTATGACATCGATATACCGAAAATAAATAAATAATAAATTGACAAATAACAAGAAATTTTATTTATTTTCCACTATTCGTGGACAGTACTATTGCGATAATAAATTTTGCAAAGCTGTTGCCCGGTGAAACGATCCTGTTATTAGCCTACATAACCCCAAAAATATTTTTAAAAAATCAACGAAAAGAATACATTGTTATATCATGTTTGTAATCCTTCAATATTCAATTGCAATAGACTTTGAACCCTTCAAACACTGATCTCTAAATCTGGAGTTACGAAACACCATAACAAATAATATATTTAACCCCCTCCGTAAATTCACATGACTTCTACGCGCTCAACATATCTGATTGGTTAATGAATAAGTTTACGGTAGTAAATGATACACGTAGTTCCAGATCCGACCGAGATTGAAGAATATTTTGCCACGTGAAAATTATTAATATTAAACGAACATAATTTCAAAAATAAAATCCGTGTTATAATAATTCGACGTCAATATACAACACCGATACGAGGTACAATCATCGAACTAATCCAAAATGGTAATGGGAATAAAATCATTTCAACGCACAAATCGTTTATCGAGTATATATATTGTTTTTTTTTCTTTTTTTGTCTCAGATAAAATTTATAACTCAAAATGTAGGGTTCCTCAGAGGAAAAACATTCCTGAAATTATCGACCTGTTCAGTGTCAGCTCAAGTTCCTAACCCAAGCGAGCAACAGGATGAAGTATTGTTTGAAGAGGTGAACATTAATTTACCTACTATCACGATTTTTTAACAGTGGAATCCTGTAAAAACACAGTTTGTCATCCAATATTTATCACAGGTGGGAGAGAAAGGGCTCATAGTTTTAAACCGTCCCAAAGCTTTAAATGCATTGAATCTATCAATGGTCAATAAAATTCAACCAACATTGAAAAAATGGGTAAATTCAAAGAATACCATAGTTCTGAAAGGATCAGGCGATAAAGCATTCTGCGCTGGTGGTGATGTCAAATCGATTGTCCTTGCTTTGAATGAAGCTGGAGGAGCAATTCACGGACAGGAGTTTTTCAAAAATGAATACAGGTTATATTTTGAAACTTTAATACATTTTTTTTTCTGTTCAAAATGAATTATTTTACAATGTTTGAATTCATTAGAAAATTGTTGCATCTAATTTTTATAATTGCTATTATTGTTGCTAATATTTTATTGTTTTTAGAAATTTTTACTCTAGTTGATTATTTTACATTTTCTTTTATTTTTGTATGGATTCTTGTCATTATATGATAATTAATTTTGTGCAAATGGAAAGTATGAGCCATTTTGTAGAATTTTACATTGATTTGCATTTACACATTATCAGATTAACATAGGTATATTAAAATGATTATTAATTTGATATACAAAGGATACTCGGATTTACATGTATATTGATTGGCATAAAATGGCCTCAATCGTATGAAAATTTCAGTCGTAGGAAAGACAATGCACAAACAATCACTCTTTTAACTAAAAAAAGATTCAAATTTTGGTATGAATTTTTTTTAATTTAACAGCCCTGGTAGTCATTTCTATTGGTTTCACAATTTTCAGTTTTACAAATTTAACACAACTTTCATGTAAATTGTCAATGCGATTACAAATTTGATGTTTGAATAAAATTTTTTATCTTGATCGAAAAATGACAAGTTTAAGTCATGAAATGTTAACTTATTTTTGTTTTTGTAGTTTGGATTATGCAGTAGGAACATATAAAAAGCCTATAGTAGCCATTATTCATGGAATTGTGATGGGTGGTGGTGTTGGATTGTCGGTCCATGGTAAATACCGAGTAGCCACAGAAAAGACACTATTCGCAATGCCAGAGACTGCAATAGGATTGTGCCCAGATGTTGGTGCCACTTATTTCTTACCTCGTCTACAGGGAAAGCTTGGTCTTTATTTGGGCCTCACAGGACACAGATTAAGAGGTTGCATTATTTATTAATGATTATTATGATTATAGATAGTATAAATAGCGGGTAGACAAACACTATAATATCCAATCACTTTGATTAGCTAAACATTGATAAAACAACTGTCATGAATTTCGAAAAAAAAAACAATATTTTCAAATAATCTTATTGAAGCAAATTTATAGATGAAATTTATCTTCAATTTTTTTTCGATATCTTATTAATAGACAAAAAAGTTAATTTTTCGATTAATTTTGTATAAATGATTTCGTGATCATGATCGATCATTTCATGATTCCTAATACAAGCCATATTTTCAGTTATAAAATCTTCCTGATAAAACCTCGAAACAGGTATATTTGATTGCATTTTCAGGAATCGATGTACTATACGCTGGAATCGCCACGCATTACGTTCCTGCCGAAAAAATAAGTGCTCTAACAGAAGCTCTCGTTGCTCCTGGATCTCAGGATGTTGGTCAAATTCTTGATAAATTTCAGTCTAAAGATTTGAATAAAACGTTCTCACTTGATGCATACATGAAACAGATCAATGAATGTTTTGAAGCGAATACTGTAGAGGAAATTATCAGCAGGTAAAAGAAAGAAACGGCTTGAATAGCGAATTCTTATTTGTAGCATTTAATGTCAAACTCATATTCGAAAATCGTTAATAATTTCTATTGTTATTTATATTTTTTTTTTAATTCGTCGAATCTGTAATTGATGGATTAATGTTATTTAATGTTTGCTCATTCCTGTGAACGTGCTACGTTATTCTTTTCCGAATAAGATAAATCAGGAAAAATATTGTTCAACGAAGTTTCAACAATCATTCAAATCGTAGGTTGAAGAAGGATCGTACAGATTGGTCTGAACAAACACTCGAATTGCTTTCGAAGATGTCGCCAACAGCTATGAAAGTTGCTAAACTGGCAATCGAAAAAGGGCGGAAATTAAGCTTCGGAGATTGTTTAAAGATGGAATACAGATTGTCGTGTTCAGCTCTTACCCGCGAGGGTGATTTTTACGAAGGTGTGAGAGCTCTCTTGATCGACAAAGACCAGAAACCTGTTTGGAATCCAAAATCCCTCGAAGATGTAACTGACGAGCACGTTGCTAAATTTTTTACGCAAGTTCCCGCCGGCGGGGATTTAGAATTTTAGATCTTATAAATTCCGTACGAGGCAAATATACGTCCGTCAAATGGAATAACGTGATATACAGTTTATTAGCAATAAAATGAATTTTTTATTTATGTAAAACGAATCAAAAAAATATTGTAAATTCAATAACTTCTTATAGTAACACAACGTTAATCTTGTTTTTTTTCTTGTTTTCTTTTTTTTATAATCTACATGGCCAAAATAGATCGTTGGATTATGGTGTGTACGGACAAGGGGAATGTTTAAAACAACCAATAATCTTAATATTTCATGGGTTAATCAAGAAGCACGAGATAATGCTGTGCGACAAGAGCCTTTAAAAAAATTAATAAGTCGGCTTTTACCAAGGATTATCGTTGTTCGAAAAAATTAAGATTAGTAAAATATACTGCTTCAGAATCTTGGTTCGAAAGGAATATCACATTAGAGGATCCTACCGAATAAATTCTCGTTAAAAATTAAAATGTAACGCGAACAATGTCTATTCAAATCTCGTACTTTGAAGAGTATTTTTGGTCTTTTAATAATATTTTGCGCATTGGCGCTTACACGAAACGCGTTAATCTAACAGGACGGGTGTTTCGAATCGTGTATCAAAACAATTAACTAAACGAAATCGAAAAATTTGAATATTTATAAAGCAGTTTTTTCCGAATACATATCATCCTTGGTGTAATATATAAGGAAAAAATCCTATCCTTGGCTAGCTAAAAATAACATCCAAAATGAAGAAACAAGCGTCGATAAAACTTTGTGTGTTCTTAATGAATCATTTTTATTCCGTGATTTTTATTTATCAAAATTCTTTTAAATCCCCTCTTCTCTGTATACGTCGTCGCCGTGTCTTGAAGCAATGTTGTACATGAGATTATTAACAGAGACGTCGGGAACCCAATTTCTTTTCTCTTTTCGTCCGAAATCACTGTCATCGATAATACGAATTCTATATGGATGTTAATATCAGAAGGATCATTCCTAATGGACATCAAATTCGAGATACCTCTTTTGTAGTTGCGAGCGAGCGACGTTTCGACCATTCGATACTAACATCCTCGCGTACGAAGAAGATGAACCGGATCAAAAGATTATGAGAGAAGTCGTCGCTCGTCGAAATCTATGTATGCATGTGTGTTTATGCGTTTGTTTTGTTGTTGTTGTTGTTGTTGTTGTTGATGTTGTTTTTGAAATTTTTTGTTTAATGTTAATTACGTGGGTTCAGTCAATATATTGGGCGAGCCAGCGGAAGCCTTCCCCGTAACCTTGTCTCTTCAAAACTGAGCACATGAACAATTCGAGAGGACGACCTGGAATATCTGCACGGGCAATCTTTCCCTGAAAATAATAATAACGTTACAATATTATTTATTCGTTCATCACTATGAATACCGTATTTGAATATAAAATCATACCTTTCCAGTCGTTTGTCCATAAAGATTGAAGCAATGTCTAAGCTCGTCCTCGGACGCTGCACCTGGCTTATCAATTTTATTGCCTAAGACGAGTACGGGACAGGAACTTAGCTGCTCATCCGAGAACAGGGCGTCTAGCTCGGCTTTCGATTCCCCTAATCGGCTTCTGTCGCTAGCGTCAACCAAAAATACTATAGCATCTACAGCTGGAAAATAGTCCTTCCAAACTCTTCGTGCTATGAAACAACACAATATTTACAATTTAGTTACTTTCTTCTACATTTTCAAAATTTTTCTTTATTTCACTTTTATTCCTTTCCCCAGATCAAATAGATTGCGTACAGTTTTTTTTTTATTACTGAAATAGTAGTTTTTAAACTTAAAAAGATTCTACCAGAATAATGTTTATAATTTTTTATCTTTGTCTTCAATGTCAATTGTATAAAACCAAGGTTTTTGCTAGCCCCAATACGATACTCAAAGTCAAGATATTACGCGATATTATTTTTGTAAGAAAGAAAGAAGCACTACATTATGTATTATTTTTAGCACTCAGCATTATTAGCAATAGCATCGAGAATTGAAAAATGAATTGATGTTTTGAATCAAATTTTTAGAAAATTAGCAGATGCTTCCAATAAAAAATAAAAAAATCCGGGTCATTAATACAAATGATACTAAATTGAGGCAAGAAATTATCAGGAACTACTAAAAATTGTGTTGACAAAGTAAACAAAGTAAAATTGTGCTACACATTTCGTAAGGAATATTCAGATGGTTGTTTTTTTTACTAATTTGAAACATAATTATTGTTGCAGCTCGAATATGATGTCAGTGACTTTAAATAAATGAGGAGATAAGCAAAAAGATTAAAAAACCAACACACTACACAACACCACAATCGAAATTTCTAACACGTCAACAAAGTTTCATAAATATTAATTATTGCAGTGAACAATACATAGTATCAACTTTTAATTAATCTCATAAACTGAATATATGAATCCCCAATTGTGCAACTTTCCTAATCAATTTTACGTACCTTGCGTATGACCACCAAGATCAAACGTCGTGAATCTAATATTGCCAATGGACAGCTCTTCCGATGCTACAAACAAAATTGATACAGAATTAGTTTTTTGTTTTTTCAATAGCATGTCATTGGCGGCAATTGATGACGGTCAGTCGTGGTTCGTTCCAACACTTTAATGAATATTCCAAAGAATGATTAATCATGATTCGTCATGTTCATAGGTCAAATGTGCCAAGTATTTAACAAAGAAAATAAACAAAACAAACTCGACAGTAGTATTAATTTCCACGCTTGAAACTTTAAAATATCATGGCACTGGATGACACAATTTATTTCACAGTTACTAAAATAACTTTGCATCAAAAACCAGAATCATAAAAAAGGTGAATACACAGCTAATAATGATAATGGCTGAATGTCTAAGGTACTTTCATTAGTGTTTGTAACCCAAACAAATTCAAACAACAATGAAAAAAGTTCGAACATGATCTAAAATTAGGAGGATATTGTCTTATATTGAATCATTTACCACAGTACACAAAAACGCAGAAAATGTTTGCTTCTGTTTCTGAATGATTTAAAATTACGTTCATTTATATAGAATATTCATTAGGATAAATAATGCAAACGCTTTATCTAAGAAATACTACTATAATTAATGGCACAGCATAAAAACACAGAAAAAAGTATTTGAATGCCGAAAATTAACTGTGAATGATTGTCCATATCCAATTTTAGACTCTATAAACTGTGATTACTAAAATCAACTGCTAATTATGTGGTACATCATCAAAAGCAATGTCGAAGTATACATCGTCGCAGTTCACTGGAACGTGGATTTTTTTTAGAACACTCAAAACAGTGCTTTTAATCTACGAATATAGTTACAAGTTGCAATTCGTTTTCGATATTTCTTAAAAAGAGTAAGATCTTAAGAACGGAAAAATCAAGAAAACAAATGAATGACAAACTGTGTGTTACGTTCCAACATCACAAGCTTCATATTTGTTCATTTAAATTTTTTTTACACGTTACGTTAGTCTGCTTCAAATCCAATAAAAAAACGCGTCTGTTCAGTAACTTTGCAATTATTGCTGACATTATTATTATCATTACTTTAAAATTGTACATTAATTTACTGAGAATGGAAATGCGTGTGAAGTCCTGCTCGACCTACAACCCAGTGAAACAAAACCGTGTGTCGAACAAGACTGGAAATATGAGGACAACGAATTTGACAGAAAAATAGGAAAGTTAGCGACGGTTAATTACTTGGATGCAATGTGGGGACATGTTGCGCCAATCGATCGTCCTTCAACATATGAAGAAGTGTGGTTTTGCCAGCATTGTCCAGGCCGAGAAACAATAGCTTTCCACCCTTCTTCCACAAGCCTGAAAACAAAAGAAAAAAGGCAAAGGGATCATGCTTCGTGTATAATAAGAACTCACACTCGGGAGTTACCGGAAGAGGATCCATGAAATGATCTTCTACAGCTGCATGTATTAGCGAATGTTTGCCCGAATTTGGTATACCGACAATAATGAATTTGCCACGACATACGGTTCTAAAAAAACCTAAACAATCATCTATGCATCATGGTTCATAAAAAAATTTTGGAAATTGAACACATTCACCATATTCGATATACATATCCTATCAATACCTATATTTTGATAGTTTAAAATGACAAATATAACTTTTCAATTCCTTCATTTGAAAATGACAGTTTTTTAAGATTGTTTTCTTTTTTTGATTATAGTTAAATGGTATAGTTTTGAAAAATAATAAAAACGAAGAAATACTGACCCAGGTAGCCCAGGACTCCAGAGAACCATTCCAATATGAACATGTTTCACTTCTGGAAGATGTGTCGTCAAAACGAACGCGTAATTGTCTCGATACTCGGATGACTCTGCAAAAATATGTTGCCTGAGAAGATCGCCAAGTGCGAATGACAACGAGTTATTTTTCAATAATTTTTTTTCTTTTTTGTTTTCTTTATTTTTTTTTATACACGCTGAAGGAAAAGTTGATACGTGAGAGTTGTACCGAAGGAGCGAAGTGGGGCGCGATTGTAAATCGAATCAATGGGCCATGCAGCTGAGCGACGGGTGTTCCGAGGGAAACGAGAAAAGAACGAAATGATCGAAACAAAAGACACGAAGGCAACGAACGCTAAAATAAACCTACGACAGAGGAATACGCGAGAGAATATATTTTCCTATTTTTTTTTTCTACGGTCCGGGATACGTAAATCGAAAAACGTAGTTGGCGCTTTCTCGTTATATTCAATGCTCCGAAAATAACAGCTTCAATCCTCACTGATGCACCAACACACCAAAGATTCAAGTAATCACGGTCGAGCACAAAGTCAAGTTAACGCGCGTGCGATATCGCGTTATTAAGCTTGTAGACAAAGATCGTTTGATGTTTTTAACATACCCGATATACGTATATATTAGAAACAAAAAAAAACAGATGTGCTAAGTCAGAAAGAATAGACAGAAGAAGGGAAATACTTGTTCCCCCCTCCTAGTTGAAATGTCACCTCCCTGTGCCGCTTAGTTGGTTGGCAATTGGCACTGGTGACGTCTACTTCCGTCGGCCATATTGGTTCATTCCGCAATCCGCCTAGCGCGGAATTTTTGAATATTGCTCCATTGCAATATTGGTCAAAAATTTATTCCTGGATGTTTTTATGACATTCAAGATTGCATTCTAATGTTTGTTGAATACGCTGCTTTCATTTGTTTCGAAATATTTAATTGTATATTTTTACACGTTTTATACGAGTCACGTACTAAATATATCTATATATATATATGTATTTATTCGCTTTTATATTACATATGTGTATATATATATATATGTCATCATCGGAACACGATCGGTATGGTAGGAATCGACCGCATGGTGTGAAGAAATGGACCAGGGAGATTAGAGAGAAGGAGTGAACACAGCATAGGCCAATTTGTAGTTCCAGCGTGCCCAAAACACGTTGATGCTATAGTTTCTGGTTTTGCCACTGTAGCGCTCGTGACCGAAAGTACTAATACATATAGTAATAATAATCCTCAGCGACGTGAAACTGACCTTGTACTTTGCGATCGCAGCGCCTCTTAAGTACGGTGTGTTCACTCCTTCTCTCTAGTCTCCTTGAAATGGACGATTGATAGATTGAAAGGCGATAATCCTCGTACACTATTATTTGAAATAAACAGTAAAATCGGCCCATCGAGTTCATTCAATATTGAATGTATCTGAAGATGGTTGAAATAATCCACGGGACTGTTCATGAAAGTGCTATAAAATTAGTGAATGATCTTAATTATGGGTAAGATTAATTAACCTCAAATCCAAAATCAATTGTCAACAAATTTATGATGTTCAATTAATTCATCAATTTTTTATATAAATAAAAAAACAACAGAAAAATTAGTGGAACTTATCATATTGTTGTCGCCACTGTATTGATGCTCAAAGAAATAATCACGAACTCCGAATGGGGCACAGCCAAGTGAGTAAAAAATGTTCTCTCATGTTTCCACTTCTTAACGATCTCGTAAAATCTGTCGCCTGAAAATCATTTTCTTTTTATTTAATCTCCCCTCTATTTTAACGATAATTTAGAAAACTGATGGAATTGATAACTCTCAATGGAAAATATGTCATCAATGCAATTCCCTTGGAAGCTTGCATCGGCAATATGGTACGCAGAATATTGCAAATTATTCGAGAGGAATACACGCTGGAATTGAAAAACAAACCAGAAGAGGCTGATCCACAGGAATCTCTGCACAAAATTTTAACTTCAGGTGGTGATCAAGACATCGACTTTAATATTTCCGTACCGGATCTGAAATCAGCTTTGATCGAACATGTTAACGAATTCGAAGTCGAATTGGAAACATGGTAAATAAATCATTTTTTTGGTAGGAGACTGAAAAAAACTTGATTTTTTTAAAAGAATTCATTCAATTTTTAAGACTTTTCTTTGCACAATATTTTGAAGCAGTAATTTCATCTGCAGTTACATATTTTGTGATTGCGATCAATTTACTAGCAATTATATTAATTGTTCTTTTAAATTATACAAATTAATACAAATAAGAGTAATAAGGTTTTTCCATATTATTTCAATACCATAATAAAGCTATTTTTGGGTTGAAACTCATTTTTTTACCCATTTTCCAATTTTATGATATTGAAATTTTTTCGTAGATTTCATAGACCATCAAGATCTATAGAATACTTGGTACATATCTCACAGCTTCTGGCTGCAAAAAAGTTAAACACAATATTACAGAAAAAAGAAATAAATTTTGTTGCATTGCGATATGAAGCAAATTTCAACTTTGCATTCTTATGCCCTTCTTACAGCTCTGGAAATATAACGGAACAAGCATCAGAACATATTCACTCGAACGAGATCGTAATGACTCTTGGAAAGTCCAAGTTGGTAGAGGATTTCTTCAAGGAAGCAGCTGAAACTCGAGCTTTTGAAGTGATAGTAGCGGAAGGAGGACCATTTTTAAGTGTACATATTTAAATAATAATTAATAATATGATTATGAATAATAACAATATAGAGTGGAGTTAATAACAACAATAATAAGTTCTGATATATTTGTAGACTTGATAATTTTGAATTATTAAAAAATCCTTGATATTTTTCAGGGTCAAGAAATGGCGGTTAATTTGGCAAAGGCAAAAATAAAAACGACCCTCATTTCGGACGTTGCAATATTTGCAATGATGTCGCGTGTTAACAAAGTTATTATTGGTACTCATACAGTAATGGCTAATGGAGGGCTAAAAGCACTTACAGGATCGCACACAGTTGCCCAAGCTGCTAAACATTACTCTGTTCCTGTTATGGTTTTATTACCACTTTATAAATTATCGCCTCTTTATTTGTGCTCATACGAGCAAGATGGATTTAATAGACACGCTGCGCCGACTCAGGGAGTTGTAGACGGAGCGATTGCGCCTCTTATGGAAAAAATTCAGGCATACAATCCAGTTTTCGATTACGTTCCACCGGAACTCGTGACACTATTTATATCTAATACGTACGTTGAAAAATATGCCGCGTTGATTTGGAATTTCATTAAATAAATCGATGTAAACATGCTATAATTTCCATCGAAGATTGTATTGATTTTTATTTCAATTTTTTTCCAGAGGTGGAAACGCACCATCGTACATCTATCGATTGCTGAGTGAACTTTATCATCCAGACGATTACGAATTATGATACAAATTCGTTGCAACTTAATACCGTACAAAACAGAAATTAACTTGATATTAATCGAGACTATAAAACTTTTTACACCTTGTAAAATCTATGGTTAATCATGCAGGAACTGGATATCATTTTATTGTGATTAAATTATTTTTCCAGAGATTGGAGATCGTCAAAATATTTTCTACTTTATTTGAAACAAGTTCAACGGGGTTCATATTGATCAATTAAATTTATCGCTGCAAAAGATCTATGATCTACAGTTTTATAATCTATGATAAGTACAATATGAAAAAATATTTTGATTGACACCACTTTTTTTTACTCATTTATCGGGATTCCAGCTGTGATGAATATGCCCATGATCAAAAGTCTCACAATCTTTAATTTACGTAGTTGGACGACATGAAACCGGGTTTCGTAAATTACTGAGATCAGTCAAAAATGCTTGATTAAAAATCTCTACACTATTTTCGTTTCTTCTTTTGGTTTCATAATGGCCCGCTTTTCAATTCTTTTTTTTTTTAATATTACATAAAAAAGTCACAAATCGAGTTGATTGTGACGTTTACATGACCCTAATTTTGTACATATTTACAAGACTTATGTATAAATACAGCTTTGCTTTGATGTTATATCCCCAATTTCTATACGTAAGGGTTCCAATTGCTACCGTCTTCGGGCTGAAGAGAATTTGTCACCAACAATATCACATCGACTATCCACCAAACCCCTAAGCCACCTAGTGATAATAATTTTCCTACTGCCGTTCCTGTCTGTCCAAGACAAAAACGATCCATCCCTAAAAAACCTAGCAAAATGCTATAGAACAATGTTGTGGCAAAATAATGTCCGCTGTATCTGATACAAGGAACACCCTCCTTAAAGAATGTTCTGGGTCCAAAACATTCTATATCCGGCAAAACTGTGCAAGACACTTCTGTTTTTTCCACATCTTCATAGCGGGAGCCTCCAAACTAGAAAACATTGATCATTCATTTTTTTATTTTGAAATTAATTAATGATTTTTTGATGAAATTTGCCAGTTCTCAAGAATTAATAACAATATTGAACATAAATGACTAATTTAAAAATAATTGATTATTGCTAAAATAACAATTTAACAACTCATTTCATAATATACAATAAAGTTACAGTTTACTTCAGAACATAACATTCATAAGAGGCATTGTCAATGAAAAGAAAATTGACAAAAAACATGATATATAAAAAAAAATAACAGGTAATTAAGAATGTTTTCATTTTTTTTAATTCCCTTAAAAGGCTAAAAAACAAGATTATTCTCAAAATTAATTTGCGCAGAAATAGTCAGCAGTGGAGATTGATGTTTTTTGGATAAAAGTTGTTAATTATTTTTAATTTTCATGATTTCATTCGAGGATAGTATATCCCTTAAAAATGTGAAATCTTGACAAGAAAAAATGCCAAATGTGTATTACGTAAGTCAATAAATTAAATTTAAAAAACCCAAGTTCTTTGTAAAAGTATTTTTTTTTAACATCAAAATTCAAAATAAGAATAAGGTTTTTGCATGTTAAACTGAAACTTATTTTAGAGTACAAATGAATATGGAAAGCACCTTAACACATCCAAAGCCAGTTTCATCCTTGGCAGTTTTGTTTCCTTTATGATCAATAGGTTCTTCGCATTCTATGAACTCTTTAGGCCTAAAAAGAACAATTATGCTTTCAGATTGCACATCAAAACAAGATAAAGATCGATAAGTATAGAAATTGTATAACAAGTGCATTATTGTTTTTCCGAATTGAAAAAAAAAATGAAAGATTAGAAATTCATTTGATATATAAGATAGAATTTGTTATTGACATTTAAGACTGTTTGACAATTTTCGACAGTAATTTCATTATTAATTTCTGCCACTCACGACATTCGTCAAAATTGTTACATTAAGAATTTGATCGATTGAACTTACAAATATTTGCACATAACCAAAGGACCTTCGGGTCTGTATTCTTGCTGTGAATCTTCACTTTTGTTGACAGCGCTTAGAATCATACATTCTGCGGTTATCCAGCAACACACACTGAAAATTATCAAAAGCCTAATCTTCATTTTTCTCGAATTCAAAGTTGTGAATATGTTGTTTGACTTTTAATCCTAAAAAAAACGAATCGAACAGGAGTTTTTTAATTATTATTATTGTTTTGTTCGGCGTTCGTCCACAAAGACTGGAGTCACTGGAGTAAAAGGCAAGATAAGAAAAAAATCATTAGAATCGTTTCACGCGAGATATATCAAACATGTACATCGAAAAGTTCTTCGTTTATCCAATGGAGGCGCTTTAGTTTGATTTTAACTAACTGAGATCCCAACGGAAATGAATTGCTGTGAAAAATTTTAAGGTGGAGCCGTGGAGCGTGGCGTCTACGCATACACCGGTGTAGTTGTGCTCGTCTGTGATCACCGATTCTTTACTGTTTTTGTTCACAAAATTTTGATTGTAAAAACTTCTATTATCAAGCCGGTGGAGGAAAAAAGACAATCGAAAGAAAAAAAATAGCACAATGAATAATACAGCTATTACCGATCAGTCCCTAATGGACAAGTCAATGCGTAGTGTATTCGGTGAGTTATCGTACTTTTTCGACGTTTCCCAATTTCGGAGTATCATTTTTGTTGACATTTCGATCTTTGTGCTTTACAGTTGGAAACATTCCGTATGAGGCTACAGAGGAAAATTTAAAAGATATATTCAGCGAAGTTGGCCCGGTTTTATCATTCAAGTATGATGATATTTTTCTTTTTAATTATATCGTGTAGAAAATCCATCCTAACCTTCAATCCCAATAATATTAAATACTTTAGTCACCTAGATAGTGCTTCGAATTCACGTATTTAATGAAATATTTTTTGATTGGTGATTGTTTGTCTTCAATTGAAAAACCATAAAATTCAAATGTTTTTTGGCAACAAGTTATTAATCCATTTGAAAATACCATACCATATAATGTAATATTAATCCCAGAACTCGTGCACATTGTGCAGTCTGCATCGTTGGATTGCAATGAAAAATATTTTTTTAATTTATGAATTTCTGAATTTTGAAACTTCAAATTTTTCGTGCAGCTTAAGATTTCATTGATTAACTTCTTTATAATTACCCAACTTTTTATCAACCCCTTACACAATCAAAGTTTTTTTGACATCCGTTGGGTCAAAAGGGTTATTTTGTCCAATTGACATGTTAGGAAAAATCTCAAGAAATTTTTGTAGTTAGTTTCATCCACAGGCCGTGCCCGGACATTTCCAAAATAGTTCACTCAAATAGCTTTTTAAGTATAATTACAGGCAGGATGGATTCGGCGACCAAAAAATTCTATCTCCTGAACGAGAAGTTGAACAAAAATTCCAAAGAAAGAGAAATGTAGAAGTTAGAGGAATACAGAAAAAAAAAGTCATATCGATTAATTACCACTGCATATATTATTTGCAAATATGAAAAATTGGAATTTCCCAGGTTAAAAACTCGGAATTTTCTAAATTAACAATCCCTGTAACGGATCAAGCAACTCAAAAAAACTGCAAGTTCCAGTTATTTTTATACGTTACTCTGACGCAAAAAACAACTTTCGAAATATAAACATAACCATTCAAAATGACCAAAAAAATATTTGAATTTAGTTGGAAATCACAAAACAATGGTTGGAATTACAAGTAACCATTTTTCAATGCAAAGAATGGTCATAAGAAGCAAACGTTTTTCCAAACGTTACAAATATCTACTGTTTTTTGCTTCGGTGGTAAGAAACACTCCCCCACTAATGGCAACCGTTCTTTTCTTTATACAGAGTTTTAAGGTTACTTTCAGTGAATGACAATGGTTGAATTTAGCTTTAGAGTAGCTGTACGATCATAACCCGCTTTCGGGTTGTTTTCTTACTATCACCGTTTTTCTAGTTACTGAATCTACTAGGGCCATATATTGAAATACAGCAGGGATATTCAAATCACCAGAAGAATTTTTTTATTTAACTATATTTTTATGTTTATAAAATGATCGTGCAAAGACGCAAATGATTTACAAGAGTTTTAGAAATTTACTAAATAACATTTTTATGACAACTATTGAAATATCAATCATATTGCCACTCGGTCAAAAGCCTACGTTAAAAGGGTAAATTTCGCCCTTCTGCGATTTAAACTGCTCGGTATTCGGGAAGAAATGTACGTAGTAACAGAACCTTTACTGTTTCACAATACTCACAGAAATTCAATTTAAGTGTTCGCAATGATAACCCCTCTGATCTGGTAAGGGTTCAATTAATCAAAATTGACTCGAAAGCAAATTACTTTGAAAATTATAACACTGAATGTGATTTATTGATGATACAGATTAGTATTCGATCGGGAAACCGGCAAACCAAAAGGCTATGGATTTTGCGAGTACAAAGATCAGGAAACAGCCCTCAGTGCTATGCGAAATCTCAATGGGTATGAAATCGGTGGCAGAACACTTCGTGTAGACAATGCTTGTACTGAGAAAAGTCGAATGGAAATGCAAAGTCTTTTGCAAGGGCAGAACACAGAGAATCCATACGGGGAAGTTGTGCAGGCTGACAAAGCGCCAGAAGCTATAAGCAAAGCAGTAGCTTCATTACCACCGGAACAAATGTTTGCATTGATGAAACAAATGAAACTTTGCGTCCAAAATAATCCAAACGAAGCTCGACAAATGTTGCTGCAAAATCCACAGCTCGCTTATGCATTGCTTCAGGCTCAAGTGGTCATGAGAATTGTAGATCCTCATACTGCAGTAAGCATGTTGCATAAAGCAAATCCAATACCTGGTCTTCTTGTCCCATCCGAAAAGCCGATGGTTCATGGATTACCGACTCGAATCGAAGAACCCTGGACTGCGGCTAGACCTACTACAACCAATGTTCCACCTCCACCTATATTCGCTGGTACATCTTCTAGTTCAGAAAGTATAAAATGAGTTTTCTAGGAAACTCAATCTCTGCTTATTCATTATTGGTCATTAACTGTTATCAGCTTAAATATGAACTGATGTAAATTTCATCGGGAATATTTTCTCCTAAACTCGTTAGAATTATTAAATCAATTAACGTGAAATTTTTCTTAATCATTGCATTTCTTGATTGACTGCATTCCAGTTACATCTTAGAAAAACATTAACAAAGTATTACCTATTCGAATCATTAAAAAAAATATACACATATCAACATCCGACCTTCTAAATAAATAAATGGTGTACTAGTTTCGGAGATAGATTTTTTTTATCACAGATTACTGTTAAAATTGGATGATGCAGTTGTGATCTATAGGTCGAACATGATTTTTCTTTTCCAAATTTATCTAAATTAATTAAATAGGTCAAGATGTAGATCTCCGGACACTAGACAGGCAAATGGATCCGCGATTAGCGAGAATGGATCAAGATCTTCGAGGTCCTCCTCCGACACAGCCTGCACCAGTGAGTGCACCACCTCCAGTTCCACCAGTCGTTGGAACTACAGGTCCTTTTAACTTGCCTGAAAAGTTAGTATCTCCTAGTAATCTCTATTCCGTCGATTGGTAATGCAGTTTTATTAAAATTTTCTATGCTCTTCTTTACAGCACTCTTCCTGTGGAAGGATCTGAGAGGTCTCACAATTAATAACCGTATGATTATCATGAATAATCGATTCTCACTAATCATTTTCTTTCCAATTTTTAGCTTCGCCCGGGATCCGCGAGCTGATAGATTTGCTCGAGATCCAAGAGATCCCCGTGAATCGAGGCCTGCTGTTGATCCAAGAATGAATAAAGCAGCTGGTGTGTATTTCATTATTTTAATAACTCTCTTACCTGACAAAATCTTTTTTTTCAATAACATTGTATTTTTTGAATTATTTTATATTTTTTTTGTTTTTATCAATAAAAATTCACCAATTTGAGATGGGAACCCATTGAAAAGCAGCATATTGTAAAATTTTTGTTTAGCCAATATCACATTTTGATCTAATCAAATTTTCAATTTATATTCTTTTAAGGTCATGTGAAAGACGTTCAAGACAATGTGAAATACGCTCGGTCGGTAAAAATCCCGTAACCAACTTTTCTCCTACACGGATTATATTACGTGCAAATCACGAGAACCACTCTGTTCGTTTTTCAACTGAACGGGAGTTGGTTCTCGTTATTTGCTCAAAATATCATCTGCTTAGGAGAAAAGTTGGTTACAGGATTTTTACGGACCGAACGTTTTTAATATTTTTTTGGACGTCTTTCACATTGTCTTAATATACTACGGAAAAAAAATCAAAACAAGACATTTAATATTTTTGATGGGTTAACCACGAAGGCCATTAAAATAAAAAATGATATAATAATAATAATAATGTTAACATTCGTATTAAGCGAATTAAAAACCAACATGAAATATGTTTGATTAATATTTCTGTAGAATATTAAATTAATTGCAATTCGTGAAAACGAAATTTTTTCTAGCGCCAACTCCAGTCCCGCCAGTACCAGCACCACGACCTGTAGCTCCACCGGCTGTACCGGCTGTAGCTGCTAGTACTGGAAATGCCACGACAACAGCGAGTGTTCTGGCTGCCTCCAGCAGTACGGCGACTTCGAGACTAATGGCAGGAATGTCACCAGCCGGTAGCATTCCGAGCGGCGCGTCTGATCAGGAAAAGGTACGCGCGAGACAAATAACAAATATGATTTTTTTAAAGCAATTATTGTAAGCGTGTCAACCAATCCTTTCATTGGATTTACAAAACGTTGAAAAATGTACGTTTGTTTGGTTTTACAAACGTTTATACGTTGAAACATTTACGGTGAACTCTTACAAAAATAAATTCGATTTGGTCAAATAAAAAATAGTCATTGTTGTGATAAAAGAAAAAACTTAATCTATGCTGTTCGTAATATTACCGATATGTTTTGTTTAACAGGCCGCACTTATAATGCAAGTATTGCAGTTATCAGACGAGCAGATAGCTATGCTACCACCGGAACAACGGCAAAGTATATTAGTCTTAAAGGAACAAATAGCCAAAAGCACCCAGCGTTAATGGCAAGCACCGTTTTCGTAACGTAAGTGTAAATCAAACAAAAAGTTTTTAGTTTAAAGCTTGGTGCTGCTTATCCGGTGACAGTCTATTTCATACTTGCGCCAATGAAGATATACTGAATAAACTAAAAAGAAGAATAATCAATGGCGTTTTTGTATTATGAGATAACTTGGATTAAATCTATGTGTCCGTCTTCTTCGTTGGTAGTTAAATAGGTACACAGGAACGAATCTTGCATTACAGTAATTCAAGCTTATAAGTCCGTTGTTTTGATGTACAGACCTTCATCAATGATTGGCTGATAAGTGAGAATCGTACAATTTTCATCATTGTACATTTCAATTTCAAAAAAATTGTCGCATCGTCTCTGAAAATGAAACGTTTAATGAAACTTATTATTCTCAAGACTTATCGTAGAATTTTGCTTTCCACTTAAACTATACTGACCTCGATTTTGACATAGAACGTTTGCAGGTTTTTGCTTTTGGTATACTGCTCAGATTCGAAAAACTCACGAATTTTGAAAGAACTTTCGTTGTAATCAATGTTTGGATTCGGGGATACATTCCATAAACCGCAGTGCATTAACATGCACGGAGCTTCACGCCATTCCTCTTTTAAAACGCGTATGCTGAAAATTCAAAAGATGTTAATTGTTTTTATGTTTCGATTTCCTTTTTTTTAAGGATATGTATGCCAAAGCCTACACAAGAGAAACGGAGGAACGTCCGAGTTGAATAAATTAAACAACGCAGGAGTGAAAAGAGAACGCCTATTCAGTGAATCATTTTTTAGTATCGTGTTCGTTTAATTTTCCACACTTATTGAATGGAAATCAACAAGCGTTGAAAACCTGTATAATCTACGACTTTTCAACGTTGACACGTAAAACGACACGCAAGTTGAGAAAAACAACTTAATATCAAAAGAAAAGACAAATACATTTTTTAAAAGCATTTTGGTGTTTTTATTTTACCATCCAGCAATAAATCGAAAACTATTTTTTTCTATGAAGGTAGTGGTGGTATTTAGCAAGCTAAATGCCGCAAAATTTGTATCGCGTACATTTATGTGGCAATTATAATCGGAGAATAAGACATCAAAAGCCGCGGCAGCGGCTCGACGCCATGTATTTAAAAAAATTTCAGCGCGAGCTCTGCCGCACTTTTATATACTCGAATATGACGTTTCTCATAATATACTTACTCGTCAGATTTTACAAGGTAATCGTTACCATAATCGATGAAAAAAACTTTGATCGTGTGTCCCAACTCGTAAGGTTCTGTTTCGCTAGAGAGCACTTTTGATCTGTACCATTGGCCGTCGATGAATTTTGCACAACATAGTTCACCTATTTTATATAAATACAAATATAAAAATAAATGTATAAATTAAAATATGATATAATAAAATCGGCAGTTTTGTAGATGCGCTTACGATTAACCGAATTTCGAATTATGAGCAGAAAGTTTTACCTGTTTTCAGGAGCTTTAAAACCGGTTGGTCCTCGGCATGGGCTTGCATATCACGCATCATCTTCTCGTAAAGCTGCCGTTGTTGAGTTAATATCTAAATAAAGAAAGTACATTGAAACACTGTGTAAGACTATCTCTTCTCAAAAAAAGATAAAAATGGCAAATATTCCTCGATAGTTAATACAAATAAATGCTCGATACTAAATTTGAATAACCAGAAAAAATATATATTTCAATCAAATAATGTCAAATCAATGTGTTAAAATAAGATTTGCTAATTTGTTGTGATTGACAGCGTTTTTGCTCCCAAAAAAAATTTATGTACCTTTGAACTGTTGCTGCCCACAAGATGTAGCAAAAACGTATTGAAACCGACGACAGCAATTTCTGCCTTTACGAGAGTGACATCCTCAGGTATTACAACAGATTTGCTCTGATTATTATTCGCTTCGAACGAATGATTATGCGGAGTTGAGGTCGTAATATCATCTTCTCTAAGTCCAATTGTAGTATCCGGAAGAGAAATGTCATCGAGTGCATTTAGATCGTCCATTACTTGCAGATTAATATCAATTTCGTCGAAGTTGTGAGTATAACTAATTGTTCCGGATATGATGTCTTCATTGATGAGATTTGTGATGGTTTTACCACTTTCAGCTCCTTCGGAATCTTCATCGTCACCGAGTATCGTGTTCTCCAGATCGTGTGTCGTCTGTAAGATGGAAGATTCTCGAGATTCCGAACAATCGATTTGGGCATATACGGTCTTTTTGCATTCGCCTTTATTTTTATCTTCAATTTCATCGCCCTTTTCGATGTTTTTCTCGTTACAATTATCGATTACCTCTTCCACCTTGTTCTCCTCGATATTTCCGATTTCATCATTGTTATTCACTATTTCCTCGATATCATTGGGTTCCTTTTTCTCGACTGCCTTGTATTCATCATTGATATAATCATCGATTACGTCGTCATCGGATTCTTTTTTCTCGAATATTTCGTACTTATCATCCTTGATATAACCGTCGATTACGACGTCATCGTCGTTCTCTGTATCATCGTTACTTTCTTCACTTGCGAATTTAAAGTTTTTAAAGTCCCTTCGAACATTCATTTGCAAATCATCATGCAGAAACGTTATTACTTCGCATCTTCTCGGATTTAGCATTATGAGCGATACCTGAAAAAAGCACAGATCATTGTATTTTATCCTTTGGTTTCATACCTACAACAACTTACCACCAAGTAGTCCGGTTTATGTTTCACCACAGTAATGTTGCATTCATGGTCGACTAACGCACCATGGATTCTGTCCAAATCGATGGTTGGCCATTTTCCATCTTCGGTGTTCTACAATATCGAGTACTCGGTGAATTATATTATGTGTCTTTTAATATTTTTTTTTTTTTTTTTTAATTAAACAACAATTCTTTAGATTTTTTGTTACGAAATTTTGTGCACCTCTTTAAAAATACGATTACTTTGGAAATAAGAGAACAAAATGGATTTTCTTAGATTTTAATAAAAATAAAGTTTATAATATATTCTATATTTCTTCACTTTCACTTTCTCACATAAAAATACATACCGGGACTAATCCGTAGATTATACATTGTGCGCCTTGTCGCGGAATGTCGAGAAGTGCTAGAGTTTTCCTGAGAGTCCCGATTTCGCACTCTTCGATGTTTCCATAATCGATGAACTCGACCTGAAAAAAAAAAATTTTAATTTTACCTAGTGGTATTTCGTCTTTCGATGAAATAATATAAAGAGTTCGAACCGTCGCTGGATTTGATTGTTTTGATATTCAAATAAAAGAATATCAATGTTAAATATAAATTTACCTCAATCATCTCATTTTCCAACACGCGATGAACTTGGCCTCTGTACCATTTTTTATTCGAGTGATACTGAGCGATGCAAAGGTCACCCTTTTCCCACACAAGATCGCGAGGCGTCACTGTCATGTTATTGTATCTCTCGGCCAGAGTTTTTTCGATGTAATGCAATAACGTGCGACCTTGGAAAAATACAAAAAATTGTTTACAAATATGAGAAAGAAAAAAATAAATTCCAATTTCTGGCAACGAGGTAAATTCATCAAATTCATTCAGGGAAAGAAAAAGAACTAATAATAGCTCCCCCGTGTGAGCTATTAAAATAAACCTTGGGGAATTCTCTTCATGTTTTAAAGTTTTTTCAGAAAAAATGAAAGAAAAATATATATATTTTGCAACATAGAATTAAGATTACAGCAGGAAAGAGATTGAAAGAGGTTCTCTGGACTAGAATTCCATCGTTCATAAGGGCTGTGGAGGAATAAAATGGATAGAAAACAAAACAAAACCAAGAATTTTACGTACTTTGACGTATAGAATGAAGATAGAGGCAACAATCGTGGTCTAAATTTGTAATCATGGCTGTAAATTGGTCATCTGCAATTGGATCAGCTGGCAGCCATTGTGTAGCTGTCTGCTCGTTTTCTTCGTCAGGTACAAGCTTGAAATCTTCATTCAAAGGCAAATCTTTCACAGACAAAAGTATTGTTTCGTTCTCTTCGACGATGCTCGAATCATTTTGGTCCGACAAGTCGGATTCATCGGCGGAATCGATTTTTCGTGGAGAATCGGAATCTTCACAATGTTCTTTTTTTTTGAACGTTCCATTCGCCATCCTGTTCTTGTTACTTGATTTTTCTTGTTCGTCCGCATTTGAAATTTGACGCTTCAATTCGGCCGCGAGAATTTTCGCTTTTTTCTCGTAACTGAAATTTGATATTCGTCAAATACGCAATCAGATAATAAACTTCTTTTGTCGATAACATTTTTTGAAAAAAATCATTGAACACTATATTTATTTATAATATTTATGTATTTACTGTTTAATCGGTAAAGCCATGCCCGTGCCGACCATCATTTTGTTGATAGAGTTTATCTCTATTCTTCCAGGAGCCAGAGGTCCTTCAATTTTTACTTGCTCGACCCAAAGTTCAACTTCGAGATCGTCCTTTTCCGAATTATCCTAATAAAACAAACAATAAATACCATTTAATTCTGACATTCGAAAAACGGATTTGTCTATTAGAAAGAGTTCGAAAGATTAAACTTACTATCTTGGAAATGTAGAATTTGCCATTTTGATTTTCGGCTATTAAATCTTTAAGGGTTTGGCAAGAAGCTGATACCCATTTGGAAGAACCACCGCAAGGACGTATGCCAGCTAATTTAACTTTGACAGCGTAAATCTGTGTCTTCCAAAAATAATTTTCCAACGTTTGCAAATCGGCGACCGGAATGTTTTCTGTGTATGTTAAATCATACAAAAAAACTTGGGCTTCTTGGAGATTGTTGAACCCGATGATTTTTCCACGACAGAACGTTTGATCACATGCTGAATAAACAGCACACTGATAGCCGATTTTCCATTCGTCATCAATCAAGGGATATTTGTGTCGTTTGTAGAATGCTTGCATTTTCGCTACCAATTTCCCATAGGTTTCGTCGTTTTCCGGATCAGCAACGTAAATCGTATCAGGCGATTCAACTCTCAATATCTTAATACGCAACTTGAACGGATCATCCGTTTCTTGACAACTTGGATTTAATTTATTTTTAACCGTTGTGTGTTTCGATTTTCTTTTCCTTACTGTTCGGGTATTACGCACCTTTGATTTACCCTTTTTTTTCCCTGGTGGAGCAAGTGTTGCCTCTTCTACACCTGTTGATCTGTAAGTAACACATTATACAAGTTTTCAATAAAAAAAAATAATTATTTAATATCGTAATTATCAACTTGACGTATTCGATGACAGAAAAGGAAGTAAATTCGAGAAAAAGAAATTGGCTGTATTTTCTTCAAAAATTGTCTTTCGCAGGTAATACAATATGTCTAGAATATTCTTAAAAGCAGCCATCCATTGCAAAATTGACTCTAAGGTGAACTGCTCTTTCACTTTATATTTTATCGATAAAATCATACCTTGGTCCCGTAGCAATCGCGAAGCCTTTTGAAATTAACAACGCCGCCATATTAACGCCGGACGTAGCTGTCAAACTCACAGTAACAACATCCTCGTTTTTTTCGTAAGCAAACACGCGAACGCATGGGTTTTTTAAATGTTCCAACATGAGGGTCTTACAGTCTTGGCTCCATTCTCCCACAACAGGTTTGATGTCTGCCAGCGATGTTTTAATTGCCTGACAGATTGATCGTTTTTAAAGTTATAATACATACACACAATTTCGTGGAATAGAAAAATTATTGTACAGATAACAAAATTTGGATTGCAGATTATTACGTTTATTTATTTATTTATAATTAAGATTTTATTGTGAATAAAAATGATTTACTCTCAAAAAAAGAGCGATAAGAGTTTTATATGAATCAGATATATTTATGTATATTATAACATAATGTAAATATGACGGACGAAAATTCGATTGCTCACCTGAGCTGTACATGTCATGAATTTTTCGTGCAATGTTCGAATCTTGTCGAAATTGACAGTAATAGTCTTACCAAAATCGACAAGGGTAACCGTAACCATTCGTGATCCGGTTGTTTCGTTACTGATTACAGCTCGATACCAATTGTTATCTTCTACGGCACACATTAATCCTGCAATGAATAGAGTATATTTGAGCTCAAAAATATTCGAAAAATTCGTCTCTAGATATCTGAAAACTTAATCGAAGCGATTTGTCTCGAAAGATCGAAGCTTTACCAATTTCAGGAACGTGAATGATTCCATCGTCCGATTTGGCTTTGTCATTGTAATGCGCGTTCATAGTGGCCATCATGTTATGGAGATAACGGGAACCTCCTTCTGTCTGTAAATAATACTTTATTATAATAATTAGCAATTGAAAAAATTCATTTCGGCCCACAAGATTGCTGATTTGGAAACTAAGTGTCACAATAATGAGAAAATATTTTTCGTTGGAGAATTGCTTACTTTCTGCACATATATGCAATCCGGTGATTCCACGTGGGTGATTATTACGTCATGGTAGTAGTTAACTGCCAAATCTTCAAGGTACAATCTTCGGACGGCTTGTGGAGTGGCCCTCTGGAAGTATTTCACGAATGGATGGGAATTCACACGACTTGACTTAAGAGTGTTAAACAATTTTTGAATAAATATTAAAAAAACTGGAATAAATATATAAAACTCAGTTCTCAAATTGTTTTGAAAACTTTTTCCCTTCACATTAGTTTCTTTATTACTCCTCAGAGCACATATACGATCTGAAAAAACCTTGAGAGCCACTTTTGTAAAGCGGAATAGTGTAATTGCGCGTAAGAAACTTGTTTTTTTTTCCATACCTGTTTAGTACTGTACCTCGCAGCAGAAAAAAAACACCATTACAAATTTTTGAGTACGAAAAAAATCTACGGGGTGTGGCTATTCAACAATGGGGCTCACGTGTGTATTTTATATACTCAGCGATCTCGCAATTATTATGAGTGGACTGAAGGCGTAAATTCCAGTTTGATATTTATTCACATAAGATAATAGAGTAATAATTCTCAAGATAGGTATAGTGTAGATAAATAAACTACAAATGTTGTCGTTATACAAACATGGATGATTAGACTCAACAAAATGGATAATTGTACAAAATCTTCAACGATTTTTTAAACACCAAGTTCGTCGTTTTTGTTTAGATCGGAATATGATTTTATTCAGTGGCTTAATATTTCGAAAACCGACTTCGAATACTATGCATCAAAAATAAAATCAAACAAACGAGAACGTACAAGCAATTGGAAAGAGCTGTTGAAAACACCCAAGCCTATGAAAATCAGGGCTTCACGAATGGAAGATGTGGAAGAGCCGACGATCCGCTTGGAATTTTCTAGTACGAGATCGACGTAATACGTGTTGCCTTTTGAATTTGCGATGTGCATCTTGACGGTTTCATTTAACGCTCTGAACAAACAAAAAGCTATGTAAAAAACGCTTTTACCAATCAATGACTCAAAAAAATTGTCAAACAATGCGTTATTAAAAAAAAAAAAATCGTTCACTCACTGATATTTGGAAATTGCTTCGCAGGCCTCGTTCGACCATGCACCGTTTTTTGGCATGATATCATGCAAAGCACAGTGCATCACCATTGGCCCTATTGTCATAAGAGGCTCGGAAATACATCGCATACTTTCTTTGGGCACTTCATACTCGACACCTCCTTTATCCACATTGAAAACTTCGTACGTTTCAGATTTTTCGGGGATCGCATGAATTGCAGTTATTCGGCCGCGGTACCATTTACGGGAAACCCGATGTTTTACGGCATACAGAGAATCTGAAAAAAAAATTGATTTCTCATTTTAATACGAGACCAAATTTAAATTTGATCTTATTTGTTTAAGGACGATAAAATATGGTTGATTCCATACAAAATTATCAACAATTACAGTGTAATTTTACGGTCAAATATCATGTAATTAACATTTTGCTCGTAACAAAAAATCGTTTCTTAGATGAGATCCTGGTGAGGACTTGAAAATTTGTTGGCATCAGGCTTCGCAAGTATTCCGGCACCCATTTTAATTCCACAGATTATGGATGATAATGGAGTCGTCAATTTAAAAAATTTGAACTTCATTTTTTGTTTTAATTACTTCTATGCAAATTCGAGTTGCCTTCTCGTTTCTAAAAAATGTCCTTACTCTGTGTTATTTCTCTGGGTATTTCGTCATTGTGACTTGCATAATTATCGAGCTTCTCTTCCAGTTCTGCGATTTTTTCAAGGTTCGATATCCGACAGACGTAGAAGTTTGAAGGGTGTTCCACGTAACAGATTTTAACTGGAATTAAACGGCCTGAAAGAAACAAAAAAATTATAGTAGAACGAAAATGCGCTCACTTTTTTTTACCAATTCCGGTAGTGTGGGATTTTTTTTCTTTTAATTAATGTCTCACCTTCGTCCTTTTCAGATCGAATTTCGGAGCGCTGAGAATTCAGCGACTGGCATGATATGGCTTTTTTCATTATTGTTGATTCTAAACATATAGAGTTGTCGATACAAACTAGAAAGTAAAAAAAAAAAAAAACGAATAACTGTTTTCCATTCTTGTTAATCAGTGTGAAAAAAATAATGGTAAAAAAAAGTATTTTTACTGTTTGATTTTTTTACAAGAGGCTCCATTTCGTAATCATTTGGCAAATTGTCCTCTCGATGTAAACAGTAACCTGAGATTTCTGGGATTTCGAGTTTGCAATGATTCTCGAGGGTCGATATGATCGATAGATCGAGATCGAAGCTGTTTCGAAGAAAAAAATCGTTTTTATTGATTCATAGAAAAATAGGAAAATAAGCAAACATCGATAGAATTATCAAGATTTTCTCAAATTTTACGCACATTATGTTGTCACTGTTTAGAATTGGATCTTGAACGAGATAACAGTGTGTGTTATTCGCGAGTTTTTCCATTTTCGCAACAATGTCTTTTATATTTATTCGGTCCGTCAAATCGTTTACGCTTAATGCCATCTGTGGAAGAATATGATAGTCGTAGTTGACCCTTCGGAGTTCAAATTGCAGTATTTTCAGTGTATTTTCTAGATTTTAAATCAAACCAATTGCTACATATGATTTTTATGATTGACAGTCTATCAACCCCTTCCGATCAGAGTACGTGATTTCACGCGTTTTTTTTGCTATAAGTTTTTCGGACTTCGACCGACAAGGGTCGAATAATATACTTAAAAGTCTATTTTTTGGTGCTTATTATTTTAAAGGTTCTTTCGATTAGTGATTTACATCATTGGAATGCTTACAGTTAACGTAGACTGAAGTTGACTCTCCTGGGCATTAAGACACCGTTGCAAGTCCTTCAGATTTTTCGTTAAATTTTCACGTTGTTCGTATAATTTGTCGATCAAACGTTTTTCGATATTCTGTAAAAGGCCATGAAGGTGTACGAAGTGTTCGTTGATAGCTTTTTCGACCATTTCATTTTTTTGTAGTTCCTCTGGAAATATCAGCACTTTTTGAATTTTCTGAAACATGAAAAACAACCATTTGTTAACTATTATTGGTAACTACAAGGGCAAAAAGAAAAGTGTAATAATGCACTTGTTAAAAGAAAAAAAAATAGAAAAAATAGAAAAAAAAATATATGGATCGGGATTTTTGTACGAACACGATAATTTGAGATAAGTCAACTGTGATATAAAGGATTTTGAAACGACATACATGGAATAAAAAAATCGATTATGACTCCCCATCATATTTTTCCGGAAGTCGACGTATGGAGTGCATAAATATTGGAATCAAATGGGCCATTCTGTAAACAGTGGACGGAGGAGTTTGAGTTTTATTTATACAGTCTCCAACAACGCTAAGGATCGATTTGTGAATGTTTGGATCGGGTGTGAATACGACCTAGGCTATAAGCGTCGGAGAATATTTTTAATAGCTTCCTCGCGTATCATTATAGATTTAAAAACATGAAGCTACGAGATATTTACGACCTCGAAAATATTTCCACTGAGAATTCATTGTGTTAATTATAAAAACTGTTTGGTAGCTTAAAATGCAAAAGGTGCATAGGAGTGGGAGGCTTATTCTTTGATCTCGTCTCATTCGAGTTGAAAAGATACTCTTTGTGGCACGATACGCCTGGTGAGAGGCCATGGATCCTGCAGCGAGGTAAACGGGGCCAGCGAAGCAGCCTCCTCTCATCCTTCAGAGTGGCATCAAAGAGAGAAAGAGTGAGAGAGAGAGAGGGGGGGAGAGGGGGGAGAGGGAGAGGGAGAGAGGGGGGGAGAGGGGGAGGGGAGAGAGAGAGAGAGAGAGAGAGAGAGAGAGAGAGAGAGAGAGAGAGAGAGAGAGAGAGAGAGAGAGAGAGAGAGAGAGAGAGAGATGGAGCGAGAGAGGAGTACGATTGCGATCAAGCTATGGGCTATGTGCGTGTGGACGGGGCTAAACATTTTTCGACTGAAACGCTCGCGGTGGCGAAATAAGAAAACGGCTGCAGTCCTATTTCGTATGTATAAGGCTAGGAGTCATACCGACTGAGCCGCCATGAGTGCGAGAGAGATAGCGGCAAATTTCGAAAGTGAAATCCTTCGACACGATTTGACCGATTACAAAAAGGCCCTGTCAGTCCACTTTTGCCATCGTCCTGCGTGGGCTAACAGAGCTTTTTTGTAATGGGTCAAACTGTATCGAAGAATTTCAACTTCGAAAATTTGAGGTGAAGTTAGGTGACTAAATATCAGTTGCAAATATCAGTTGTAAATATCACGTGCAATCGCGGTAAAATTTTTTATTATTGACATCAACGAGGTTCACCAATTGTTAACATTTTTATTATACAAGTATTTTGTTTACGGAAAAATACAGTCATACAGGTGAGCGATCGGAATCGCAGCGCAACTTGTATATGCCATAACCAAAAAGTGTACCAAATCTGTCCGTTCTGTAAATAAACAAAACTTAACGGATGAGGAAAATGAAAGATTAGTCTGTCACATCATCTTATAATTTAAATTTGCAACAATCTAGATTAAGTAACGCCTGATTAAAATTGACATTAAAAAGTAATGGGAACTTATCTTGCATACATAAAAAGGATTCAATCATTTACCAATAATTCACTGGGCAATTAAGAGCGGGTTGTTCCAACCTCTAAGTAAGCCTATCTGGCAGTTAAAGGTCTGCAAATTAATGCTTTTAACCGCCAGATAAGCTATCTAGTAGTTGGAACAACCCACCCTAAGGGCGGGATGTTCCAACTTCTGGGTAGCTTATTTGGCGGTTAAAAGCATTGACTTGCAGACCTTTAACTGCCAGATAGGCTTACCTAGAGGTTGGAACAACCCGCCCTAAGGGCCGGTTGTTCCATCTTCAGGTAAATTTTACCCGATGGTTTTAGCATTGGATAGCAGACCTTTGATTGTTAGACAAAATTTACCGGGAGGTGGAAAAACCGGACCTAAATAATATATTATTTACACCGTGAGGTACCGTACAAAGAAACCGGCAGCCGTTATCAAACATGGCCACCTGGCGGCGCCACGAGGACAGTTGCACATAGTCCATAGAGAGAGTAAAAGTGAGTCAACGTAAGGTAGAGAGCTGCTCGTCGCCAGTCGTTTGTATTGTTGCAGCACAACTAGCTAGGCCAAAAGCCAGCCTCGGAGTATCTTGACTGTCACAGCAGCGAGTTGATTGGAATGGCAGGGATAAAACGAAACAGCACAGCGGCGATAGTAAGAGGTGGCCTCCGTCATGTCGGTGTTGAACGACTTGTATAACGGTGTTCTATGTTCAGTCTTTCTCGTTGTAACGAGCCGGTATCACGCGTTAACTCTTCCTGACACGATCAAAGATTTTACATCTTGTTTTTTTCATTTAACGAATTATTTCTTTGTGATCTATAATCAGACCGATATTCAATCACGAGAGTGTCAATATATAGTAGAGGCACAGACCACAATGACATGTTCGGATGAACTCCTTATTCTTAGTTTTTAGTTAACGCTAATTAATCGCTGGATGCTTGAGGAATTCCGTTGTTTTTCAGTTTTGGGGTCAAATTAATGTAAGAAAAATTTTGATATTGAAACGGGTGCTTTGTTAGCGATCGGACGAGATGAGGGCGAGGTTTCTTCAATCGGTGCTCGTTGTTGTGAGCACCAAAATACTCTTGCCAATAGCCGGTGAGTATATAACGAAAGTAAAAGTACTTAAAAGTACTTATATGGATATGTATGCATAAATTCCACAGTACTTCAAGTATTTACGCAGTAATTCAATCAAAAAATTAATAAAAACAACAATGGCTTTTAAATTTTCGCTCGCTGTATCAATCCAAGTCAATTAAAAAATTAAAAAATTGCCATTTTTTTTTTGTTAAATGGTAGACTGAAGATTTTTGAACATACGATTTATTGTTATACCGTCACATTTGAGTATCTGCAATCCATCACAAAAAAAAAATGTACCAATCATCCAGAACTTCTATAAATTACCATGTTTTCGAAAAATTTCTAAATGGTTTTCTGAAAAGAACTGCGCATTTTGCGGATGTACGGTACTAGGACAAGTTGGGAGTTGAAAACGTAAACACGCATTTCATTGACATCACAGAATTTCCTGACTACCGGTATGACATAATCACTGAGGCATACTAGGCAAGGAATCGACCGGTATAATTATCGTTAGAGAAAGTTATAAAACCTCGTAAGACGTAAAATCATTGTGAGAATGACTTTGAGAATTTCAAAGAGAAATAATAATGTTAATCAAATTCTAAATAGTTAAATTGAGGCTGAAATTTGATTATCAAATATAACATTTTCAGACCACTAAGAATTTCAATGAAACAAGTTGCGTTAATATTTAACTGCTTATGTCGATTTCACCGTATGTCGATCGATAAGATCAGTACTGTACGTAAAAGTTATTCTCTCGAGTTGATATCTCATGGACTTGAATATCATTAAAATCTACATTTGGCTAGTTAAATAAATTTCTATCGATTATTTTTTACATGAGCAATCTCGAAAAATGATGTTTTAAAAAATGCGGTTTCTTATCCAATATTGTCCAGATTTTCCCATCTCAAATTCTTTTCCTTTTTCTTTGTAGACTTCCATGCCGATCCACGTCTCTTGATTATTTCTCTTTCATTTTTTCGATCATTATATGCACGGTTTAATATTTTTGCTTTCCGATCCCTCTTTTTCTTTTGTGTGTACGAAGAAGTAGCAAGTAATAAGCCGATGTCCAGGTTCACCTGAAGCGGAGCCTTTGTCCTGATCTTTTTTGAACGTTATTTTTTAAATCAGTGATTTTTATTACCCTACTCATCTCTTCTTTCCCTCGTTGTGTATATAGTCCATAATTTTCTTACATTACTTGTCGATCCTCCAATTCTCACATACATTTTTCAGCAAATTTGTATTTTTTATTCAATGCAATTCAATTCTGTATTTATTAGATTTTTTAAAATATAAAAATAACATAGAGTAACGACGACGCGAATTTGGGTAAATGCATGCATAGTAACAGTATTTAATTTATAGTAAATTTTTTGATCTTCTCAAATATGCTGAAACATTTCGTCGATGTAAAAATGGGCACTCTTTCAGGCGATATTTTAATGTATACGAAATCTAAGTAGACGTGGAAATATGTTCCTTCGAGTTCACAAAGATTATAAACGAAATATATACGAATAAAAAAAGTTTTACTTTAGTGGAATTTATTTAATTCAGTCGTAGCGATGTAGATTATGCGTATGACTGGTGTGGACAGCCGACAGGATATCAGACAGAACAGAGCCGTTTATAATCTCCATTTATCCACGGTAAATTAGCCGAGAGCCCACCTGCCTCTCGTCTCGGAACGAAGCGTCTTTGGGGGTGATCGGGAATCCGCTAGCGTACCGGTAGCATAGAGGGTAGTGTTAATTATGCTGAGGCAAAGGTTGAGACATAGTCAAAGGAGGATTTGCTTCACGCTCCCCTGCCATAATATCGAGCTATCCTTTCCTGTATCTACCTTCCGGTTATCCGTCGGAATACAGGATTGGACTGGAAATGGTTTCGTAATAGCGGGGGTATATAAGATGATGAAGAAGGAGAGGTGGAAGGACGCTGCGACGTTTATAGTTAGTAAAGGGGCTGTTGCCGGCGGTTGTTAGAGACGGAGGATGATCTTTCACTTGGATGCGATCATCCCTGATGCAAATTTTCACAGAAATCTCTATATTCGAGCCCGGATATAATCCTTTCTCTCGTGATGCTCTGTTTGTCCGCCTCTTTAACCGTTAGTGTTCTTATCGTCGCGGAGACACCGTTGAGAATCGCACACTCGAACATAATATTATATACAAAATATGGCATGGGATACACCGGTGATTTCAGGCGTGGTGGTATATGAAAATCGGGAACGATATATATACGGCAATTTCCGCTGTAGAAATCCAGCACAACTGGTACTGGATCATCGCGCTCTACGGGTCTTTGATCCTCTCGCTGCTTTCAGAATCCCTTCGCCTGCTTCGAGTTAATTGAATACCACCGACCAGCGTGACGTAGTCAGCTATGGCGATGTTTAGCAAATCGCTGCGTTGCAGCGGAGATACCATGATCCACACAGTGCATGTCTCTACTGTATACACTATAATCTGGTATAGTCGACCGTTTGGACACGTTCGTCTTAACATCGTGTAATTAACGGCTTATCATAGATCAATCGAATTGCATTGGTTAACAGGTGAAATATCCGCTCACAGACTAATATTCGATAGTGTTCTCAAAATAGGTTGTAATTGGAAAATAGAGAAATTCTGTTCTAAAATGTGTAATTGCGCGTTAACTAGCGATCAACGGTAAGGTCTGGTTATCATGCGGTACTAATACATGAACTGAAAAAAATTAATGGAAACAAGCTCAATAGAAATTTATTCGCTATCGGCTTTGGAAAAGAAGTTTTTCCAGCCGGTCGGAATGAATGTAACAGTAGACAATGAGGTAAAACAAAAATGGGGGAAGTTAAGGGTCTTAAGAATCAATGTAATTAGTATAGCATAAAATTTCGCCATGAGTATTCGGTAAAAATAAAATTTTGATTAAAAATATGATATTTTTCGGGTAATTTTTTTATTTTTATTTTATTTTTATTAGAATGGAAATTTAGCTACCGCTTCCCAGTATGTTGTGTTCATTCATTGACACTACATATAAAACGGAAAAACTTGACTGTAAACGCGATAACCGAGTGCAACGTTGGGTAATGTTGAGTGATTATCCTGAATCAGAGAGGTAGGAGATCTTGTACGTATCACTGACCGTATACTTCATTATTGTGGAATCTTTGATTGAAAAGCTCGCACATCGTGATGGTTTTAGAAATCGCACCCTTCAGCGTTCGGGCTAATTGAATCTGCGGGCGATGAGTGAGATAGAAAGAGCAAGAGAGAGAGAGAGAGAGAAAGAGAGAATGAGCTGAGCTTGCAAAGCGTATACATGAATTTAACGTTGTCCAATACAGCGTTAGCGCTTTACTCATCCACCAAGCGCAACGGGCGTAACCCGAACGATATCTGCATTCGTTTAGCTCGGGGCATTTCTGCATGCGTACGTGGGGATATGCTATATAACCGACAGAAACAGAGAAAGGGAGAGGTGGAGAGGGGAGGAGGGCATTTGCATAGTATCGCGTGGAAGAAGCAACACAGAGTTCTCTATGCCAGCGTTTGCATAGAACCTATTTGCGGTGATGCTCACCCTGTCGATTCACCAGGTACTCTTTCCAACATGACTGTTCGCTCTTTTCACAGCGGGCGAACTATGAATTCTCTCATGAAACCAGAAACAAAACACATTGATGTCGATCGAGGGATGAAGCGAGCGCAGGAGAACAGAAAAAAATCTGCTGAGTGAATAATGAAAATTGAACGGATGACGCACATTTTTGCCTCTATCGTGTTGTTCCACTCCTGCGGTCCGTACCTCATCGGCAGATGCTTTGACTGAAGCCAAAGGTTAACAATCGGTTAAATCATTCCGTGATGCCAAAAACAGAGTCTCTCCATATGCTATAATTCGATCCCTTGTTCATAATATCTTCATACTCCTTCTCTACGATACGATCGTGTTAATAGTACGTTATTCAATCGATCGAGAGCGAGGTCGAGCACACCTTGAAGGATAATTATTCATCGTTTGCACGGCCGAAGATCTCGATAGTGATGCTCAATGATTAAAGAATTTCAAAGAACGTAGTCCTTGAGTGCGAAAGGAGATAGAGATACAGATAGAAAAAAAAGAAAAGAGAGATAGAGCTAAAGTAACCGACCTCGTGGACTTTGCGAGCTTTGCTCAATGAGTATTTTTTTTCACATTCAACTCAACTCAATTCTCAAATTTCCAATGTTAAGGGATGAAGACGATCACTTCGACTAAAGGACATGGAGGAACATTATCACCCACGGATTTTCTCTACTTAAACTTTTTTCCGCGCCTTCCTATTTTCCATTTTATTTTATCCTTGTCTCTTCTATTCTTCGCCTTTAACATTGATGAAACGGAATTCCGTCATCCGCTCATCTCGAAAGCTCGAAATCGAGAGCTTTTTTTTCATCGGTCATCGTTCCAGCAGCAGAAGCAATATCTACCTGACCCCTGCACTCCCCCCCCCCCCTCCTCCACCGTCATATCCCTTCTCTAGTTTCGTCACGATTAATTTACCGTCGCGATAAAATCTCGTTATTGGGAAATAACGGAAACGCGTCGCGCACGCGTCGCGCTTCCAGGCTTTTCGGGGTACACACGAATCTGTGAACCAGGACGAAAGAGTGCAGTGGAATGAAGTAGAGTGGCATAGAGCACGCGATCCAATCGGAGTAGAGAGAAAATGGGTGGGAGGAGAGGGCTGTACCGTACGTTGAAAATATATTTATACATATATATATACGTATTTTTTGAACTGAGCCATGAGCGGAGCAGGAAAAAATATGAGCACATACGTGTACGCTCGAACAAGTTATCTCTGACACTTTTCGTCCGCAAATTGTGACGTAGAGCAGAGTATTTTTTAGGGGAGAGGTTGTTCAGCTTGTTCGAGCGTTCTGTTTTCACGGACTCTCATCCCAAAATTGTTCAACATTTGTCAATGGTGATGGGATAAAATTATACTCGGCTCGTGTGTTTTTCCTACATCTGTAACACTTATTGGGAAAAATTTAGCTGAAAAAAAAAAAAAAACTATCGCTGTTCAAATCGATGGCCTTTCCCTCATCTTACAAAAAGATCCTGTCAATCTACAGAAGCTTTTTTCAGTAATTGTCTTTTTTTTACATAAATTTTCCGCAATATTTTCGAGATAGTTTTACGATATAATCTGTATGAGATCAGAACTGATTCCGAGAAGAACCCCTGAGGATTAATTTCGCGATCGAAATTTACGACTTACTGGAAATAGTTATTTTACCCTCAAATGTTAGCATATTTCTTTTTCGTGACAAGGAACAATTCAAAGATTAAATATTAAAGGAAATGGACAACTATTCTATTGCTATTCTTACATTGATTACCTTATACGTAAGAACTAATTTCATCAGGGTAGCAATTGAATTAATAACGCAATAATAACATATACTCAAATCTTGAAATAGTTCCTTCTTGAATACACACGTACATGAATGCTAGTGATGGGGTTCAAGACTCGGATGTAATAACAATTAAAAAACTAGAACGAAAATAAAACCGTTGAGACACACTCAAGAGCAGATAATTGAACCGCGGGAGCACGAAATTTTTAATTACGCAAGCTTGAGACGTGTCAGTGACACAAAAGTATCAAATAAGGAGGGAGTATTGCCAGAACGGAAATGGAACCCTGAGAGTTTACATGCATGTTTGCGGCAAAACAACAATTCCTTGTCTGCGTTCGCTGTTACTTCGTTAAACGTCCGTGAGCATTTCACGCGAACGCCCATGTTTATTATTGCTACATATGGATATGTCCAAATCTGTCGGTGAAAAGAAAAACGTGTATGCCTGTAAAGAGCATACTCGAGATTGTGTTCCGTAAATTTCAGGCAGACTCTCACGAGCCAAGGTAGTAGAGCTCTTTCCACGAGTACACTCGAAGTTACAGGCAAAGTTTTTCAGTAATTGTACAGTGAATCGATTAGAAGTACTACATATCAACTGTTTATATAGCTATGCACATATGACGTATAGATTGCAAATAAAAGAGTGAGAGAAGGATTATTCATGTGCGCCGAGTCGAAGAACTCGAAAGAAAATCACTGTTACAAACCGTCGAACGAGGGCTAGCGGGCGCGTCAAGAGCTCAACATCGAAAGCAGCGTATAATGCGGTTAGGTGTTGAGGACTGGTAAATCATGCTATAGAAGTTAAGTAATCTCGAGTCTCAAGATTGGAGTGTAGAAGAGGTCGTGAGCGTCACGGCATTCGCTGTTATTGTGGCACAGGCTAGATCGCAACTATGACAATACAGAGCCCAATGGTGAAATCGGAGGTGTGGATGGAGTTATGAATTAGGTATCATACTCTCGTGCTCATTTCTTGGGCAACAGTGCTTATCATAACTGTATAGAAATACCCCGGGCATAGCACTGAAAGTAAGAAGAAAGCGTGAGGAAGCGCGGGAATTTATCTGGTTTCTCTCCGCACGTTTGTAAGCGTTACATGACAGTATATATCCTGAGGGTTTTGCATGGATAAAGAACTGAGTCAAAATATTGTATTTTCAATATGCAAGATGTCAACATTTGTATTCCTTATACGATACGTTGCAATATTTATGTTTTATATAGGCAGAAATTAATAATGTCATTCGTGTAAAAAAATGATAGTTCGATTTATCGATAGCTCTTATAAGTACATTCATTTATAACGAGGTCTTGTTCATTTCTCTTGTAATTAGTAACCATTCACCGTCAAGGGCTCCCCTTTCTCTTGTCAGAAAGTTCGTGATCGTGGTAGTTTGTAATTCTTACTGCCTTAAGGTTAGGAGTCATACCGACTGAGCCGCTATGAGTGCGAGAGAGATAGCTGTAAATTTCGAAAGTGAAATTCTTCGATACGGTTTGACCAATTACAAAAAGACCCTGTCAGCCCATTTTTGTCATCGTCCTGCGTGGGCGGACAGAGCTTTTTTGTAATCGGTCAAACCGTATCGAAGAATTTCAACTTCGAAAATTCGAGGTGAGGTTAGGTGACTGACCCATCCCCTTAAGGACGTTCACGAGTAAATCGATTTTCTATAGATTTTCTTAAAATTTGGATGACACATTATTTATAGCTTCCTTAATGTACTTGCAAAATTCTGAAGACCATGCCCGTACCAAAGTGGAGATATTCGTTGTTGAAGTTGGGAAATTTAACATGCAAGGTATAGGCGAGGCATGAGCTTGAGAGACATTTTAATTCATAGCAGTTACAATTTTCTATAGATTTTGATAAAAAACTGCATAATGATAGATATTGATATGAGGAACAAAATGTAAAAAAATAGAGATGCTCAGCCGTGTCGTTCATACGCAATAGCGATTCAAACCTATAAATTTGACGGTATTTTTGAGCCGTGCCACGCCATGGAGGGGACGACGCTGTGGCGCAGCGGCAACGCTGCCGGGCGACGGTACGTAAGAGCAAGGGGGACGGGGGGGACTACACGCGTATGCACACTGTTATGGATTAATTTTCATGATATTCAACGATTTATCTCACAAAGAATTGCCAATTTAAGCATTTCTGGCTAGACATTTTAATGTATCATAAGAAAATGCATACATCTCTCAATTTTGGAGACTTTTTAGGAATAACGACACTTTTTCTAAAAATAAGTTGTTCATATGAAAGTTCAACTTTGCAATCGAGATTATAAATATTAAAATGAGATATGAAAAATTATCAACAACTGCCTTATCAACGTTGCTTGCCTGCCTCGTGCTGAAAGCACGAGGCAGGCAAGCAACGCTGGCAGATCTCCGCGTCGCTCTAAGGATACTTGAATTAGTGTATATGTATAGGGTGCGCCAGAGCCTTATTTGTATTAGTGCGTAGAGTCCGTGCTAAGAATTTCGGAGTAGGGGGCGCGACGCGCGCTACACAGCGACAATTGAACTAAGCCGAGCGTATGCCGAACTTTTGTCTCCGATTTTCATTCGTGAACGTCCTTAAGAGGATAGATCAGTCGACGAAACACTCCGCCGCTGTCCCCCGTGCTTGGCGGTACTGCAGAGCTCGCAAGGGGCTACCGCAGACTACCGCTAAATGTCGCGGTGCGCGTCTTCCATCAGGTTTCAATGCACTGGGCAGGGAGACTAGAGTAAAGGAGTGGACACAGCGTGCTTTATAAATGTACACGAAATCCCAGCCTGAAGCGGCGGCGCTGTATCGGTACAGATCCTATTAGATCAGACATACTGTTAATACTTATTTCCTAACCTCGATTTTTCAAAATACGTGCAGTGTATGTTTACGCCAGAAAGTTTACGTGTACAAAAATTTTTTTTAATTAATGTACTGAGCTTCGATCTTGGAAGGAAATGAAATGTGAACATTTGATATTGTTTTATTCTACCAGACCCATCAGTACAATTTTTTTTTTTTTATCATTGATTTTGTAAATACTGGAAATAAAGTTATGTTTATCTGGCTCAATGGCACATTTCCGTTTTTATGTCGTAAATACTGATGACATTAACATTTTTTTATTCAGCATGAAAACGACGCGGGTATCACAGAAAACAGCACATGAAAAAATCTGCCAACCTTGAAAGGTGGTCGGAATTTCGGATCAATGCATGTAACAATCTGAGATTGTCGACACAAAATGTTGTTTGCAAAATTTAACCGTTCCACACATGAGACGAAACCACGCACTGAAGACAATAAATAGTCTTTTAACTTCCAATATCCTGTCCAATATACTGGGATTTGGGTTAGAGGCTTTTTTTCTATTGCGCAAGCGCGAAACGGTCACTTTCACCGTGTGGACTAATTTTATTACTGTACGTGTAGGATCTGTACACCTGGTGGCACAGCTAAGAACTAATTCAAGACGGGATTTTGAGGACGCCGTTACTACTTATTTTCCTATGCTGTGTCCACTCCTTCTCTCTGGCAGGGTGTCAGTTCTACATCGGGCAGTTCGCCATCGTGTGATCTCTCCTGTGTTTTTCTCCATCGGGTAACTCTCCAACTGTGTCAACTCTACATCGTACCAATAGCCCTAGCGTGTAAATCGCCCATAGAGCTAGCCCCGATCGTAGCAGTTCGACAATTTTCCCCTACTTTCGCTTATCCCCACTCTTCACCGTCAGGCTGACTGAGATTCGGGCCGGGCAAGTCTCCACCGACTTGCCCGGCCCGAATCTCAGCCTGACGGTGAAGAGTGGGGATAAGCGAAAGTAGGGGAAAATTGTCGAACTGCTACGATCGGGGCTAGCTCTATGGGCGATTTACACGCTAGGGCTATTGGTACGATGTAGAGTTGACACAGTTGGAGAGTTACCCGATGGAGAAAAACACAGGAGAGATGACATGATGGCGAAATGCCCGATGTAGAACTGACACCCTGCCTTCTCTCTAGTCTCTCTGGCACTGAGCGCGCACGAGAAATCTGATGCGAGATGGTGTCGCGCGCGTGTGTTTGTGTGTGTGCATTAGCACCACTAACACTCGAGAGGAAGGGTTCTCTCGAAAATCGTGTGCGAGGCCATGCCTGTATATGCACACATGAAAAAAACGCGTATACATGTAAACGTGTAAATTGATAATGCTTTTTCAATCTTTTCGACGATTTCCATCGTCGGATAGTTCAATGAAAATTGAATACCCTAGTAATAATTGTTAGGATTTCGCGGTAAAAACGATATGAATAATTAATAATTTGTTGTTATTATTATTCAAACGGAAGATTCCTTTCTACGTATCCGACAATTTTTCTCGGTGTAAGTTCAGTGTGCTATGAACTCTCTAGTAGTAAAAACCACTGGGTTCTCGCTTGGAAAAGCAGTGCAAATAAATAAACAATTTATATTGTTTATACGAAGGAACGGTAGTTCTCTCGCACATCTCCAACGACTTTTATCGCTGGGCAGTTTAATGTGAATTGAACTCTCCAGCGGTCAAAACTGCTGGGTTCTCGCTCAAAAAAGTAGTGAAAATCAATAAACAATTTATATTGTTTATACGAAGGAGCAATAGTTCTTTCGCACGTCTCCAACGATTTTTATCGCTGGGTAGTTCAATGTGAATTGAACTCGCCAGCGGTAAAGTTGAAGTCACAAGAGCTCCGATTTTTCGCGAATTTGCAAATTATTAAACAGTTGCCAAGTGGCAACGGGAATAATCTACCCACACATCGACACAGAGCCACATCGAAGAACAATCTGCTCATAACCCACAAACTTGTCCCGCGATCGAGCCAAAACTTCACCACTTTGTTCACGACACTTACACAAACAAACGCGAAGCCACGGGAACACTGTTTTCATTAATTAATTAATTATTCACGAAAGAAAAACCGGCATGAACGCGAGCGCACACACTCATGGGGGCAGCCATGTTATAAACCCCGTCTCGAAAACATTATCGAGCGAGATCATCGAGCCGCGGCGCCACCAGTGAAGCGGAGAAAACTGTAACTCCTAGCACGTCGGTCCGTAGCGACAATGTCGCTAGCGACCGACCGTAGCGACAACGAGTTACGATTTTTTTGCTTTTTAACCTCCATTTCTACGAAAAATGACGCATTTTTCGTAAAAATTGATGCGAAAAAACGTGGTGTTAGATCAACCCTTGGACAATGACAATTCTTCCTCTAGTACTTATGTTTGTTGTACAACATAAGTCCGTAAGACCACGGAAGAATCTCGATTCCCCGCTGAGATACGATTTTTCACTTACAACATCCATTCCTATGAAAAATAGAATATTTTTCGAAAAAATTGATTCGAAAAAGCATAGAAAGTTATTGCAAAAGTTTATTTCCCCGAAAGTTTATTTCACAGCAATCGACAATTGAGAAATTGATGATCGCGCCGCGAGACGGCATTTCGATGAACTAAAATCTGACGGTATCTTGTCGATAATTTTTTTAAGAAAAATTTCGAAATGGAAATTTATCGTCAATTTAGCATAGATTTTGATGCAACCAGGCTCAAAATGTTGGTTGAGATATTACGCTTCCGCTGACAGGCCAAAAAATTGATCCGTCCATTATTTTCGGAGTAATTGTAAGATTACTCCGATGGTAACAAAAAATCAAATTTTTTTTGAGAATTTCGCAAAATCGCTCTGTCAGCGGATTTATGCTCGCATCACTGTATACACAGTTGAATTTTCATCGCAATCGGTTGAACGGTGTGAACAAATTTTCCATTCAAAAATTCAAAGCCGACTGATCCATCCTCTTAAAATTAATATTATTTTATTTGATGATTAACGTCAGGCTATCGCTTCTTTCGAGATCCGTTATCACAAGAATATTAGTTATGATTATTCGTACGTTCACTTTATAGTTATGAAAGGCCATTTGATCATTTTTTTCACGGCTTCGTGTTCATTGTGCCGGCGAATATTTCTTTATGAAATGCATCTGGTTATCATTGAGAAAAGATCTAATCCAAACTAAAGGAGAAGTTACGTCGAAGTTACGTTAACACAATACAATTATTGTAGAAGTGTTTACTTATAGTGTTAAACGATAATACGATGAGCCATTAGATTATAAAGTTTGCAGTTTCTTCACGAAAAATTATATTGTAAAGTTAAGACTTTCCGAGATAGTGAACCTTCCCCAAACTATTGTGGGAGGCTAATTCATACCACGTTATGTAGTACGCACCATATCGAAATTGCAACTCCTTGTACGTACTTGCGGCGTCTCATCTGTATATAAACCGATAACTCGATGTACGTTCTTTGAACCATACGCGTTTCAGTAGCACACTCCTTGCGTAGTTTGGATGCGAGTTTTACCTCGTACACATGACAAATTCGTGATGACGCCCGAGCCCAATCGAAAGTTTGCGAGAACTGCAACTCCGAAGAGAAAGCCCAATGTTCCACCCCTGCATACAAGTCTCTGAAGGTGTGCCCCACCATACTCATGGGACAGAGGCTGCGAAAACAAGCAGGGGTCGTCTTGTATAGTAACGCAACCTTCCTTCTCACACGCGTATATAAGATAGAATTCGCTTCCCCATATTCGCACGCCTGCGACAGTTAATTGCGTTTACCAACATCTCTCAGGAGCGATTGGCAACCACCAGCAAGACCAAACCACCCCTTCTCCCCTTCCCCCAATTTCTTCCTTGTCTGCTCTTATATATCCTTCACTTCGCGTTTTCCTAGCACGCGTTTACCTCTAGTCGTTGTCGTCGTTGCTTATAACGTCGTTCTGCAAAATGCGAAACGTGCTAGAAAGGAAACGGTCGTAGAGGGTTATGTTTTGAGGAAGAAGGCCGACGAACGTGAAGGAATCGAGGCAAACCTTGCGTGTGTACAAGCTGCAATGCCGAATCAGTCTCACAAGTTTCCACCAAGAGAATCGAGAGATTTCGTACTACGTCTCACGTTTTCTATCATCCATCGTCGAAAGTTTATCGGCCTCTTTCACTATAAATCCCCCCTCCCTCCGAGTTTTGAGTACACTGGCACTGCATATACAAATATAAATTCAGTTTATTATATTATGTGGAATAAACTAATCCGTGGGGAACCGTAACTTTGTGGATGTGTACGTAATGTGTCTGGACAAATTCATGTGAATGTGTGTATTAAGCTTCACGATTTCTAATTGAATTTGCGTACTTAACGTTTCTCTGATTCACAGCTCATATTTTTAGCGACCTTGGGTTCATTAGGATTGTTGGTATAAACAGATTTACTGCGAAAAGCGTTATTCAACGTGGTGAGTAACTATGTGTTCGATTTTGCCTTTCTGATATTTCAATCCATTCTATAAATTTCGCATTCAAATGTTTATGTGCTACCTCTCTACTGCATGTGAGAACATATTTTCCGTACACATATAACCGCCACACATTTTTGATTTACGTGCAGCGCGAACACATTGTACCTCAAGCCTCATGGTAAACTGACAGTCCTAACGATTATTGAATTTCCGGTTGGCTACACGTGACTCGCGCCTATAGCACGTTCCTCGTTTTTTAAACTTATTTTACTTAACGGGAGAAACCAGTTTAGGAGGTCGAAATTTTGGTGTTTTTCGTGAATTTTTTCAACAGGGACGGAATAATCAGAATTTGTTTAAACTTGGAGGATATTTTATTCATGCTTTGATGTACACTTTGTAATTTTTTCAAGTCATTTCCGCCGGAAATAGTGGAGTTAGAAGCTGCTGTCCATGGACGATCGCCATCCGAGTTTTTTGCTGGTGGGCAATCCTGAAGTCACAATTTTTATCTGTAATCATTACAATTTTCTTTTTTCGTTAACAACATATTTCCTAAGAATACGAATCTAATTGTGATCAAAAAAGTTGAAAATTGCATGTTTTTGAGGTGTCACAATGTCATGTTTTTATACCATGTTTTTTCACTTTTTTGGCATTAAAAAAATATTTTTAATAATAGTATCATCCCAGAGTTAGGTTCATATAGATTAAAATTGAATAAAGAATATTCACATAAATTTTCAGAACGATTGGTCAATAACTTTTTGAGCTAGAATGCCCACCAGTTAAAAAAAAGTCGTCCATGGACAGCAGCTTCTAACTCCACTATTTCTGGCGGAAATGACTTGAAAAAATTACAAAGTGTACTTCGAAACATGAATAAAATATCCTCCAAGTTTAAACAAATTCTGATTATTCCTTCCTTGTTAAAAAAAATTCACGAAAAACACCAAAATTTCGGCCTCCTAAACTGGTTTCTCCCGTTAAACGATGTGTAGTTTGATTTTTGAAACTTTATTCTCCTCCTCCTCATTTTTCTTTAGTTTACTATTACGATCTATACAGATTTAATTGGATAATTAACTAATCAATGATTTTCGTCGAGAATACAATTGCCATTATGCAAAAAGCTTTGCAACAAGCCGCTTATCCTTCTTATGGAATGTATTTGATGTTCAAAGGTGAGTTTAATACTTGCGAATTAAATAACAAGATCACATGTGTCAGATAATGTTTTATCCATGAAAAGAATGAGCACGGTAGACAAAAGAGCCGACGGAGTTAAGAGTGCGTAATAATAATAATGTCGTTGCTTCGAAGGCTTCCTTCTAACTTTGCCTCGTGTATTTGTACCGTGACGTTCGTATTACCAGCCTAATCGGTCATATGTGCCCATATTACAATCCAAAACAAGAATGCCTATGGCATGGTGACCACACCCAGGCATTTACTGCCTTAGGTCATATATTATTGGATACAAATAGTGAGTAATCGATCGGGTAGTACGAACTTGCTTTCATCTTATGAATTGAATATAATTATATCTCGAACGTTACAATTGGTCTAAATCGGATCTTATGATTCCCGGTTCAGCATCGCATTAAATTATTCCTTTGCCAAAGCTTATTCTCTGAAGGCACTGCCGAAAAAAAAAAAAAAAACTAAAACTCAATCCTTTTTGGTAATAAGAGAATGAAAAATTTCTGATCGAGACGAAGAAAGAGGGAGCCAGTAAGCGGCGGAAGAACACGGAATGACTGATCAAGAAACTAAGTCTCCCAAAATTTTTTTTATCTGAATCCGTGTATACTATAATAATAAATCGCCATCTATTATTTTATGGAGTTGACAAGCAAGATCATAAATTGGTTTGCCATGGCATTAAAGGGTCAAAATTTTAGTTGAAATAAGATTGAAAATATTAATGATAATAATAAAAAATTAACCTTCGTTGAAATAGATTGTTTTTGAAGTGTAAAGATACTATAGTCACTATATCGAAGATGTAAGTTCGACAAGTATAAATTTTGTGTACGGAGTGGGTATATGAGCATTTTGTTGGGTGTATTTTATAAGTTATAATAAATCTTACTTCAAAATTCTACGCTTTTTCAACCCAAAATTGTGACATATGAAACTGCATGTTTTAGGAACTTTTGTGGAATGTTAATTGTTCAACAAGCATACAATTTCAGTCCGCCTATACAACAGTAACAATAACTGTGGAATTGGAGTCCTAAGTCCTGCAATAGTAAATCGCTATCAAGTGATTTCTTATGGCAGATTTCTCTGAGATGATTGATATTTAGAGTCACGGTAAATTATTACCTTCCCAGTCTTCTATTTCGCTCTAAGCTTTAATTCACTTTATTTTGAAATGTTTACTATCTTTTGACGAAGAGAATAAAAAAATTACCGCCAATTCAGACTGACTGTAATAACAATAAAACGAAATGACATATTATTAATGCATACAGATATTGAGAGTGCGCACATCATTCTATAATATAATATTTATCTTTACAGAATTCAACGATAATTTTTGGAATGTCCTCGCTTTAGAATTTATCGAACATTCAACCATTTTTTAATCTTCATTATGAATATGTCAATGCATTATGTTGCATGAAAAAATTGCTTGCACAACGCACACTCCCATGAGTTCAAGTTTGTTGCTACTATTGTTATATTATTCATTCGACTAACTGACACAAATTAACAAAAAATTCAATTATTGTACTTAACAATTGTGATATAAAAATTACGGTGCTTAAAAATATTCATCCTTAAATACGATACGCAATTATTTAAAGATTGACCAACACTTGTGTTTGGGCATCTGGACAAGTGGCACTTAGCATAGCGAGAAAGTTTCGTAAACAACGGTGAGGGGATGAAATAGCTAAATAAAATATAGAAAATGATAATTGAATATCGTATTGATACGTAGAAAAATTGGTGTACGACTTTTTCGGTAAGCGAAGGGATTTTCATAGAAGAATTCAGAATTCCGATCGAGCAGCAGGAACGAGGCTGGAATTGAACGATCTCTGTTTGGCCGAGCGTACAATATCATAAAACTATGATCCGTATAGAGCCGTAAAGTTTCAGCAGGAAGGCAGAAGAGGGCAGATGAACCGGGGCTTCGGCCAGAGAGTCGAATTTTATCACCATCGTTTGAGGAAAAACGTAGAGGGATGAGGATGAAGGATGGTTAGAGAGTAGCGGAGGCTGCTATTTTTTTATCTCCCTCTTTCTGCGCGTCTCCTTCTTTCAATCTCCCTCTCGTCGTTGGTTGGTGGTGATGGTATCATCGATATTCGTCCAGAAGCGGGACAAGGGGTGTAAGGCGAGAGTAACGTTGGTTGAGTTTGTGCGAGAACGCGGAGCGCTCGAGGCCGTAAAGGCGAAACTTTGCATTGGCGAATAGGTATAGAGTATTATATATATATATATATATATATGGTGGAAGGTTGGAAAACTGGCCGGGTTAGGAAATCTGCCGACAGAAAACTCTTTTTCATCCCTCCTCTTCCCTATATATCTATCTATTTATCTCAGTCCTCGCGTTTACTACACTTTTCACGGTGATGCCTCCGCCACATTCTCCTTTGCTCATCAGGTTTGAAGAAGAGAAAAATAGGTAAATAAACGACGAGTACCACGGTAGCAAATACGGGAAGGCATAGCGTTGAAGCGAGAGCCAGAAGGAGAGTGAGTCTCGAGAAAGGAACGTTTGCCACCAACCCTCTTGGTTTATACATATGTATATATACATATAGTATACCAGGATGCGGTATATCTTGCTTCGTTTTACGTTGGGTTTTATTGTATTAAGTGAAATTGCAACGGTGCACCATAAAGGCACTGAGGTTTTACGAGTAAAACTGTGAGACAGAGGGAACGCGTATTCGCTACGTAGCTGGAGATAGTGGAGGTACTACTATTTTGCCCGAGCTCAGTGCGCGAAGATCGCGAGAAACGGGTTATACCCTTAGTTTGGATGTAGTATAACAAAACAGAGAAAACGCGAGATGAAGAGAAGAATGGACGACTGAGACGGAGGGGCATGGGGGGGGGGGGGAGAGAAGGCTGAAGAAGGGAACACCACCCCGGTAGACTCCTGGGTACGAGGGTACGTGAGAGAACGAGCTCCGCTGTACTCTGTCCGGTAGAACGTTGGAAAAGGAGAGGAGGGTGCACCATGAGTATATACGAGAGAGACCCGGGCCAACTCGCTGGGTAATCCCGGGGAACGCCACCCGACGATATACACGGAAAATGTGGAGAGGCCAGGGGGAGGATAAAATACAGAAGAGGTGTTCCACTCAAAACTCCGTGCAGCGTAAAAGCGTGAGTGAACGAGACTTTCAGGGATCGGGTTGTTCTTTCTCTCTACCCCTCGGGGCTCTGGCTCGTGCCGGCGTTAAAATCCAAATGTTCACGGCAACAGAAGCTTGGGTTTTAAAGCCTAGTGAAACTTGTCCCTATCAGTGGAAAGTAAGAGGGGCAAGGCAGACCAAATTCTATCCCTTCTCTTCTCGCAATCTTTTGTCCACCCCTTGCCCCTTTCCGCCCCATCCCCTGGAGTTTCCTTCTCATTTGCTTTTAACCCTCTCGCCGTTGTGCAATTCTTGTGCAATCCTCGCGGCTATATTGTCGCAAATAAAATTTATCCGCGTGATGCTTTGAATTCTGGCTGGATCCACTCGCAAGAGGGATAAATGAGTTCTGGCTCTTCTTCGAAGTATATCGTATTCTCCAACCTTCTCCGTCCTTGATTGGCGGCAATATAAACGAATTCGAGGAAAGCCAGGGTTTCTAAATTTTACGGAGAAAACTTATTCACCCAACTACTAACTTTGATGCACATTGGGTGACCAATGTTTTGTCTAAAAACTGATTATATTTATATATGAAAACATGAAGGGGTTTTTTGCGATAAACTTTGTTAAGTTAGTATTCACCAAAGCGTTTTTCTATAAATTTTTTGAATATTCTGAAGACAAGATATATTCAGTTCGAGATTTGAAATGTTTCTTATTGAAGATTCCGCAGTTTTACATGCGGTTCCGTATGGGAAACATTGACAAATTTCATGTTTCTCACAATAACTATGAAACTTTTCTACAGATTTATTTTTTAGTCTATTCTTAATTAGAGAGTAAAACATGACGGTGTGTAAAAAAAAAATCAGGATTTTGACCGGTTAGTTTTGGAGACATAGCGATAAAAAGTATGTGCAATGTAATTAGATAAGTGAAACATTGTTATTTCTGAAACTCTCAACTTTATATTGAACATGTTTACATAATTTTATAAGTTTTTACATTCCAACAAGATCATTACAACCAACATTGTTAGGATATCTCGAAAGTTATATCCAAGCGATTATACATTGACCTTTAGAACATGAATATTGCGAATTTTTGTTAAACAGCGTTATCGAGACGATACAAAAAATTTCAATGACAGTATTCACATAAAAGCTTGTGAATGCTCAACAAAGTTTTCGATCCACAAAATGCAGTGTTTTATAACATAGCACAATGAAATTGTCTTTGTTTAGTTACGCCAATAGCCAAATAGTCTCGATTTAAGATGACAGACAACGAAGATACAGAAACGACGGCTCAATCTTATTTGCCAATTACTTTGATCTCCGAAGAGATTAAGACGTCGGCCGTGTATAAACCGTTTTACAGTGGTAAGTAACCTCAAGCTTTGTGCTTGTGAACAGCGGCAAATCAGCCCTGGCAGCCACAATACGGAACACATAGCTATTTGCTTTCATCTTAACTCCTGATAATCTTCTCCTGAGGAAACTGAGGAGAGGGTGGTGACGCAAAAGACAAACGCGAATGAAGGAAACAAATAACCTGAGCACTCCATGAGAACGCGTATGACGAAGGAAAAAAATTAAATCAAGACGCGCAACGGTGAAATGCGGTTTTTCCAGGAATCCAGAGTGAACGACGTCTCAGAGTCTCTTGATAGAATTAAGAACGAGGATTTTCCTGACGTGTACCTTAAAAAATTAATTTATAACGGTAGACTGTAGGATGAACGATGGCACACCAGAGACAGAATTGAAGAAGTCTACTGATAGACAAAATCCATGATGTAATCGCGAGTGAATGAACGATTGGAACCCAAGATGCGTTCGAATGACTTTCTAAATCGATTTCAAAATTTTTTCGACCTTTCAAGACCAGTCTTTGCAAACGATATCATATATTTCATTTATGTAGCCATTATTCATTTCCTTCTTAACCACGTAATATTCAAATATCCTATTCCAGGGTAGCGTAGATTTTTATAGATATTGCACGATAAAATTTAACAGGTAATGTTATACCGTAAGAGCGATTTGAAAAAAGTAAAGGCCCGAAAACCGTCACATTCGAGTATATAAGAGTGCGGCAAGGCTCGCGCTGGCTTTTTTTTTAATACTTGGCATCGAGCCGCTACCGCATTTCTTGATCCTTATTTCTACTAGAATGTGTAGTTCTCAATTAGTTTCCCGATGTTGATGCAACGGACTAATCTTTTATTTCTGATTATTCGGAATAATCGAATTACACTGATTTTTAAACGACCTCCGATATATAAAACGGCGCATAATTATTTCTGAGATTATTTTATGTCTTCTGTTGAATTTGTATCCCATTCAACTACATAAATCGATATTATGTATGCTTGGATCAAGCGACACGAGAAGAAATCTATAGTCGGAAATAGTAGTAGACCAGATGGCTTTGGACCAATGTTTCGCTAATTTGCCACTTATCAACGTCATGCAGGATAAACTATGTGTCATTTTTAATGGAAACGGATTTGAAATATACCAAGTAATAAAAATTTATTCTGCGAATGGTATCTGCATTGTGTATAGAGACGTGAATTGTTTTGTTTATCGGAAAATTTAGTAATATGATAATTTAAATTTGGGCTTTCGTTTTGTGAAATTATGGTAACGGTGCATTTAGATTAAAAAAGAAAAACCTTCCACCTTTAAACTAATAATGAAATAATCAACTCTGTTTTTTATATACGCATGATCGGATTAAGAATACTCCTACTCCCAAATATATATCCTCTCAAATTCATATTAACAATGTATGCTTTTTTGCTATATGGATACTGTTAAAACTATGAATAACATAACAGATTCGAATGATGATGTTTTAAAATGTTCTGTCGTTCTATATCAGGCGCATTCCATTGTTTTTTCATCAACTCATAGTCACTAATTTGATGCGCTTAGTCAATTCACCAATTAATAGGACATTGAATATAGTAATATGAACGATTGAAATATAATATGATCCACTCGAAGCATCGTTAGGTGCAATGCTGCCCAGACTGAACATGGGGCTTTCAGAGTGATTGAGGCAGTGATGCAGTGCATGCAAGCTTCGTTTGTGTCAGGCTGTATATGTCGTCGAAAAATAGGCGTGAAATAATAAAAATAAAAATAACGAAAGGTCCTGACAGGTCAGGATAAAAGCTATGGTGGTATTACACCCGTTTCGCGTTATCGACAATCCATCACAGCAAATCATACATAACATATATATTGGTATTCCGAATAACTTGAAGTGATGTATAATTGAGAATTCGCAAGGGTCCGTCCGACAGAGACATTATTCTTGGTGTAAAATTAAAAAAATGGATTAAAAAAAACAAATAAATTGCCTAAAGAACGCCAGCCTATAATAATATCAAAAAAGAAAGAAGAAAATGCTTTGTCATTGCAATGAAATGTGTTAGTGCCAATTGAATAGTACTTCTCTCTCTCTCTCTCTCTCTCTCTTTCTTGCCTTCTCTTTTTCTCTCTGAAAATAAATTAAAAAATAGTAAATTCCAACAGAGATTTCCATTAATGTGATGACGCCAAAAAATACTCATTGTCAGACAACAGTCATGAGCCAAGAAATTGTGTAAAAAAATTTGACGATCGTCGCCGTGTATATGCTATAGATGAAGTAAGTCGCACTTTCATAGCTCTCGAATATACATCGTCACATACACTATTACACATGGAGAAGAACGTTAACACGCTTTTAACTGGTTACTTGCGGTTCCACTTGAATTTACGATAGCTCAAACAGCGATGGTATTTCATACAATATTGTTTACGAACCTCGAACATTCCAATTCTTATTACTTATTAGCGAAAAAAGCATGTCATGAAATATGTACCCCATATAACTTGTAACTTTGTCCAAAGATGTCGTCGCACTTTTTTTATGAACTTTTTTTTATGCAATGTTTTCACTCAATACGAAACTGAAAGTTGCATTTAATCGCATGGATTTTTTCGTTCCCAAGAAAAATATATCAAAAGTTTACAGGTGTAATTAATATTTCATTGCACAATATGGTACAAGTTCGAAGGTCCTCCACCAACTATACAAGCGTTATAAAAAAGATAGATAAGAAAAGAAAAATTTTGTTGAATGTTTTTTTGTATGCTTATTAGATGTTAGATTAGTAAAAAAAACATTGTCCATACAGCGACAATCTATAGATGATTATAATCAGGCATTTATCGCAACGATTACATTCCCTCTTTATCTCCCATTCGAACAGTCGATTCAATTCATTATGCTAAATGCTGTATGGTTGGTAAACACTTTATGTGAGATTAGAGGAATTCAATAATTAGCGCGGGAGAGATATTTGGCGAATGTACACTGTAGTTGTGTAGTAGAGAAGGGACGAACACTAGCCAGAATCGTGATGGACCAATATCATCAACGCGAATATCGAAGGCCGAAGGGAGGATGTAAATGGTATCGTTTAAAATTTTGTTATACACGGAAGTATTGCGATCAATTATTATTTCAATGCTTCGAGTTCATTGGAATCTTGATTGAACCAAATTGTAATGGTAAATATGTAACAAAAAAAAAACATTATTGGAATTTGTTCGGGTTTTTCAAACTTCCTGCCATACTAAACTCCCTGAAGTTATAAACTTTCAGGTGACGTCTTTATGTAGAAAACAATTGACCTGTTTCTTGGCCACCATATTACTGAAGTAGATTTTTTAAGTCATCATAGATACCTATTGTTAATTTCACAACATTGCCGACAGCGCCCTATTGAAAAAAACACGATTATTAACACAAACATCTTAACGCCTTACATACGTCCAGCAGCGCCTAAAACGCGCTAAAAGAAAAACTGTTTTTAGAAGAGATAGCAATAGAAATTAATAAAAATAATTTTTACACATTGTTTATTAGTATTTAAACTTTATAAAAAAATTTATTTCATTTTTTTTTTCAAAAATTACAACATAAAAAATCACGTTTCCCGAAGCACTATGAAAAAAAAGTTGTTCCACGGTCAGCATCATTTCTTCTTGAAATGCTGATGGATCTGCAAAACGTAAAAAAATTCTTGTAAAATGAAGTTGTAGTTATAGTCTGTCGAGCCGGATTTTTGAAATTCGAAAAATTTTGGCAATTTACGGCAGTTTAAAAAAAAGTGTGTATTTTGTGTCATAAATGTCACACTTTAATTATGTTTATAAAATTTTTTAATCACAACATCAAAAATCCGACTCGACAGACTATAGAGAAAACAATTTCGAATATTTAAAAAAAAAAGCATAAAAAATATTAAAAACTGTATGAGTTATCATGCAGACCGTGCCAGAAAAAGTAGTTTTGAGAAAAATGCATTTAAAGTTTCAAGTGCGTTTCGCTCGAGACATCTACCTGTGCGCATCAGACTCTCGTTGGGCAGTCACGTTTTCTATAATAACTTTCGATCTATGGGGAATTTGTACAATCGACTTACACAGAAGTACGCCTAAAACTATAGAGAATAATAATCTGTAAAAAAGAAAATCGATTTTTTTTAAATTCTGGACGTATGTAAGGCCTTAAGTAATATTTCAAATTCAAAAGTTTGTTTGTTTGTTTATCTTATAACTCTGCAACCAATTGGTAATGAATCGTTACCGAATTTCGCATGCGTTTAGTTCGTGTGACGGAATAACATAAAAAAACAGGAAATTGAATCAAGTTAATTTTTTTTTGTTATGCGAGCGAAGCTACGGTGAACAGCAAATAATCTACAAATCAGTTTCTCATCGAATTGGATTTCAGTCATTATCAATTGGACGGTTACATAAAATGTGACAGAGAGCTACGATCATTCATTCATTATATTAAAAATTGAGTAAAATGGTAAAATAACACCTTTACTCAATTTTTTAAGCATTTTTTGAATAAATTTTTTGAATAACGAGAAAGAGCGAGATAATTTGATAATTCTTTTTTTATTTTAGTAAATCACTTTTATTCGCAATTACGTTTTGGCTTATGTAATAAAAGAATTTTGAGAAGCGAAGATTATTTGCTCGCCTGAAAAATCAATAGACGATTGATCGCACTCCTTGCATTTAGTCAATGATATTCGTAGCATGTGACATGCTGCTATAACGTATCATTACTGTTAGAGGGACGTTTGCGTGAACGGTACGAGAACAAGTCTTTTCCTTCTGTGGCAAATTACACCTAGACATAGAGTTTTCGTTACAGCAGCAAATAAATTTGTCGTCACTACATCAAAATACATAGTTTACTGCATTAGCATGGTACACGCTGTCTTAACATAAGAATTTATTTCCGTGAATTTTCTGGATATGAAAGTTAGCGAGAGTGCGTGGAGCATGATTCAATTTGTACAAATTGTAAATAGCTGACGGATAGCTGGATAAGCAAGATCTACATAAACATCTGCATCAGCACCTGGAACATATTTTTGAAGCCCAAGTATTTGTTTGAAGCTACGTGTATTGTACTTTGTATATACGTCGAGTTGAACGGTGAAGTATTATTTTATATGTGAATCCACCGCTTTCCCCGAAACACGCAGAGTCCGTTGTAGATCGGGAGAGTTCGTGGCCAGCGTGAGCGATGAATGCTAACGAGCTTAATGGTTTGAAAAGCCGTATTAAAGTACTCACGTGGTATTATCAATTAGAAGTACAGCTGAGCGAACTCTATATTTACTGGACATGAATAAGCTTGGTGCAATTATTCACTTATAATTTTATGCTTTTACAATTGTCCGATTGTATCGTCGAATTTGTAATCTGACATTTTTTAAAACTACACTCAGAAAAACGTATGGTATAAGCAACCATATTATAACCACATTACATATTTCCCTAGAGGGACAGAAGTATTTTGTGCCTACTGTCCGGCTACTATGCGCCAAAATATAGTTTTATTTCCTGTATTTTAATAATCGAATATATTAAATGCATGTGTTCACTACGACAATGACAATTTTAAATATACGCGGAGTATCTGTTACTGGAGAATATTGTACCGGTAAAAAAATCCCTCTTCCCCAACACAAAACCTCCACAAAAAGTTATAAAAGAGATTTCCTTCCTAAAATACCAACTTTGCGAAAATTCTTTCATTCACCTCGAATCTCACAAAAGATGCTAATTCAAACCTGACCAAAAATTCAGTCGAACCGCCACAAAAAGTTATTAAATAAATTGAAACTATAAAAGCATTAATAGTCAAATATACTGATACACTGAAACGCATTAATCTCTAATAAAAAATCTTCCCATTAAGCGAAAATATAGTTATTCTTTACAATGAAAACAAGAATAAACAATTCGTATGAAAAAAAATTCCAATACTAAAAAAATGTCAAATGAAAAAAATTAGATTGAAAAAAAAATTTCGGCCGAAGTACTTGGCGCGTTCGTGACCATGAGTGATACATTGTGTGATTTAAGCAAAAAAACTCGCCTAGACTATTCAGAAATATATAGATATATTCAGTGTCACATTCACGAACGATCTCAAATATCGCCAGATTTTTATACCAGTATTGTTAGTGTCACTAGACAGCAACTGCGAAAAAAAGATATGAGCATCAAAAATGTGTACGAAAAAAGCCACACTTTTTGATACAACGAAAAAATAAAATATTCATTTTTTCAATATACGCTAAACTACAGAGCTCTAATTAGTCACGATCGAAAGAAAAAAATAAATAAAAAATACGTGAATCCGGCAGGGTTGCAAGTAATGCATTACTTTTTGTAATGCAAAAAATTTTCATTGCCCATTACAATGTAATGTGTAATGTAAAAATTTTTCATTACCCATTACAACGTAATGTGTACTGTAAAAAATATTAATTACCCATTACAATGTAATGTGTAATGTAAAAATTTTTCATTACCCATTACAATGTAATGTGTACTGTAAAAAATTTTCATTACCCATTACAATGTAATGTGTAATATAAAATTTTTTCATTACCCATTACAATGTAATGTGTAATGTAAAAATTTTTTCATTACCCATTACAATGTAATGTGTAATGTAAAAACTTTTCATTACCCATTAAAAAAGTAATGAATAATGTATTACTTTTACATTACAAACTTCGCAACCCTGGAACCCAAATAATCCTCCACAATGCTATAATTAATTGAATATTACGGAAACAATTTTCGAAAGTTTTCAAAAATAGTTGGGATCTGCGGTCCTTCCTGTAAAAGAGTCTTGTAGCGATCTCGACGTTGACAGATATATCTATATGAATGCACTTGTCTCGAATCGCTACCGCGATTCTTAAGGTAGTTCCCCCACAGGATCGTTGAATTAAGAAATGGTTGAAATTTGGCATACGTATTATTTAATACGTTATTCAAAAATCTGTGCAATTTTAACAAGTTTTACCATCCCGAACCCGAGATATTTATACTTGAAGTTGGCTCGATTAACACGTAACATATGGGCCGTGCATGGGTAAACGGTACGTTATTAAATCTACCGTCAGAACTAAAATCAAGAACTTGATGAAAAACGAGGAGGAGCAAGAGCAGGATGTCACGAATATTGTAAAAAAACATCAAAATGATTTACCATCTAGTTTAAAAGATATGACCTGGAGAAGTACTACGGTTTTGGCCTTATACGACATATTCTACAAACAAACGAGCGCGAGCGGGAGAGATGTAACCTTTTTTGTGTATTGGGGCATAGCCCGGACAGTTCTGGCAAAAAGTTTACTCGCAATGTCAGATCAAAAACACTTATAGAATAAATTTTACGACAGTAGATGATATCTGTCGTATTATCTATTGGTACCGAGTCAATATTGTGTGCTTTTTAAATTTATTTGCTACGAATTATCAACCCTTTATACACACATGTAACGCACACACGGTATGTAACTTGTGGTTGAGGTTGTCGCAGGGAACTACCTTAATGTCACGTAAAATATATGGATTCTTCCATTATCGAATATAAATTACCTGATTACGGATATAGTAAAAAGTACTATACTTTACCAATAATAACCTTCTGGTTATGCAGGCTGATAACGTTTACAGGGAAATTTAACATATCATATAAGGACCGGAATCATCCCGAGTAGAAATTGTTTGGGAGCTTGGGAGAGGCCCAGATAAATTTCGTCTCATTGTATTAAGGGCCTAACATAGGATTACGATGGCGCCAAAAAATTAGACGCGCTTTCTGATAAAAAAAGCATTTTTATTTAACTTATTTTTATATTTTAATATTTTTTTAATTAAAAGGTTTCTCTGTCTTAAAAAAAATATATATATACTTGTGATGAAATTTAAAAAAAAACTGCGCCACTCGGGATCCAACTCAAAATATCCAGATTATGAACTTAATCCAGAGCCACCAGACTAAACATGAATTTTATAAATAAAACCTGGAAATCGCTCATATTTATCATACGCGTTTGAAATTACGATGTGTGATATCCGCCTGGTCAAAAACACCTAATCTAGTAATTCATAAAAGAATATACATACATGAAAATATATCTTATACGTAAAAAATTATGTTCTAGCATCATGAGCGTATTTGTGCTTTACAGCGTGGTACAATAGTCTACACATGAGTTCCGGTTGATTCCCCGACCTGTATGTTAGGCGTGTATCTCATGCCGTGAAAAACCATGGCTTTAACCTTACTCTGTGACTCAAAAGTGGTACACCATATCTTAATTATGTTTTACTTTCTAACACAATATGTTTAACAGATATTTTACTTCTGTGAAAAAAATCCATATCATATGGTAGTTTAGGACCGGCGAACAGAACCTAAAACTACTGTGGCAACTAGCAACTAATATGATCAGTATGACTGTAAAAAATAGCGATTCTCGCTAAAAATAGTTGTAATACTTTCTTATCACCATCGTGAAGTTTTCTAATGAGTCTTACTCAACACAAATTAATAATTACTATATGAATGGTGGCTAGCTGATTAAAACCGTGTTAGTTCGATCGGAACAGAAATACGACACTGAATAATATTTTTGTGTAAACGTTAAGTTCATCATGGTGTTGAAAATACAATATTCGTATTGTTGAGATTTCCACTACGGCTAATAGTAATTTTTACCTAACGCATCATTATACATGTCATTGGGATCGTATGTTTAAATGATCATTCCGGTTATAGTTGAATCAACCATGACATAATTTTATTGACAATACATTACAGCTAATTTCACTATAACACGCACGAGTAACCCATACGAATTTTTGTTGTAAATGTCAACGAATTTTTACTGGGTGTACTAGCACGAATGCAGCTTTAAAAAAGCTTAAAGTGACCTTTCGAGAGTTTAGTGAAAATGTTACAGGAAATAACAGGAGTACAGGATACAATTACAGAGTAGCTCTTTTTTCTTTGACGAAAAAACTAGTCCTCGTCGAAGAAAGGGTCCTTACGGCTAATAATTTACAAAAGCTTTTCTATTATATGTAAGAATAATGTATATAGAAAATGGTATTGAAGTTTGCATTATTTGAACGTAATAAAAAAATATTTTTTCCATTTATTACTTTCTTAATTTATGGAATTATACAATTTTTCTCGTGCATTTAGTTTTTAGGTCGCACGAAATGATAGCCCATTTTTTTTAGCTTAACACTACAAATGAATTCCAGACCATGCCAAAGAAACAAAAAAAAATCGTTCCGGTGCAACGATGCAAACTTCAACATACCATAATAAAAGCCTACTCTAAACATCGTTTGTTTCGATTGAGTGGTAACGGCAGATTCTTGTACAGTCTCCATCTCTCGCAATATATAATCCGTTATTAGATTTGGTAAGCAAGAATCTCCCACGAGAAATTTGAGAAAATTTAGTTCTGGATTGAAGTGGCAGGCGAGCTCTCGGAGTTGGCTGGAACTCAACGTTCCGCTTTTAGAAATGAGAGAGGTCGGCGCTACGGTTGAACGCGAAGGAAACTGGGGTGGTCCGAGGACCGTCTGTATTCCCGTTGTGACATCTCGTATAATTTGGAGTATGATATTAGGTCTCGTTGTTGCGTGACAATCTCGATTCAGACGAGAGGAAATGAAGCATAAAGCGGATACCGCTGACGATAAGTAAAAGCTGTTGGCAGGTTGGTTAGTTGTGGCTTACCACATATCTTCCGAAATAGTAACCTAAAGCGGAAAGTTACGATGAGAGACTAAAGAGGACAAGGTACAGAGAAGAGAATGATGATCGAAAGTGTCATGAAAGAATAGAAGGGGAATGCAAAGAATAAGAGAGGAAGGAAGGCAGGAAGGAAGGAAGGAAGGAAGGAAGGAAGGAAATGAAGAAAGAGAATAGCATAGAGGGATTAGAGGAAGAAAGTAGCAACTGAGGAGTGAAGAACAGGAGAGAAGAGAATGCTAGACAAAGAGAAAGTGCGATAGCCGGAGAGGGAAACAGGAGAAAGAGGGTATAACAGAGGCATGAGATAGAAATCACATTTGTATGCATTGCACGCTGTATTACAGTATATCAACTCGATTCGTCTTCCTCTCTTCTTTTCCAGCATCCCCGAACTCCCCTTGTTCTCTTCATCGATGTTCTCTGTCACCAGTGTTTCCATCTATTTGTCTGTCTTACTTCTCTGTTCCGTTTCCTCCAAACGTAGTTTCTCTATACATGTTTAAGCTCGTATTGCTACGCGGATTACGCTTGTCCATGTGGTTACTATGATTACTGTTTTCCTATAGTGAAGGAGATTTCTACGTGCACACATGTCTTGATTCCTACGTTCCCAAAGGTATAACGATGAAGTGAGAAACCGAGAAGTAGGATGTGAGACTTGCCAGTGGAGGGTTGCAATGCACGACGAAGGAGACAAAATTCGAATACAATCACACACACACGCTCACTCCTACACACACACTGGTACAAACCTACCGAATCGTGCTGACTTGACTCGTCTGAAAATGGACTTTGTCGAGAATTCGGTTCGTCGCAACGAATTATATCAGGGATACAGTTCCGGACATTCTATCGCATATTCAGAGGAATTTCCATTTGCTTTCGAGAACTAATCCTCCGTTTAACCCGTCGGCGGCCGCGCTATGAGACCTTTCCTCACACTTCGTTTTTTTTTATTTTTTATTTGGTTTTACTTTTATGTTTTAATAGTATCAATTATCGTTGTATTCATGTATTTTAACCCGTCATCGGTCGCGCTATTTGCATCGTAAACGTTGGTCGCACAATGAGAGATTTTTTCTCATGTATCGTTTCAACTAATTTAATTTAAAAAAATGGGACATTACGAATTATTTCGAAACAGCAATTATGACTTTGAAACATTTTTATTTCTTGAAAACAAGATCAACGATAATTGCGATTAAAAAAATATTTAAAAAATAAAAAATATTTTTCAAACATTTTCCAACTTTTTCATTATACAGAAAAATTAATTTGAAGTAGCTAGAAAAAATTTCAAATGATTATGCCATTTGATTTTTTCGAGTACTCATCGTTTTAATTGAGGTGTGAGAAAAAGTTTCATACCACGACCGCTGATGGGTTAAGAAATGAATATGTTTATAAGTCACTATTACAATAGGGAAATTATACAGGTGAGAAAATCTGTTATCGGGCAACCAACGTTTAGGGTGCAAGTAGCGTGACCGGTGATGGGTTACAACCCTTCTGTATGAGCACTTCACACGTTTGCTTTGAAGTTTCGCTGGTCCATGAGATTTTTTATTGTTGTAGTGAGTTCTTTTTTATTGATGAATTGCAAGTACTGATTTGAAATGTTCTTTTAATTAAATTTTTATCTGTCTAAAATTTGTATGCTCGTTTTTTCGAATGTAATAGTAATTTTTCGCTATCAATAATTTATTTAACAGCTTTCTAGTTATTAATGAGTTCAACGTATTTGACAACTTTTTGTGTTCAATTATTTTTGTGTGAATGACACACACCTATAAATTAGCACCCAATTTTTTAATGCTGGGCGGTCTTTTTTTCCTTTGTCTTTAACGTAAAAAAGTACGAAAAAGAATCGGAGCAATATACGCGAGTTTTTATTCAAATGTCAGTACGAAAGCGTACTTCACTTTTTTACTATTTTTCAATAATTTGATAAAAATACGAAAATTCTTCATCTTCAATTTTATACGAAATTTTGAATCATTATAAATTCTTTGAGAAGGGAGTGAAATATTCAGTTTTTCTACCTAGTCGCGTGGGAGTCGTCGAGCTTGTGACTATTTCGGGATAACATGAACTCCTTTATGCCCCCAAGCGATGCTGAATCACCGATTAGAACGTACAGACGTTCAGTGAACGACATGTATTAGATACCACTAACATATTTTTTTTTCACAAGTGTTTATGCCCATAGCTCAGGTAACCATCATGGATAACGTAGTAATATGAGACACAACGACGTTTGCAGTGGTTGTTTTACAGCATACAGTTGCTGCCGACGTGGTTGCTGATACGCACAGCACGCTGTGAGTGCCATTGTGCTATTCGCATTGTCACAGCTGAAACGTTGTCGTCAGCCTCCTTTTCATTTTTATCCTCTTCACTTCTCGTCTCCGACATTTTGTTGAAGACAGTTTCTATGGTACATGCTATAATTTGCATCTCTCTTTCTCCCTATCTTCTCCCTCACCTCTCGCGTACCACTGCTCATATACGACGTGCATTAGGAGACGACGCAGTAAGAACGATATGCATTTCGTGTGTGATGACAATTTGCAGGGAAACACATAAATTTCTTGTAGTGCGTGAACAATGCATAAAGGATTTATAGATTCAAAAAGGGGAGTCGGTTCTATAAAGTTAAGGAAAAACTGTTTCACATCATTCAAGAGTTAATGAGAGAACCGAGTAAAGTATAGGAAGTTCATGGACGTGAGCTAAGACGAAATCAAAGGGAAATAATAATAATGATAATAGCGAAATTGATACTTGGAGCACTCGATTGAACTCATCCGTCGGCAGTTCCAATAAAGGGCCGAATCAACAATAAAAATACTTCACAAATCGTTCATCTATATAAATAAAATTGATACTAAGAGCCCGCGCGCACCCTTTTTTTTATTTATTTTTTAGTTTCAACGATTATCCCGCGAGTACGAGATTGCTACACTCGAAATATACTTGGTGAAATTTTCTCGATATTTTCAGTACGAGTGGATTTGGAGAACATGGGTCGGAGACAAGGGTTACAAAACTCGTAGCTCGAGCTTCAGGTACTATTGGGGAATACGCGAAGGATTTCCTGAGAGGTTATTCACTTTATTGTCAAACTCTCACCTATTTCTTTCGGTTTTTCCCTGCTTGTACCTAGGACATGTTCATGATCTTTCGGACATTATCGAGAGAACATCTTATAGCTTTCTTTCTCTCGTCAATTCACTTACACTGCATAAAATTGCCGCGTGCAAATGAAATCAATTGAAATATGTATGAAAATAATACTATAATAGGGAGAGCGGTTGGTCTGGTGGATAAGAGCTCGGGCTCACACACCGCGGGTCCCGGGTTTGAATCCCAGCCAAAACTCCAATGAAAATTTGAATATTATTTTAAGGGAGCATATCCGAGTAGACGGCGGAAAAAATAGGTGAAATTTGGGAATTATTATCTCAAAAACTATTTATTCGATTTCATCCAAGTTTGTTTTATTCGAAAGTATAAATATTGAGGGATATTGACAAATGTTTTTATAAATATATATTAACTGAGAGTGCTGATATTGTAGCCGGCATAAAACATGTCACGGCCCCATGATTGCATACAGTCGATTGATCTGAAACAAAAATTTCGAAAAGATTTTTAAAATGTAATAAATAAAGCCCTCTACATCGTAGAATTTTTTGAAAACTTTTTTTTCATAAAACAGCGCCTGATTGAAATTTACATTCATTTTTCAACCTCAGTTTCCGATTTTCAATCAGGCGTCATTTTGTGAAAAAATTTTGTTTTCAAAAAATTATACGATGCGAAGGGCTTTAAATATTACATTTTAAGAATCTTTTCGAAATTTTTGTTTCAGATCAATCGACTGCATGCAATCATGGGGACCGCAGACAGTGACATGTTTCATGCCACAATATCAGCGCTTCCAGTTAATATATATTTATAAAAAAATTATAAAAAAATATAAAAATAAAAAATTAAACTGGAGATACATTTCGAAATGTGTGTTTTAATCACGAAAAACCCTCGTCCCATCCAGCTCTAATGATTTAAACAAAAAAAATGTTGACTTTTTTAAACTCTTTCTAGGTGTATGTGTCCTTTTAACGGGACAGACCTAGTTGGAACGTCAAAAAAAAGGCCTTTTTTCCGATTTTTTTTTGGTCAAACGATAAAATAATTCACAACAAAAGTTCTTCCGTTTAAAAGATACATATGTAATGTATATGTTGCAATTTTTTCAACGCAATACATATCGAAATAAGCTGGTGACCGTCAATTGCCGAGGACGCTGCAAAAAAAAACACGGTTTGCGGTGATCAAGCTCACGCTGCAACGGCTCATCTGAAACAAAAAAAACGGAGGGGATTTTTAGTTAATGATATAATGCTCCAGTTGAACGAAGGGTTTTGAAAAATTTCCATTTTTCACAAAATGGCGGCCGTTAAAAGTCAAAAGTGTTTTTTTGACCAAAATATCAGTTCCATTTTTTGCTATTAAAAATAAAAATAATTATCCAAAAAAAAAATCCTTCGTTCATATGGAGGACTACCATGTATAGAAGAAGTGATATAAATTTCAACCCGATCGGTAAAGCCGTTCTCGAGCTACAGTGATCACCGACTTCAAAAACATGGTTTCGAGAAAAACGCACTTGAAGTCCGCTACCTGCTTACCTATGGCTCAGACACGACGTGCTACAAAGTCTTGTATTTCGGCGAATAATGGTCCGATTTACATTTACCTGGGCGGAAAATGTTCGTAAGAGATTCTACTTTTTGAAAATGAAATAAAAAAAAATCGATTTTTCGAAAATTCTAACTAGGTCTGTCCCGTTAAGTGAGTTCGCGACTCTAATCAAAGGTCTTAAAAAGTTGCTTTCTTTCCATGAATTCTGTTCTGTTTCATTTTTGTTTGTAATTTTATTTTTCGGCCATGTTTGTCCTGAATTTTCTCTGCATGTTGAAATCGTAGCAGTAGACGATAACCACATTCACTGAATCTACCATTGAAGAAAGCTTCGTAAGCCTGGTATGATCCACAATATCTTTTCCACCTTGACTTTATCTTATTTCTCACCTGTTGAAGCGAGAAATTTACCTCAGGGTGATTTGAAACGTTTACTTGTTATCCCTGCGTTACATATTTCTGACTTAGCCATGAATTCTACCGCCTTTCTTTCTTATTGTCGCAAACTCCAGTGGATTCTTGCCGAGTCCTCGGTTGAAATTTGTCATTTCTCATTAAATGGTTGCGTTCATCACTTCTGTATTGAATAAAAGAAAAGCCTGAAAACCATCATATTCGAGTACATAAGAGTGCGGCAGGGCTCACGCTGCCTTCTTTTTAATACTTGGCGTCGAGTCACTACTGCAGCTCTTAATATTTATACGTATGTATGATGCTGCTTATCGAGATGTATTCCAATACAGTAAAATTTATAATGAGGAAAAATTTTAAAAATATGACAATACTTATATTGAAAACAAAATAAAAATAACTGAGGCACAGTAAAATTGCTAGCTATTTATAATGAAAAAAATCAAGATAAATAGAGCGAAACCATTTATACCGTATCATGATTTATATACTGCTATCTTTCTGAATTCTCTTGAACATTTCGCTTTCGATAAATCCACTTGAGCTGTATGGGGTCTTATGGAACGGAGAGGGAACGTATTCGAGGGTGACATCCCGGAGTTCCGCCGATGATTAAATCTGTGTCGTTTACCTGTTGCTCAGAACTCATGGAGGGTTGTTTGCGCATATGCCTCTTGGGATTGTGTATCTACATGTTGAATCTTCAAGGAGACAATGATGCGATATCAAAATTTGATTGCGTACAAAATGTTTTAATCAGATAAGTTTTAGATTTCTTAATTGTATTCGAAAACCTAAAATTATTGCTGCGGAACTAATTATCGAATGGTTTTCGTTTCTACGAAACGTGTAAACCTGAGGACAATATTTCATTTTAACGGGGCGGACATCCTGCTATTCATGAAAATGAATCTTTTTATCACAAATATTTATATTTCGTATCGCATCGATTTTTATCGGTGGAAGTATCTTCGAACTTTAGGGTTGTTTGAGAAATATCGTAGATTTATGCCGGGATGGAAGGATAGCGACAAGGTTGGAAAATACGAATAAATAGACACGCGGTCGAGATAAGAGTAAAACAAAAAACACTTATATTTATTAATAATGAATTACAAATGATGTCCTAGAACTCACGTTACTAGGTTTATGATTAATGTATGAGTGCACTGGGAATGAGAGGGTCTTATGAGCACAATGATTGGAGTGGAGATTGTATTAATACACCACACGAAATGCTCGAGTCGCCCGATGAGAAGACCGTTGACACGTGGTGTCGGCACGACCACATGGTGAGATGAGACGAACAAATTGATGATGCACCTTTTTTAATACTTATGCAGATCGTCCCCGCGTGGATCAATCGCTACTTGAGTTTAATGAATTTTAACTATTAATTGAGCATGAGTTTAGTAATGAGTGCGCCTTGAGATCAAAAAGGATGTTAGAAAATTAGGGAGCGATGTGCACCGTGCTACGCGAACCGAACAAAGCTGGCCGCTCTCGGCGGTTAGCCGGCACGAGGCCTTCGTCTTCGTTGTCGAGCACGCGGGCCTCGTGGCGCGGTGAGAAGGCCCAGGAGGTGCTGCCGCAAGTGGTCAGTCAGAGAAGCTCGCCTAGCCTTGAGGCGAGCAACGAGTTCTCAAACATTCCTCCCGCCATCAGCGCCTTGGTGATGATGTTCCAGTTTGAGTTGTCCATCCTGATGAGTTGGCAGAGGCGCGAGCTTCGCGATTGGCCTCGTGAGTGTTGTAGTGGCGGTTTTAAGTGTGACTACTCTGGTGAGTCCGTCGGCACCCGGGTGTAGAGCAGTGACCCTGGCTAATGGCCACTTGCTTGGTGGAAATCGCTCATCAGTGATGAGCACGAGCGACCCCACCATGATGTTGTTCGATGGGTGATGCCACTTCGAGATTGACTGCTGACGTTGTAAGTAGTGAGCAGTCCAGTGAGTCCAGAAGCATTGAAGCTTCTGTTGGATGAGTTGCCACCTTGAAAGATGCGTTACGTTCAAGTGAGCTAGAGATGGCTCAGGCAGGCTTGAGAGTGCGTCTCCGGTCAAGAAATGACCTGGAGTGAGTGCTGTTATATCCTCAGGATCGTCGCTGAGTGGCTCGAGTGGTCTTGAGTTCAAGACCGATTCAATTTGTGAGAGCAGAGTCGTGAGTTCTTCGAAGGTCAGCACAGTTTCTCCCACTGTGCGTCTGAGATGATACTTTATCGACTTGACAACTGCTTCCCACTTGCCGCCCATGTGTGGTGCGGCTGGTGGATTGAAGAGCCATTGAGTGCTGTCGATTGAGAGGAGTGCGGCGATCTCGCGATGTTCATGAGTGCTTTGAGTGAACATGCGTCTCAGCACTTTGTCGGCGCCCACGAAGTTGGTACCGCAGTCTGAGTAAAGCTTGCCTGGAATGCCTCGTCTTGAGATGAAGCGTCGATAGGTCGCGATGAATCTGTCAGTCGAATAGTCACTAACTGCTTCAAGGTGAACGGCTGATGTTGTGAGGCAGACAAAGACACAAATCCAACCCTTTGTCGTCTTTGCGCCTCGGCCTTTCCAGGTCTTGATGGTGAGTGGTCCAGCGTAATCGATCCCGGTGTGAGTGAATGGTCGTGATGGAGTGACACGAGCAATTGGCAATTGCCCCATCAACTGTTGTGCGCGAGACCCCCTCTGTCGAGCGCACTTTATGCAGTGAAGGATGTGAGTTTTTACTGAAGCTCTGCCTCCGAGAATCCAGTAAGACTGGCGAATGTCTGCCAGTGTGAGTTGAGTGCCTCCATGTAGACTACGCCGGTGAGAATGATCGATTATGAGTGCTGACAAGCGTGAGTGGCGTGGCAAGATGGCTGGATGCTTGGTCTCCAGGTCGAGTGTTGACCTGTTGAGTCTTCCACCAACCCGAATGATGCCTTCGTGATCAAGGAAGGCGGTCAGTCGAGAGAAGACGTGGTTCCTTTGCAGCGGAATGTTGGACTTCAACGAGCGTAGCTCGTGTGAGAAGTATGCTGCTTGAGTGGCCTTGACCCAGAAAACTTTCGCAGCTTCCATTTCACCCCTTGAGATGAGTGGTGAGTTGCTCTGTCTCCTCACTCTTGCAACAAATTTAGAGCACAGAGCGGTGATTCGGATGAGTTTTGAGAGGGATGAGTAGCGCTGAATGAGGTCCCAGTGATACTCGATCCTGGGCGAGGCCACGAAGAGAGCAACTCCTTGGCGGGCCTCATGTGCACTGAGGTCAACCGAGAGTGGTGTCTGTCGTGGCCAGGATGCCATTGGTTTGGTCATCCATGGTGGTCCCGTCCACCATAGTGAGTGATCCTTGAGTTGTTGAGCTGTGAGGCCTCTTGAAGGGCCATCAGCTGGGTTGGACGTGCCAGGAACGTGTCTCCAATGAGCATGAGGCGTGAGTTCTTGGATTTGAGTTACTCTGTTTCTGACGTAGTCCTTCCAGCGTGAAGCGGGCGATTTGATCCACGTGAGTGCAACTTGAGAGTCCGTCCACAAATGAGTTGATGCAATTGGTAGCTGAATCGTAGCATGGGCATGCTTGATGAGTTTTGAGAGTAGCAGCGCTGCTGTGAGTTCCAACCTCGGGATTGTGAGTTGTTTTATTGGAGCTACTTTCGTTTTTGCGCAAACGAGAGATGATTTGGCGCCTGTGGACGATGAGTGGGCAACGATGTAGACAACAGCTGACATCGCGAGTTGAGACGCATCAGAAAAGCCATGAAGTTCCACTGTTGAGTCGCTCCAGGTGTTGAACCACCTGGGGATTGATATCTTGGCCAAGTCTTTGAGATCTTCTCTGATGCGTGACCATCTTGTGTTGATGTGTGATGGTAATGGGTCATCCCAATTTATTTTTTGCAACCAGAGCTCTTGGAGGAGCACCTTTGCTCTGATTGTGACTGGTGAGATGAAACCGAGTGGATCGAATATCTGTGCTACCTCAGATAAGATGAGACGCTTCGTGATTGGTTGTGAGTAGTTCTTGAGTTTTGCCGTGAAGACAAAGTGGTCGGCTCGTGGGAGCCACTTGATTCCGAGAATTTTGGTTGAGCAATCGTCGAATGAGATGATCTTTGAGGGCTCCTGAGTTGATGAAACTGCCGTGAGTAGGGCTTGATCCGTGGCTTGCCATTTGGCCAGCGGAAATCCTCCTGCATCGCACAAGCTCCTGAGATCTTGAGCGATTTTTATGAGTTGGTCAACTGAGTCCGCGCCACCAAAGATGTCGTCGACGTATCGGCCGCTTGTGAGTGAGGGCACCGCAAGTGGAAAGCGGTGGCCTTCGTCCTCGACTAGCTGCATGAGTGCTCGCACAGCCAAATACGGCGCAGCTTTGGTTCCGTAGGTGACAGTTGTGAGTTGGTATGGGACCTCGTTGAGTTCGTCGTCAATCCACAAGATGCGTTGGAGGTCCCAATCATCCTTGTGAATTTTTATTTGTCGATACATCTTCGTAATGTCAGTGGCGAAGATGTGCCGATGATGTCGAATCCATGTGAGAACATCTGATATTTCCAATAACAGATTTGGCCCAGTGTGCATGAGATCGTTGACTGAGAGTCCTGATGTTGTTGAGCTCGAACCATTGAAGACTACACGGAGTTTTGTTGTTGCGCTATCAGGCTTGAGAACGCCATGGTGTGGTAAATAATACACGGGTTGAGTCCGTGTCGACGCGTCACCGGATGAGACCCTCAACCCTCCAGATGGTTTTGAGGCATCTGGTGCCAAGGTCATCCCACCGGAGGCCGCGTCAACCGTGGACTTACCGTGGTGAGTTGTCCTCGATGAGTTTCCTGATGCACGGATCATGTGACCCAACTCTTCATACTCCCGCATGAATTTCGTGTAGAGTTCCTTGAGTGTGTCGTCTCGCTGAAGCTTCTTGAGCATTCGTTGTAGGCAATGGTGAGCTGTCGTGTGTGAGTTGCCTAGTAACTTGCGTGGCGACCTGAGTGGTATTCGAACAATGTACCGACCTGCGGAGTCACGTGAGTGAGTCGAGCGAAAGTGATCCTCGCACTCTTGTTCTTCAGGGGTGAGTGCGCTTGCAGTGTCAGATGGTAGCTCCTCTTGTACCCAAAATTTTGTGAGGAGTTGCTGCAGGTCGGTGTTGTCAGGTTGAATATTGGCGTGAAGCGCCGTGAGTGTGAATGGTGTTGCTGAGTGCACTGGGCCCAGGATGAGCCAACCGAAAATTGACAATTGAGCAATCGGCATTGAAGGTGAGTGTTTGATGAGGTTTGGCTTGATGATTGTCCCGTATGAGTCTGCACCAAGAATGACGTCAACCGAGCGTGGTTCTAAATAGTCAGGATCGGCTAATCTTAGACCGGTGAGATGAGGCCACGTTTGATTGCGAGCTTCGAACGATGGTAGTATTGACGAGACCGTTCGGAGGACGTGAGCTTGCACGTCGACAGAGTTGCTCGATTGAGTTGAGTGCAGAGTTAAAGATACGATACCTCGAGTTTGAGTTGCTTTTCTTCCTCCAATGCCTGTGATTGGTATTGATGAGTGGGTGCGACGAACTTGGAGTGCTTTGATGAGTTGCTCTGAAGCGAACGTAAGCTCAGAGCCCGGATCTATGAGTATGCGAACAAGGTGAGTGCTGAGTGCTGAGTGAACCTTGGCAATTGCTGTGGCAAGCAGCGTTGTTGGATGAGTGCAGGGCGCGTTGGATGAGTGGACGATTGCACCGACTTCCTATTGAGTGCTTGACGAAGTCGAAGGAGAGGGCTCGTCACTTGGTGAGTGCGGTGGAGCTTGCCGTTGAGTTGCCTCGTGCAGCATTGAGTGGTGTTTGGCTCCGCACTGCTTACACCCCTTTGACGAGCGACATGAGTTCGCGTTGTGTCGGCCTAGGCAGTTGAAACATAGCCGGTTGGTGATGGCCAGCTTTCTTCTGCCAGTGGTGTCAAGGTTGCGAAACTTCTGACACATCACGATGAAATGATTGCCATTACAGCAGTCGCATTCGTATTGGCTCGACTCGCGAGGAGTCGGTTGAGTGCTCGCTTGGTGAGCTGACGCTGATTTCCGCTGAGTGCCCTTGGTGTGCGAAGGTGCTGAGGGTGTGGCCTCAATGCGCTCGAGTGCGCGTGCCTTGGCATTGACGTACTCTTCGAGGCGGTTGAACGACGGGTACTCAGTGGAGGCGCCTAGTGAGGTTTCCCACCCCTCCCGCGTGGCGCGGTCGAGATTGTAGGTGACGTGATGCACCAATATCACGTCTCCGAGTTGGTCGGTGACGCCAAGAGACTCAAGAGCCTTCCTGGCCTCAGAGACTTTCGAGATGAGTGAGGTCAGACCCTTTGCTGACTTGGAGGTGAGTTGAGGCAGATTGACAATCTTGTCGAGTTGTGCCTGGATGAGAAGGCGTTTGTTTTCGTAGCGCCCAATGAGTAAGTCCCAAGATGGTTGAAGAGAGCTGCCAACCAGCGGAAAGTTGGCGATGAGTTGAGTCGGGGCAGCCTCCATGCAACTGCGCAAATAATGGAGTTTCTCCACGTCGGAAAGCCGTTCACACTCCAGTATGAGGCATGTGAAGAGCTCGCGAAATTGAGGCCAGTCCGCGTACCGTCCGGAGAAGCTCGGAAGAGCAATGTCGGGCAGTTTTGACTCGTGCCGTGAGTCTGTGGATGAGTGCGCTGCAGGAGCTTGAGCAGGAATTGTGAGTGCTTGCTTCGCCTTGTTGAGTGCCTGCTTTACTCGCCTGTACAGGGTCACCTCTTGTCGATGACGATCTGCGGTGAAATACTCATGATCGAGGAAGGTGGCTGGCCAATTGAGCTCGAAATGAGTGTGAGTGGCTGCGAAGTCTCGATGAAGTTCCTCCACTTGCTCAAGATCAGTCTCAATCTCTGTGAGTGTGAGTGATGAGGTGTCCTCAGGCAATGAGGTGAGGATTGAGTGCATACAAGCAATGCGCGTCAACTGAGACTGGTGCTTGAGGCTGAGTTCGGTTGGCAGCCGCTTCGGAGAGTTGCTGCGGAGGGGGCGTCCTCCTCCAGCACCGCTTGTGGTTGATGTTTCAGCCTTGTTTCCGGTGTTGAGTGCTGTGAGACGCTGGCTGAGTTCGCCCACACCCTCGAGAGAGGGATCGAGATTGAATGACTCGCGTGAGTCAGTGCGCTCCCCGCTTGATGGCTCGAGAGTGATTGTCGGCACTGTGTCGGATGGTTGAGGTGTAACTTCCCCCGACTTGCGTGGCTCAGGTGAGGCTCTGCCGGAACCGCTTTGAGACATGATTAGCTTTCACGAAATCGCACAAGTCAATCAATCACCAAGATGAATGTTCAAGATGAGTGAGTGGGCCGAGCGAGGCACCGAGTTTCGACACGAAAATTCCTTGAATTATGCGCGAAAATTCACTGAATTAACGCGATGAGTGTTCACTGTGTGAGTGCGATGAGCGCGTTGTCGACTCAGTCGTGATTCGCGTGCGAAAACTGAGAGATGTGAGCGCGCGCGCATGTACAAATCTTGATTGAGTTGAAGCACGAAACCGGTAGCTGAATTTCAAGAATTGAGCACCGCAATTGTAACAAACACGCTTGAAATGAGTCTTGAGTTCACGCAACTAAGAGAATTCGAGTTGAGCTCGCGAAAATGGCACAAACACGTCAAAATGTACAGTGATTGACCACTTTACCGCGTGACCGCACAGTTATTGGCACCTAAGACACTGAGAAGAGTAATGACGTAGCGCGTTTGCGTTGAGACACAGTGGTTGGCACTCGCGGTAATGAGAGCGACGAGGAGAGCACTATGCGAAGCGACCCTGAGCGCGACGAAGAGAGCGTTATACGCGAAACGACACTGAGAGTGACGAAGAGAGCGTTATGCGCGAAGCGACACTGAGCGCGACGAAGAGAGCGTTATGCGCGACGCGACACTGAGAGCGACAAAGAGAGCGTTATGCGCGACGCGACACTGAGAGCGACAAAGAGAGCGCTATACGCGACGCGACACTGAGCCGACCGTTGAGAGTTCGAAATTTCGATTTTTTTGTTTCACCAACACTCGCGCACGTTCATTAACTTGTCGCTATCCGGCTCGAAGGACCAATGTTTGAGAAATATCGTAGATTTATGCCGGGATGGAAGGATAGCGACAAGGTTGGAAAATACGAATAAATAGACACGCGGTCGAGATAAGAGTAAAACAAAAAACACTTATATTTATTAATAATGAATTACAAATGATGTCCTAGAACTCACGTTACTAGGTTTATGATTAATGTATGAGTGCACTGGGAATGAGAGGGTCTTATGAGCACAATGATTGGAGTGGAGATTGTATTAATACACCACACGAAATGCTCGAGTCGCCCGATGAGAAGACCGTTGACACGTGGTGTCGGCACGACCACATGGTGAGATGAGACGAACAAATTGATGATGCACCTTTTTTAATACTTATGCAGATCGTCCCCGCGTGGATCAATCGCTACTTGAGTTTAATGAATTTTAACTATTAATTGAGCATGAGTTTAGTAATGAGTGCGCCTTGAGATCAAAAAGGATGTTAGAAAATTAGGGAGCGATGTGCACCGTGCTACGCGAACCGAACAAAGCTGGCCGCTCTCGGCGGTTAGCCGGCACGAGGCCTTCGTCTTCGTTGTCGAGCACGCGGGCCTCGTGGCGCGGTGAGAAGGCCCAGGAGGTGCTGCCGCAAGTGGTCAGTCAGAGAAGCTCGCCTAGCCTTGAGGCGAGCAACGAGTTCTCAAACAAGGGTGTTTAATTAACAATGAATTTCTTTTCTCGCAATGGCATTCCAACAAACAGTTTTCTGAACAGAATTTATAGGACTATATAAAAGAATAGGCATATACGGCAGTCATAAGATACGTTCACATTAATACAAAATTATATATGTCAAATAAAAAGTTCGGCTAAACATTTTTATTGCGTATTGTATCTGTAGAATTCGATCCTAATATTTTCGAAGCAAATTAAAGTTCATACCCAGCGAATACAGTTTGAAAAGATTTACGACAATTTTATGTAATGGCTGTTACATTGGTCATAACATTGATATCACCAGCTCTATGAATGAAGAGAACTTGTTTTCAAAATTGTCATCCTTTTAACAAATCATAGTTATAAAAAAACTGCGAGTAATAATTATGTAACATACTCAGTTCAAAGATATAACTGCTACAAAACATGTAACGTTTATGTATAATATTCGTAACAATGAAGTCAATGTGATTTCACTGTTACACGTATTTTACATATCGATGGGCTGGAAACAGAATTCCGTATTTTTCATGTAAATTTTTCATAACCAATGATATCTGAGAGTAACCGTTTCGTCAGAAGTCCCTTTTGTTTTGCCGCATCCATAAAAAAGCCCAAAAATATTTAAAGTAATTTTTTTTTCTATTTAGAATTCCGTTTTTCTTCGTAGGCCATTATATTCTCTTATTTTCACTATTGCTAACATTAATTTTTGCGGAAACAATTTTCTGCTTACACAGGGATTTGGCCAATCTTCTGATTATTCCCGACTTAACGAATACGCACGCTATTTATTACGTCATTGTCTCCTTGACAATTCTCAGTTATCCAATGAGGATACCACTGTGGATTCCAATATACTTTTTTTTTTGACAATATATGGGTTCATCAAGAATTCATTAATAACATATGCATGAATCGATACTTTCATAACTTCGCTAAATTTTATATTTTATTTTAAAAACTTATAAAGTAGAAAAACTCCAATATCACTATATCACGATAGAGATGTAGACTGAACTTTATTGAAGAGGAACTGGATTCCATTTATTCCTTAAACTTTAACTTACCTTGGTCACTTGTAACATAAAAGTTAAGTATGACATTAATATAACTTAAAAATCTCGTTACACGTACACGAGTTAATTATGTATGACTAAAATATGTAAATAAAATTGTTACGAGTTAGCTCAGTAACAATTATAGGAAATTGGTATTTAATAGGACCGAAAACGTAGTAAATACGTAGAATCTATGAAAAGAGATATTTTTCCGCATTTTTAGCGGAATAAAAATGGTCCGTTAATAGGAATTTCTTATTAATATTCATGTACCAAATTCTACGTAATTGCGACATTTGATATCTGCTAAATAGGGATATCACCGTTGTTCTACAATTTTTACCGGATCGTCTCGCAAAAATTTTGCGAGTTTTTAACACATATAAATATATCGTACTCATGTGACGAGATTTTGACGTATCAATATCTTGTAACATTCATGTAACAAATACTATGTATTTGCTATGTTTTCTATCATATCAGATGGTGATATCACAATGTTTTGTAATTGTTATCGCGTCGATCTGTAACAAATTTATACACTGAGAAAAGAATTTAATCGTATAAAAAAAAATCAGCATTGATTCAATGAAATCTGTTATTCAATAGTTCCACAGAAATGTACGATCGTTACACATATAAAATATTGAAAGATGTAGTGAATTCAACGACAGTAATTTTTTCTTTCGTGATCAGATGTTTTTTCTCTGTATATTTCTCTTTTTTAATACAATACAATGTTTTATCATAAACAAAGTACCCGTAATCGGTAGAACAACTCTGAGCTTCGAATCAAACGTACAATGAATTATATATAATAAAGATCTCCTTAGTGAGATAATTTAAGAACTTCACATTAACGTATACGTACTCAAATCATTTATCGACTTACATAGATCAAATGAATAAGCAGTTGACATACTATAGTTTCTGTCTTCAACAGGACCGAATAATTAATAGAATAAATAGCTTCTCCAAACTAATGAATTAAATGTACAGCTAGTAGAAAAGTTGGTTTAGTTAGTAAGATTAAATGAGCAGTGAAATGAATCGTGAATGTGCGTCCGTAAAATCAATATCGTCACCAATGAAGTGGAATTTCACTGGCATCAAAGTAGATATTTCTTTGAAACATGAACTTAAATAATTGATAGAATTGAATTTGATTATATATTTTTTTTAATTTGCTCAAAGGCCTGAGTAAACTGAAAAAAAAAACTTTTTATACCAAATTCAATTTATTTTATTCAAATACAGAAATTATTGAGAGGAATATACGCGTAAATGAAAACATTACATTAATTTGGTTCAGCCAAATACGTAAGAAGTCAAATCGTCTTCATCTATTTTTATAAAATTATAATTAATAAAAAATAATAATCTGCAATTAGATCTTCGTTTTTAATCACAATTGATCTTATTTCATCATTTCCACCACTGCTGACATCAATCTTTGCGGAAAAATTTTCCTACCTACACGGGGATTCGAACCGACCTACGTACCTATCTATGACCTTACGGGCACGCACGCTACCTATTACGCTATCAGTTACTTGACAATCTTAAATCTAAAAATAATACATACGTTGCGAATTCAGTAATAAGTAATCCAATACATGATCTATGGGACTACACTTTTTGAAGTTCATTTTCAAACATTTTTTAAGACCATTATTAGAGCGATAAGTTTTGCTGTAAAAAAAATTTGCTGTAAAAATAAATGAAACAATTAATAAATCCGATGAAAATATTTCCTGAACCTAAGAAACGACGTAATTAAAATCTGATCGCAGCAGTGTATTTGGTTCAATTACACATGCGTAGTCGTTTTAATAACATATTCTTTTGCTTTAAGTATACGGATTCAAAATCGGGTACTTTTTTTGAGAACTATTGGGTTTTAAACTTAATTCCCGCTGTTTTTCAATAAAAAAAAAAAAATTATTTATAGTTTACGGTACATTCTATTTTATTCGAAGTATTGTCCTTCAGAAGCTACAACCTTTTTCCATCTGTCACGCAACAAATAGATTCCATGCCATTAGAAATCGTTGCTTTTTGAGGCGCTCCATTCATCGATCCATTTTTTGATATCTTCAAAAAACTTGAAATGCTGTGATGACAAATCATTTTGAATCGCTCGAAACAAATGAAAATTAGACGGTGCTATGTCCGGTGAATACGACGGGTGAGGTAAGACTTCCCAGTTTATATTCTTTATATACTTTTTTTACGGTTTCTGCTACATGTGGCCGAGCATTGTCATGGAACAAAATTAATTTGTTATGACGTTTGGCGTACTCAGGCCGCTTTTTTCTCAATTCCTGGTTTAGTTTCATTAATTGTTGTTTATAGCGAACAGCTGTGATCGTTTCACCCGGTTTTAGCAACTCGTGGTACACCATACCTTCTTGATCCCACCAAACACACAGCATTTTGAGCACGAATATTGCGTTTTGGCGTTGACGGACCCGATTCAAAGACCCATGCTTTTTTTCGTTTGGGATTTTGATAATAAACCCATTTCTCATCGCCAGTCACGATGCGATGTAAAAATGACTTCCTTTTGCATCGTTTAAGCGGCAATTCAGAAATCGTTTTTTGCTTTTCGAGTTGTCTCTCGTTTAATTGATTTGGTAACCAATTTCCCGCTTTTTGAATCAGTCCAAGATTATATAAACGTTTGCTGCAGCCATTTCAGTAACGTTTAATGTATCAGACAATTGTTTAAGGGTCTGACATCGATCTTCAATGAGTAAGGTCTCCAATTCTTCATCTTCAAATTTTTTCGGCTCTCTTGGACATTCTTTGTCTTTAACGTCAAAATCGCCACTTTTGAATCGTCTAAACCAATCTCTGCACATTGTTTTAGATAGAGCATGTTCGCCATAAGTTTCTTGAAGAAAGCGATGACTTTCAGCAGCACTTTTTCTTAAGTTAAAGCAAAAAAGCAAAACTTCCTGCATATGCTCTTCCGTTGGTTCAAAACTTGACATTTTCGATATTATAAAAAAAGTAGTGCCTACAAGTGAATTCACTTTCGAATACTGAATATTGCAGATTATGTCCAATACTTCAACACAGTACAGTTTTAGTGTTATTTCTATGAAAATAATACTAGTTACCTCATCTCATATAAAACAGCGGTAATTAAGTTTAAAAACCAATAAATATCTTATGAACTCAACTGCATATATTCTTCAATGAACAAAATATCTGATTGAATTTTAAAAAAACTTCAATATCACCATGCTATTGAAAACAATCGTACTTTTTTGAACCACTATCTTAATAATTTCAGTCAAGAACCTTTGAATCAACTAAATAACTTCCAATCACATCAATGCTATTGAATCAACATTTTTTTTCTCAGTGTACGCATCATAGTAAATAAATATTTGGTACTCCTGTAACGAAATTTTTACATATTAATGTTACATATTTGTGATGTTCATAATTTTCTGTGTTATTTTCACCACAAAGACGGAGGTAGCATGGAGGACTGTTTGACTACATAAAGCTTACATCTTTTGTGATGTATAGCTAAAATATATCAATGGGACGTATGAACTTCATCACATTTATGTTTGAAACGGAAAAGTTATGGCTCTGTGATAACAATTATATGACATATCTGTTATATTTTTCATTACGTAATATTTTTGAAATTGATCTCAGGGGTGTTTACTGGGTATCTACATAATTATTTGCATTGTACGCTATGCGTTGATGTGTATACGACGCGAGTTATACATTTTTTTTATTAACCCTCAAAGTGCACACATGCCTTAAAAGATCCCAACGGTCGAAAATGCACGTGGCATTTCTTGACGATACGAAGTACAAGGATATAGGTGTGGGATAAAAGAAATTCAGTTCCCCTGATACAAATCCCCCTTCAAAGGAAAACTTAGATATCTAAACCGGTCCAGTGAAATCAGTGATAAGCGGCACGGGAGTAAATATAGTGTAGATTCTGAGGGTTAATGTGGATGCACGTTTAAATTAAAATTTATCAAGGATAAAACAGAAAGAGGATAAGGTGCGTTACTGCCCTTCGTCTTTTTTCTCTTGTTATTTTTTTTTTTTTTGGTAGGATAGGTGCAAATGTAAATACCCATACGTTGAATTTAAATCAGCGTACACAATGAGTATCACACCTGGGTAAATTCGAATTAGCGAATATCGTATTTGTAGAGCATGTACGAATAATGGAAAATATACCCTAATACATATAAGAGTAGTCTGTTCATACATCGTAGATAATTTAATAAATTTACAGAACTGCGATTGATACTATCATTAATATTGTCATGAATATTATTACAGTAGTGAAAATCGGAATGTAGGGCAGAGCTGGAAGATAGAAAAGAGATGAAAACATGTTATGGATAAATATGCATGGATATAACAACGAATGCTTTTTGCTCGAATTGAACAGCAGACACAAAGCGGTTATTTCCCACGATTTAAACGAGTGCTATTTCCCTATGCTTTAGCGACATAATTTTTTATTTTCTCTCTTTCTTTCTGGCTCTCTCATCGGCCGGCAGGGATGCTACGGGGTGGTACATTCACATTCGTTCGTGACCAATACAAGCCCCCCAACACATTATCGTTATTGACGACGATTTCGGGGCTGACCTTTTCTTCTATACACTGATAATATATTCCATCGAGATGTATCGCCCGCGCATATCCGCATGTTTATTAATGCATGCAAATATTCATAGAGATATAATATTTAATCAATTTGCATTGATGGGTGTTGCTATACATCATATTTGGAGGGAGCCAGCAAACAGATAAACAAGAAAGTCGCTCATGGAGAGTTGATAAATATAGGTTTCATAACAAGAACTTCTTATTGGGTTAAGACGCGATTCTACCGGTGTATTAAGCGTCACGGTAGTGACTCTAGAGAAGTACATTTACAATATCAATATATACCTGTCAATAAGAGGTGGACGATAGATAATAAAAATATTGTAGTTATTTAAACATTTTGTGGAGGTATGACAGCTTATTGTGAGGAACGCAATGTATAAAGTTCCGAAATATATTTGCATTAAGTTTTTGTACAACATTCTTGCTGTTTCTTTTTTTGACAATGAATATATGAAATACTCTTCATAATATATTCCGGCTTGCACAGAAATTTCGATTTGTCTATCGAATGTCCCATTTATAGCATCCCTCTCAGGAGTTCCTCTAGTACGAAATCCGTAGCCTGGTGTCAGAAGAGAGTATCTGTATTTGCGCTTGAGAACAAGGAGAGTACTCCCGAAAGACACGATTCGCAAGATAATATAGCGAACTATATATAGAAGAAAAGTGGATAGACAGATCCTCCCGTATATAGACAAAGTTCTCGATTCCTGTCCCGCATCACGTATGAGGAACAACCGAGGGACTGCTACGTCGTCCACGTGTCACTGGAGGAATGATCCAATCCGTCGTTGAATCTACGAGAAATCCAATCGTTCTTGAAACTGTATCGCCCCGACGTGATATTTCGTGACGGATTAGATCCGCGTATGTCGTTTGAATTATGATCAAATTTGTAATTTCAAACTTTTCTTTTCCAGTCGGTGCTTTGAATACCGAAGATACGAGAAAATGACAGAAATCGATTAGAGGAGTCATTTACATTTATCGTTACATTAATCGTATACAAGCCAAGTCTTGTCTCTTTCGACAGATATCTGTCATGACACAAAAATGTAAATGGTGGACAACGAGTCTCGACTTATGAGTTATTCATGGACCTAGGGAGCAGTGAAAGTTGAGTCAAGTTTGATAATGTTTTTTTATCGAACCAATTATTTTATTCAAAAATTAGTGAATGTTTTTCAACGTTGATAGTTTCAAGTGTATTCAATCAAACAAGAAAAATCTTCAATGTTCAAATAAGAAAAAAAGTATGTGAAAAAAGGAAACGTTCCTCATGGCCGATTCAAACAAAATTGATTTTTTGAAAAATGGTGACCGTTCGAATGTAAAATAAGTTTTTTGAATGCAAGAAATTGACTTCTTTCATTTATAAAACGAAAACTATAATTAAAAAAAAAAAAAAAAAAAATCCCATGACAAGATTTTGCTTTTTTCCTGTACTTTCAGAATTTTTTTTTCTTTTTCAGGCACAATATGTCGGAACTACGATGGTTACTGCAATAGTATATTACATTACAAGGGCAGAAAGTTTGAGATTCCTGCACTGCGCGCCATAATGGCGCGCAGTTCAGGGCTCTCAAACTTTCTGCCTGTGTAGTGTATACTATTTTTCTTTATACCCGGTCAAAAGTACGTTGATTAATAAAACAATTAATTATTGTACCAACACAACTTCATTCAGCAGACAGTTTGTTGCGTAATTATATCTAATTTTTATTTATGTCAGCGTTTTTTCGGTTTGTTTTTTTTTTCCTTCCGTTTACTTACCTTTCTGAGCCGCACATGTCACCTAGACCTAGTATGTTCTTGATGCCTGCCCTGACATTTGCGGCACGAGCGAAGCGAGTGCTGCTGGTCAGGGGCAGGCATCAAATACATCTGAAAAGACAAATATATTATCACTTAAAAAAAAAAAAATTAATTTACTTACATCAGATTATTATATTAAGCTGGCTTCTGCATCAAAGCTTCTTAAAATCTCTTCCTCGTCCATAGATTCCACTGATGAAGACTGTTCGTCCATTTTTTTCTTCTTACTAATTATATCTCATTTAATACAATTCTTTAATTTATAATCGCTGACATGTAGACAGACATAAAAATTCTCAGCAAGCAATTTGAATTTATGCGTAACTCCCTATGCGCAATAACAAATAAAACCGAGTGAACGATTGCTGACTAGCGGCCACCTTCGTGTATCGGTTCAGTGCATGAGTAATTTATTTTGGTACACTGTAGCAGAGCGCATGCGCGGCTCTACCAATGCATAAATGTCAGGCTTTCTGCCTCGCAGTCGAAGCCGAAAGTACGTACTTTCGACCGGGTATGAAGAAAAAGCACTTTTGCCAACCGGCTTCTATGGAATCATGCGTCTGCACGGCGCAATGTTCAATATTTATTTGTTAGAATTTGATGAAATATTTTTGAAACTATCAACTTTATAAAACATTCGTTAGTTTTCGAATAAAAAAATTTGTTCGATGAGAAAAAAATGGTCAAACTCTGCTCCGCTATCACTGCTCCCTAGATATATGTAGCCCCTTAAGCTTTCAACTAAATAATATTATTTACTTTTCAACGATAACAAAAACTTGAGTTTAACGATTTGTACAAACATATTAACCATAAGGCCATGTACGAGTTATACAGTTATGGGGGAATTTTTGGTAGGGAGATAAAAAAAAAGTTTTTAATTCTGCACGCCGTTTAAGAATCCTCGTATGTTAAGATACTCTTAAGGCATAATCGTTTGATTATAATCAAGCTAATTATTCGAAGGTATGCTGCTCCTTAAATGAGAAAACTTTATGTCGTGAGAGAAGCACAGCACTGAAGATAGTGCAAAGTTGAACGGTACAAGTTTCGGACATTACGACGAGACATTGATGTCGAGTCTTTTCGTCGTTTACCGTAAAAGGAAGTGGAAGGCCGGAAGCGTAAGCCCGTTTGAGCCGGCACTGATAGTGAACAGTGCAATTGGTATACATATATTTATGAGTTAGTCTATACTCTAGGTAATCCTTTTTGGACTGTCTGCTGCAGCAGCTTTCTCTTTATTTTGATAATGAATTTGGTACCTTTAAACTTCTTTTTCAAGTATATTATATCTTTGGTTGCAAATAGACAATCTAACATTTTGGTGTTCAACGGACGGCTAAGAATTCTTAGTTCAATATTTTGATTGTCTCTCAAAACACAAAAAACTTTCCTGAAGTCGTTCTCTTGATACTCAGCATGTGTCAATTCAAACATATCTTATTTGTTTGCCGTTAACGAAGTACTTATCAATACTTTGCGGTGTTATTCGGAAAAAATGAACAGAATTTTACATAATTTTACTTAAGGGTATGGATCAGTCGTGTGAGTGCGGGAGAGATAGGGTCAAACACCGCTACCCCTACTGGTAGCCGAATAATACTTGGTTACTATCATTGGGTCATTTTGACCCGAGCCGAAACCGCTACTGCCACAGGTGATCAAGTAATGCGTGGTTACTACCATTGGGTCAGTTTGACCCAGGGCAAGTATCGCTACCACTACTGGTAGCCGAGTACCACGTCGTTACTATCATGGGTCATTTTGACCCGAGCTGAAACCGCTACTGCCGCTGGTGGCCAAGTAACGCGTGGTTACTACCATTGGATCAGTTTGATCCAGGGCAAGTATCGCTACCGCTACTGGTAGCCGAGTAACACGTCGTTACAACCATTGGGTCATTTTGACCCGAGCTGAAACAGCTACTGCTGATGGTGACCAAGTAACGCGTGGTTACTACCATTGTGTCAGTTTGACCTTGGCTAAACAGCGCCACCTCTACTGGTAACCGAGTAACACTTAATTACTATTATTGGGTCATTTTGACCCGGGCCACAACCGCTACTGCCTTGGATGATCAAATTACGCGTGATTACTACCATTGGGTCAGTTTGACCCGCGCCAAAACTGCTACTGCCTCGAGTGATCAAATAACGCGTGATACTACCATTGGTTCAGTTTGACCCAGGGCAAGTATCGCTACGCCTATTGATAGCCGAGTAACACGTCGTTACTACCATTGGGTCATTTTTGACCCGAATAAAAACTGCTACTGCTTCTAGTGACCAAATAACGCGTGGTTACTATCATTGGGTCAGTTTGACCCAGGGCAAACACCGCTACCTCTACTGGTAGCCGAGTAACACGTGGTTACTATCATTGGGTCATTTTGACCCGAGCTTAAACAGTTACTGCCACTGGTGACCAAGTAACGCGTGGCTACTACCATGGGGTCAGTTTGACCCAGGGCAAAAACTGTTAACCCTTCTGGGAATCGAAGAATCCCCATCAAGGTGTGATGAGTAATGGGAATTTTTTACATTACAAAATGGAATGTAATGAGTGATGGAATTTTTTTACGTTACAAAATTCAATGTAATGAGTGATGGATTTTTTTTACATTACAAAATTCAATGTAATGAGTGATGGATTTTTTTTACATTACAAAATTTAATGTAATGAGTGATGGAATTTTTTACATTACAAAATTCAAAAAGTAATGAGTAATGCATTACTTTTTCATTACAAATTTTGCAACCCTGGCCAGGACACTACTTTTTATCGTACTGACACCATTGATTTTAATTTTGCTTTTTGGTGACATTTATATGCACTGTTCACATGTTTTATTGTGTCTGGCAATGGTACACACATCATTGGAAAACACGGCAAATTTTGCCGGAATTTCTTACAAATATTCTAAAACATTTCTCTCCGTGTAGGACATCAAAATTTTACGATTTTTTAAAGATATTTATCTAGGTTTCAACTAGATTTCTTATCTATGGCTAACTACAGATCTATTCATGCAGCGGCTTCGACATCTCCCGAATCATGTGTATGTACGTCTATCGCCAAGGACCACTTTGAACTTCCTTAAAATGACTAGATTCGTACTGTAGAACTAGTAATACTTTGTCACAATAATATTTTCGAGCCTTCAACGATATTCCATCATTAAATATGTGTTTAAAAAACTTGAATCCATGTAAGCGGTAAATCACTGTATCAGTGCTGGAATACGTGAAGGCATCTTTTTTAGTTGCCCATAGGATGGGGTAGACAGGGGGGGCCACATTAGCGTTAGCCTTTGTACTGCTGGCCGTATGCGATATTAAGAGTTGGTGATGAGATGCCCCGAGTGATAGAGGCTCGAGGTAATTCTAGTGGGGGTAACCGAAAGGCGGAATGAGTATCTCATCTCATAGGTCTATAGTTGTTTTCAAGGTATATACATACTTTGCTTATGCTAGTATATCTCGCTTGAACTTCCACCGCACTGGACTCGTTCCCCTGTCCGTATACAATAAAACTGCTAGCTGACAGCGACTGAAAAGAGAGGAGAGGTACTCTGTAGCGGCAGTCGCTCAGAGTTTTCTCATCAAAGGAGAACTAATTACGTACGTATTCTGTTATATTGCGGGTGAGGAAGGGGCGGGAGAGGCGCCCGTGGAATAGGTACACGCGATTGAGCTCTGGTTCTCTTCTCGGTCATAGTATCGTATCCGATGGCAAATGCGCTGTTTTTATCGCCGGCGATATCGAGAGAGAGAGGGAGAGGGAGGGAGGGAAGGAGAGAGAGAGAGAGAAAAAAAGGAGACAGCGAGATCGCGTAGTATAAACTAGGGAAAATGTTGCGATTTTCAATGCGCGAGATGCTGTAGAATGATAAAAGAGCAAATGGAAGGAAACCAAAGTATAAACTCGACGACGAGGATAAGGAGAAGAACATCGAGGGCTTCCTGCAACAGCAGCAGCAGATACTACTGGTACGATGTGAGGATGCATGCTTGTCGTTATTCCGAAGGTGAAAACGCTGGGAGTGAATGCTTAAGGGGAGGACGGGGTTGACGGTGAGACGAGAAACGAGAGACGGCGAGTACGAGGAGGCAAGCTAGACGATGAAATTCCAGACAAAGGTAAACAGACGGCGAAACGAAGTGAGAATCGAGTGAGACCGAGGAACGGTACGACTCTTTCTCTGGCCGACTGTAGAGCTACGAGCTCTTCACGAGTCAGTGCGAGGGTGGAAATACTATGGCGCTATCCGGAAATACGAGCTTCGTTAAATAATTAATCGATTCGTTGGCGCAAGCCATCGGAACGAAATGGAACACCTTTTGCTGTTTCGCTTCGACTCCTCTTGATGGTGGCTTTTGCCCTCTGATAGAAGTTCCGGTAGAAAACGTTTCTCGCGAGTTCTGGCATCTGAACGAAATCTCACTCGCTATCTCCAGAGCTGAGTCTTTGCTTTGTTAATTTTACACCATGCCCTCATCCTTCTTTCACTCTTCCACCCCCTCGCCCCTTTTTCTTTCCTTCTCTTTCTTCCTAGCGACGTCATCCCCGTTCCCAACGGATCGATGAGGGTGAGCTACAAAGGTATAAGCACACCCGTTACCTCTTCCGTTTCTGTGAAATCATTTATTCTTTGATTTCACACGCAGTAAATTGTCGAACCGTATCGTCAGATCGATCGGAATGACAATAGATGGTCAATTTTTTATTATGTATTCCTTCTAATTAATAAAACTTGTGTCACCACTTTCTTTTACCTTTTGTTAACTTATTATAGCGAAGTGATGAAGATGTTAAATGCAACGCAACAGAACATAACATCTCCGATCAACCACGTAGAAAGAAGCAATTATAGAGTTTTTAAAAAAATAAGTATATCTGTCATTTTTAACAATTAATATCGGAGTAATTGATTCATTGATTTTTCTACATACTATTGGAGATGTAAATAATCGTCTATGGTTTAAACTGGATCCTCCTAAATATTAGCATAGACTTTTGATCGCCCAGGTAGAAAACAATAATTTAATTAAACGACCGAGGATAAATTGATATTTTCTAGGCGCGTTGGTATGGTTAATTTTCGATAATACCAGAAAGCCTGACGAATATTTATCTCTAATTATTCGAGATGCATTTAAATTGTTCAAACATTCAATAATAATATATTTATCTGTTTTAGATGGTACGGAGAGAATCGAACAAGCTGATCCTGGATCAAACAGTAATATCAACGGTAGTACTAATGGTGGCAATAATCATGGGTCCAACCGCTATCAGCATCATCATCAACAACAGTACAACCATCATAACAAAATATCAAAGCGCGCTAAACCACTGGATTCGTCAGAGTATGATTACTATTATGAGGACGAGGATGTTGACGAGAGGAACAATCCGACGAATGAGGGTCCTGTAGTTCCACCAGGATTTCTCAGTCCATCGGTACGGGAATATCTCGATCTCGGTAAATCGATACCCGGTAGGTAAACATGATCAGTGACAGGATCAAACACAACATGCATCGAAACCGAAGAGAAAATGTTAAACCCCCACGACGAGCTTCATACAGTTGCATACGGTTTTACTTGTATCTCATTCGTTTGAATTTGTTGCTCGTTCTCTTCTTCTACACTACATTTTATCTTATATACACCGTATCTCTCCTGGTTTGTACAGTCCAGCTAGTGTATATACCGTCAATAGCGTCACTATTGTTAAACGAGAGCGACTAGAGATGAATTGAGAGGAAAAACCCGAGGGATTTGAGATTCGTACACATGGAGGTCGACACCGTCTCACTACCGACATTTATACTCGATTTTTTAATTTATTTTTATGTCACTTTTTTGCTACAGGAATATACTTTTGTGTATTCACATTTTTAGATATTTCTTATCCATAGAAAAAAACGTATGTATGTATTTCCAATGTCTGTATCTTTGTCGAGATCGTTCGCGTCACAAAAACGAGAATCTGTATATATAAACTTGAAATATGTGCGTCAAAGAACTTGTCCTAGTACGTACATCGAATGTTACAGAACCCAGCATCTTGTTCCCTCCGTCTAGAATATAGTGCTTTATAATATGTCGATGTATATTTATATCTCATATCTGCTTGGATCTCAACCTAGCCCATTCTTTGTATAAGAACTCTTTTAAAATTCAAGGTAAAGAATTCGTGTGTGCGAAGGCAACCATGTGTACCACGAAAAAAAGTCAGCGTGCAAAATCTCATGTGTTGAAAATGAAAAAAAAAAAATATAATAATAAAATAAATAAAGCTACATCACAAACTTCGCAAGGATATTGAGGAAAACTGAAGTACTCGGAGGCTCGATTTCTAAGTCTAGCGCGAAGTAACGCGCAAAAATCGCAAGGAGTCTCGCCCATACTACTTTTTTCCACCCGGATATGCATAGGGGAATCGTATACTTTTTTATTACATTGTGCGAATGGAGTAGGACGTGACGAATATCGTTTTGCTGTACTCCCTTTGTGCCATTTGAATATGGGAAATCTACCATACGCCAAGATTATAAGGACTTCATGATCCCAAATAATGGATATCGCATTTGGGAAACTTGTTTATTATCAGTTTTCGCGGAAAGCAAAAATGCTAAGCCACAATATTATTTATTGTAAAGGCAATAGCATTCTAACTGACGTGTAGTTCCTTAAACTGAAATTGTGGGTATTTAAAGTTTTAACAGACTTATTTTTATAAATGTACTTTTATAAAGTTTTACCGAAACCATAACGATTGATGAAGATCGTATTAATGCACAGTTACTTGCGCACAGACAGCTTAAAAAGTCTTCAAAATCAACGGAGAAACAATTCAGCTGTTTAAAATTGTTCCAACAATCAGAAATGATAGGATGGACGATAACGTTCACGGTAGAACGATGGAATTCAAATTTTGTTTTCATTTTATTTTTCACACAATCTTTCACAATTTCATGCTATCACACCATCCACCGTGATAATTCTTTTGTGTCCTTATCGATGAAACTCACCCTCAATCGATTTGGTAATAGCGAACGGCTTCTTACCAAAGTTCTTACGGAATCTTTCTTCCGTTCTTTTATTTCCGGCATTGCGTAGTCATTCTTTTTTTGCTCACTGGCCTCTCAAAAGCAATATCTTTTAAAATGTGTATAAAAGGCTTACGTCCGGGAAAATTGCTGGACCGCATAGAAATCATTCGTTTTATATAAAGACGAAAAGGATTTAATGAGCTCGATTGAATTCACGAAGTTGGACGACCAACGCTCATTATTAAAAGATGTGAAATTATTGAAGAACGAAACCAAGATCGAGATCACGTGAATAGAAGAATTCATCGTGTTCAAACGTTTCTATCGTATGTTTTATAGGTATTTTTCACAGACAAATGCCGGATTTTTAGACGCATGACTAGTATAATACATTGATTGATTGACTTCACATACATGTAGGTGTAACAGTGTACAGAGGGAGTTAACCACAACCCCGTGCAGGAAAAATGAATAACAATTATTTAGGAACGTGACAGCCACATGCCTGCGAATACTCGAGGAGTTGCCGAAATTCTGATCATAATCGAATCACAAGTGCATCAGCTTGGTGGAACATTCATGTATGACGCTGTTGAGTGCGATGATGAGGGCTCCATCTACCTACAACTATGTATGTAAATTCGCTAAATTATTTTCGATTCAATTTTTATTGTACTATTCCCGCGCTCGGCGCTCGCTGATTTTATTTCATTTTTTCACAAACGAACGCTGTTCGGACGTACGCGATGTCGTTGATGAGGAGAACAGAACGCGTCTGCGTAAAAATTACGAATGTAGGTGGTACAAGCGTGCGAGCTCAACTGAAGCTGAAGAAAAATGGAATATGAAGGAAATAAAATTCAGCACGAGTCGTACCGTGGGTTCGTTATCACGTTGAACTGGAAATACGCCTCAAGAAATCCTTGATTTTCTAAAATGTCACTGTTAGGAGCTAATTAGATTGAAAGTAGACGTTTCTTGCCACTTTATCATTCTATTTCGATTGTGCCCCTTTCAAAGCTGCGACTGAATACGACACCAATTATTCAATAAAAACAGACAAAAAAAAATGGTCATCTACAAGTTTTCATCTATTCGTTGAAAACGTCCAAACTCGCTATTTCATTTTGACAGCTGAAGCTGTCAGGTTGAATTTTGTCTAGCACAAGAAGCCCAATTATCAGGAATAATGCAGATTATCTACGAAAACACGAGAACTATTGCGGGCTTTTTGTCTTTACTAATTACATTTAAAGTTCACATACATTTTTCTAATGTTTCTAAATATCTTTGGAATTAACACCTTTTTTCTTATTTCCTGTTTTACGACGCTAAATGAGCTTTTTCCATTTAACTTTCACAATGATATTCATTTAGTTCTTATTTAAATCAGTTCTTAATGAGAGCCTGCTGTTTTAAATGCATTTTGATGCAAGCAACGGTTTGTTACAATTTAACAAGCAATTGAGAAGGAAAGTGTGAATAGAAGTGGCGGGACATACAATCCAAAACTTCGCGACGATTGATTGGATTTGAATCATCTCTTCGTACAGGTTAAGTATTTATACATGGAGAGAATGTTACACGAAAAATTACTATTTTTATTGTAGCGTGGGACTATATCGGTACAATGGGAGTAAGCGATGTAGACAATGTGAAGAAGTGATATAATTTAGTTCAATTTTATAATAAACATATAGTAAATGATCCGGTCATTTTACAATAAACATAGTAAATCTTCTCATAGTGCCGAATATAGTCCGACGCTATAATAAAAACATATAATTTTTCGTCTAAAATTCTCTCCGTGTATAGATTTTAGCGTTTTGGCAGGACTACGAGTGATAGTCCTGAAGCACATGCCCCATATGTCACAAAATATATGATATTTGAATCACTGAATATATGTACAATATCGTTATTATTTTCGGACATAACGCCGAACATTTTTGAAAATGGGTATTGAAAATCGTCACTTCCCAACAACCATATCTAAAATATGTCAGTAAATAGACTCTTATAATACTGTCAAAAATCAATACTAATATCGTCCTGTTTATGTTCATTCTGAGAGAGAGAATGAGAGAGAAACATAAAGTCGGCTTAGGTTTGAAATCGGAGCTTTCGTGTTTTCGTGGAAATAAAGTATTATTGCGAATAGCGGGGTAACCCTGGCTTCCGCAGCGTTGCTCGCTTTTTTCGCTGGTGTTACTCGCTCTGTTCAACGCTTATTTCTAACGTAAGAAAATGGCTCCTGCCAGTATACAGAATATTCGCACGCTTTACGCCCAACAGCACCAGCAAATTTTCCTTCATGCCTACATTTTATTCTGGGGCAAATAGTGTAGCACGAAAGAACAGTCAGAGGAAAACACGGAGAGAATCACGGTTTTGATTCCTGCAACTAATTTTCCTTTTGCATAGTTAACTTTTGTTCTATGTTCTATGTGTATATTTACTAATGTATTCTCAACTTCATCTTTTTTTAGTGTTCTCCTCCGAAATTTTACACGTATTTCTCGCATTTACATGTCCCTACATTTGTTACGTAGACATACTAACTGGTTCAATAGAAATTATATGATTTTGTAAAAAGTAAGCTCTTATTCAAAACATTTGATACGACGTTTCCAATTAATTCCTGTGACGTCGGTCTATGGACTACTGGTTAAACTGCAGTCTACGAATATTTTTTTTTCTACAAGTTTCGTGACCAGTTTCGATATATTTTCGATAACTCAGACGAAAATGTATTCGATTTCATGAAATAGTATCACTACTATAAGGAGTTAGTTAACCTGAATTGCTATTTTCCTGTTATCCGCATGAAGCTTTATCAAGCACACCTAAATGATCTGTTTGGATGAAAAGTTTTTACCGAACACTCTTCTGCCTCTATTTCATCTTAATCTTCCAATTGGTGTTCTCAATCGTGATTTTTTTGTTTCGAAATACACCTTTGAATGGTCAGCAATATTTATCGTACTTCTCTCATCTATGACTCCGGTACTTTTTGCAGAAACTCTCTTTTCCAACCTTCTTTCTCCAACTCTCTCTCTTGTTCCATCATCGCCAAGCCCTCGAGTCAACTCCGCGTCAGACTGTTCATTCTCTATGCCAGTCATTCTAGTTCGTTCGTCTCCTTCACTACATCCCATTTTATGCACACAGTAAACGGAGAGGTAGCCCGGGCTTTTAGGTTTCGGGGTACTTCGATGTGGAACTACGTGAGGAAGGAAGAAAGAGGAAATGGACGACGACGTATGCGGGTTAGCGAGTGGCGTCGACCCCGTTCGGTTCGCCCGGCTGACTTTATGACGATGGCTGCATGGAAACATAAAAGTCAGGGTGGGGAGACGACGAAAAGGGATAGAGGTATTGAATGGTAGAACGAGAGGGTCTTATAATAGCATGGATGAGAGAGAAAGAAAAAATTGGGACAGGCAAACGACCAAGTCTAGGCTACCAACGCATTTTATCCTTCATTTACCAGACAGAAGGATAGATTTTCTCTAGTTATACGATGAAAAATACACATCTACTTATACATACATAGGCATGAAGGTGTATGCGTTCAAAGCCACGTTGCTGCACCTTTTTTACTACCATGTATGTGTGTACGAGTGTAATGGAGAACAAAGCGAATCCCTCATTCTCCCTGATTTTGCCGTCACTATATTTGCTCACCAGAGAATCTTCATTTTTCCGGTGGGTTTTCTCATTTGGCGCTCTTTTCTTCTTCGTTTCACGTTGAAACCGTCGTTTGCCTTCTTTCCCTTCAACGAAGGAATAATTAAAGTGTTCAGTTGATAATTAGTTCGAACATTAGGCGTCGTTAATAATATGGATATTTATCAAATAGTAAATGGAACGAGGAGCGATGTGAAAATCAAACAATGATTATCAAACTGTATACCCATCGTGATTTATATTATTCAAGTCCGTGTCGGCAAGAGAATTAGCACGCACTGTAGTGTATCCGAGAAAGCTCGTTCAAACTATATCTAGTTGTCTTTTCGTATAGTGCTTTCTCATATAGTTCTTCTAGGAATACTATTGTAGGATATGATTCTCTCGTCGTTCATCACAACATCATGCCACCACACATTCTATCGCATAGTGTTGGGTTAGGTGTTTTGGCGGATTCAAGAACGGACTCAACATCGGGAAACATCTCTATTCTCTGCGACCGGGCGGTATTTCCGAGCTAAACGAAGCATGAGAAACCTGTTTCGCGTTCAGAGCTGGTATTCATTGAGGATGCTATAAGCCTGAGATAATGATGTTGCTTCGTGAATACGCTTTTCTGTGAGTTCCTTAACTCACTGTGATAGTTATCTATTTTACGTAGTCGTTTTTGGTTCTCCCATCCAACCTCGACGAACACTGGTTTGTCACTTCTTCTACTGTATTCATCCATCCTAGTATACTCGATGTGTAGCAATGCAGGAGTATATTGCCACCGCTGCTCTAACAGAGGAGAATTATTAGCAACCAGAGATGAAACGTTATTCCTCTTAGGAAATGCGATTCGAGATTGAGGATATATCGAAATGATCAAATTTGAGAAATTGTCTTCGTTTCGAAATTCATCTAGGCGATGTAGGAGGAAAGAGATGAAAAACGAAAAATAGTAATTCAGAATTGAAAAGGAGGCTTCGACAAAGGACAGCGAAAACAGGATAGCCGTTGCCACTGCATTGTTGATAACAACACACCAAATGGATTGACTTATAGGTTAGATTCTCTTTACGATCGGAATTTTGCTACAGTTTGAATCCCATACTATATCTTATCTTTTCTCTTATACTAACGTCATGTCTCGAAGTTTTTCCTCTCAGTCAATATTCTTGTCTCCAATACCAGGGAACGTCGAAGTTACATATGCAGAAGGGCTTAGGTTGGCGTAAGCCTGAGAAGGATATCATGTATGCTTGATCTGTTATACTGTTCATGACGCGTCTATAAGAATTCTCAGGCATTCCTGCTATTCGTCGTTCATGTATATACATTAATTATGTGTGTGGCATGTACGGCATCAGATTTTGTAAGATGTGGCAGGGTGTATTGAGAAGATTCTGTAATAGTGCAAGGCTGTTAAGAATATATTGGATCTATCTTTAAATCGTACAAGGTCAATAATTTGTGTGGTTTTTAATAAGAACCACACATAAGAAATCTATAAGAACTTCTTATAGGTTTCTTAATCCTCATCAGCGTGCACTCTATATTTACTCCCGTATCGCGTATCACTGATTTCACTGGGTTGGCTTAGGAATCTAAGTTTCCCTATGAAGGGGGATTTGTATTAGGGGTACTGAACTTTTTTTTACCTTACACCTATATCCGTGCACTTTGTACCGTCAAGAAATGCCACGTGCTTTTTCTATCGTTGGCAACTTTTGAGGCATGTGTGCACTTTGAGGGTTAATGTGGATGTTAACAAAAAATGAAGTTAACTAATTTTTACTCTGATGGAAAGTGATAATGTCGATTCATGAAGCAGCGAAAGAAAACTTTTCGAAAATTAAACCTCTCATTTTAAATTTTTTGGTGCATCTAGCATTTCGATGTATGATATTTTTTCACAAAGTGTCATTAGACCTCGTACATCATTTTGAAGGGAAAATTGCATTCAATAGAATTTAGGGTATTTCCCCACAATTTGTAATTATTAGTCGAGTTATTAGTCTTCGATTGTTATTCGTAGAATTGGTATGTGATTGTGAACATGAAAACATCACGTCCAAGTATCATACACGATGCAATTGCCATATATGATAGCAACAAATTACAATTTTGCCTGGTGGAAAAATGTTTGAGAGGTAGAATTCCACAAAAGTATAAATCTAAAGATTATTAAGCTACGTAAACTTCACAGAAGAACAAGATGAAGAAGATAACAAGGTTCTGCTACAACGAAGAGAACAATTTACAAAGAAGATATATGTTAAGGGAGTCAGACGCACGCGATTGCTGTGTAAAATTTTAAGTATCTCGTTAGTGATGAACGTGGCACGTCTGTCGAGCCTCATTATTATTCATCGCTTGACTGCGATAGAGTTCTCGTTCTATGGTATATTTGACGCGTGTCGATGATTTACTAGTAAGAGTGAGAAAGAAAAAATATCGATGAGAGTGTGGGGAAGTACTATTTTCTTGTTTTTCCTTCCTCTTTAAGTTCCTATTGATATGACTTGAAATTATTGAATAGAAAATTTAACCAATTGATGTTTCTGCGAACCAGTCATTTTCATTTTATTCAAAACTTTTTTTAAATTTCTATATGTATCAACTTTTTTGAGCTACATGAACTATAATTAAGTTATCATTTTGGTTTTCAGGTCGGCCAGGGACTGATTATCCGGTGCTAGGCAAAGTGCCATATACAAATTTTTACTGTGATGATCAGCCGTATCCTGGATTTTTTGCTGATGTCGAGACTCGATGTCAGGCTTGGCATTATTGTGATATAGATGGAAGACAAGCTACATTTCTTTGTCCCAACGGAACTCAGTTTAGTCAAGCGGTTTTTGTCTGTGATTGGTGGTTCAACGTTAGATGCAAGCTGAGCCCAAAATTGTATGCAATTAACAGTAGACTCTATCAGAAGCCTACAGATAGCTCGACACAGCCTCATCGATTAATCACCAAGGAACTATTGGAAAATATATTTGTCAGAAGGAAATGAGAAAAAAATTATTTGTTTTAATGTATAAATGTCTTCGTCGTGAAATTCTTCTTGTTCGTAACGAAAGAAAGCGGCGAAATAGAATTGATAGATTTACTATACGTATTCGAAGAAAACTCGTCTCAGAAACTCGTTATATGAGGTGACGATTGAATTTAAAGATCCTCACTTTTTCGCCAGGCACTTTGCTGAAGTTCGGCATGATCAAAGTTGTCTTGATTTAAGAACTTCCGGAGTATGCTATGGATCCGCGGTTCGGCTGTATTTAATGCTCTCGAAACCCAAACTTTGGAATTAGGACAGTCTTTGTGCAGCTTATACGCGTACGTTACAGCGTAAAAGCAAGATGTTGTGTTGTAGTTAAACTTATTTCTAATGCGAATTTTCACCAACATTCGATAAGTACACCCAAGATAACTACGAATACACAACTAATTAATACTGCTGTATATTACAAGACGAAATAAAGTGTGAAGGTTTATCATTTTTACAAAAAATAATAACAGTATATGGAGGGGTCTAAGAATGAATATTGATGAACTATCGATTTTCACGCTAATCGGAGATAAAAATAAGAAGAAAGAGATCAAGATTCAAGATAAATTATATATCGCCTCTCGAAGGAATAATTTTGTATGGTAAGACAATCACGTCCAAAGATTAACTTGTAGGGAACTCATCCCAAATCTCGTCATTTATCGCAGAGAAATAATAAGGAACGAATACTCACGTTGAATATTTAAGAAAAAAAAGCTCGAAAACCGTCATATTCGAATATATAAGAGTGCGGCAGGGCTCGCGCGGCTTTTGTTTTTAATACTTGACGTCGAGCCGCTACCGCACCTCTTGATAACAGTCCTTTATTAATTAAATTTTGACCAAAAGAATAATAACTTCAGCGCGTCACGTCGTTCATCTCTCTACCATCGCTGACGACCCTTGACTAACTGTCTTTTCTTTCTTTGTATTCGCGGAAAGAAGGGAAGGGCGATTATCACGCCTCACTGGCCATGGGCACAACTTACGCATTTGCGGCCATTCGGGTCCTCTTGTATACCAAAAAAAAAAAAAAATTTGCCTACAAACTCTAGGCTTTACAAGAAGTAAAGAATTTGGCTGATAGTCAGTGTTTCAATGGCGAAATAAATAACAGTATAGTAACAATCATGCACTACAATAAGGAACAGTTTTCCAACATCGGTGAAAGTTAAAAAGTATACTTGAAAAAGGAAAGCCGCAAGCAAGTGGTAGGATCGTTAAGTTGCATTCAATGAATTGTTCACGGGCGATTACATTACGATGCAATCTTATTTTTTTTTAAATGTTCCTGCGTAAACCCTTGCAGGTTTCTACGAGACCATCCCATCACCTTAATCTAACGTTTTTCCCCGACTTCACTATTCCTGTTTCTGTCAGAGCCCCCAGAGCGTTGCCTACAGTCAGGTTTTCCTAGTGCACTACTGTATCACATATACACGAGGACCAAGGGAAAGTGTGGAAAACCCTGCCGATACAGGCGGCTATATTTTTATTTAGTTTCCGGTGGCTGGCACCAATAGAAACTTAAAAAAAATGTCTTCTTTTCAGTTATTGATGCGTGAGCGGGTGTACGACTAAGCGATCACCCAACCAAATATTGGCCTCGCCCGAGGCTGCTTAACTTGGAAGAAGTCAAGCAGCTCCACCGAAGCGCCGAAACCACACACCGACCGCGCATCCATCGCTGTCTGTTCGATGCAATACTATTTTGCATTCCAATTAAGACTCAGATTCTAAGATACTACTCACACATTAACATTGGATGGTAAATAATATTGGAGCATTTCTCGATAAAAAAGCTTGTGGGTTTTGATTATAACTGATTTCTGCTTAGTATATTGGATTCATATAATTGTTATAAGCCTCGTGCAAAATATCACACGTACAGTATTTGTCTTGTTTCTTTCACTCAATGCACTAACAATAAATCTACGCATTACTTGAAAGTAAGAAAAATACCGGGGGAAGGCGCTGCAGTATCCTGATATACGCTTGTCGAGCGGATAATTCAAAACTAATTTAATCGTTCCGAAACTCACTCGGAAATATAATTCCAAGAGATGTCTAACTTTTATCAAGTTCTTAACGTGGCCTCGTGATTTTTCTTTCCCTTCTTCATAGCCATCTTTCTCAAGTATCCAAGTTCTTTACTGAGAAAAATTCACTCCCGTCATTCCATGTTTAAATTGAGATAAAAAACCTATAGCGATAAATATAAAAAGAAGTTGTATATCTCATTGGTATCTTACCTCTGGGCCCATCTGTGTTTTCGAAAGCAATATCCTGTGACGAGCTTTGTCATAAACACAAGAACGCGTAGAGAAACAAACAATCATGAAATTTCATGGGGGAACAGTACAAAGAAATATGTTTTCTCGCAAAAATATACAATTCGCATTGCTATACGAAAGAAAACAAATTCTTGACTCAGGTGGTTTCAATCCCGTCCACCTGCATTCTTTTATTTTCAAATAGCCTCGGCTCATTTGTTGCCGCCGCTAAATCTCCGCGATTTTTTGTTTTCATCCGTTTCAGAGATAAGCACAAAAGCGAAAGGCGTTTACCCAAAATGGCTATAAACATCGGGCGAGGTTTCACTACAAACAAGAAGGGGTCTCGCGATACGTATCGGTAAATCGAGGAGCCGAATAACACGTCTATCCCCCTAGGTCTCGTCATTTTTCTCCTTGTTTATTCTTCCCTCTCAACGCGAAAACCGGCAACATTCTCGATGTACACAATAGCAGCTACCTCTGAGACGCAGTCTTTGGGGTGACACGGCGAATGAGACGTGGAAAACGAGAAAAAAGTTAAGAAAACGTTGGAGAGGGTGAGGGTTCCTAGTTGAAGTGGAATTCGGATAAGTGTCTACAACGAAGAAAGAGCACGTGCTGAAAAGGAAAGAGTGTATTGCTGCCCAAGAAATCCATCGAAGAAAGCAGATAATCAGGTGGATTTGAGGAGAAGTTCCCCTCGACAGAAGTCTAAGGTAAGGTTTTGGCACCATCCGTGGGCCACTTTCGAAAATCCAATCTCACGGGCTATTCTTACCTCGCCTAGACACTGCCACAGTACATGGTATACATAGTAATAGAGCAATGCAGAGGAAAACTAGCTCGAAAACCTCGAGAGTCTCTTCACGCATCGACGTTTTAGGTCAAATAAGAGAGGAGTTTCAATGAGATTCGGGCAATTGCATTTTTTCTTGACCATCAGGCATAGTTGGAAGTATATGCGTATAGTAGTATCCAATAGCCATCATACTCGGTGCCTGAAAAGGTCCTTAGTTAAGAAATACTGAATCAAAAGGAACAAAACTCTCTTAGTCATGTCTAGTAGAATAAATGAAAAAGGACTCGTTTGGAAAACTAGTAGGGCTCGTACGTCAGTTCGAGTAATAGGTTTAGAACAGTTTTAAACTACGTTGGTTTTACAGGATCCCCAAAAGCGTGCATGTAGCTTCAATATTATTTCGTTAGTCATTATCAATTACGAAAAAATGAGGGCTATTCTCTTTCTTCGCTGCTTCTTAGACAAACAGTGAGAGGCGTTTTTAGGATGGAAACTCTAAGGATATATATTAGACCTTCTTGAGAGTCAATATGCATACGGTATGTTTTAGCGCGAGCACGATTTAACAGATATGTGTGTGTGTGCGCGCGCGCGGGCGTGGGCGCAAACCGAAAGAGATATACAGATGAACCGGGGAGAGCATTCACAGAGGAGACTCGTAGGCGAGAATAGAGGATGGGGATGATGGTTGGGTGGAAAGGGTAAAGAGTAACCTGATGGTGAACGGGGTGCGCCCGCGCCCGCGCCCGACTGGTCCCATATTCCCACTCGACGCGTTTAATTACCGGACCTGTATATCGCACCGTGTAGATTCTTATATATACGGTATATGTATATGTATATATATATACATATCCATTTATTTATATACATATATACAGATATAACCGAGTTGGTCCATACACGGGTTGGATCCCTTTTCTCGTTGCTGTAAAGAGCACCGTTTCATCTCTCGTGCTTGAACAGTGCTCACACCCTCTCGGTCTCCGTCCTTTAAGGGTGCATTGCGAATTGAGCCGTAAAACCGGGTGAGCTCCTTTGGATATAACGGACGTAGACGGCAGCTATGACACCGAGCACCCAGCAGCGAACGAAAGCGAGTAGACAGACAGCGTAGGAAGAGGTTGGGTGTGCGCCACCTATCCTGTAGCCTTCCTGGCTGCACAGTGCAACCGCCGGTGCTGGTAGCAAAAGCAGCGTTTACGAGCGACTCAAAGTTTGAGTCCGTATATAGAGTAACTCAGCCACTCACCGACATGCTCTTTCACATGCCCGGACGAGTATCCCTTCTCGAAGGTGAAAGGGGAGGGCTTGTGGTCCTGTTTTATCGGTCTTCGAGCATATAGGTGCACGTTCCCTCGCCATGGCGTCACTATAATACACGAGAAAAGTGGCGTTACTACTGGTGCTGCTTGGTGTACCTTCTTTCCTGGTCTCTCTCCCTCGTCTTCTCCCCACGAGTCGAGCCGAGTTATACTATAGCTTTAGAGCTATATAGGAGTTGGAAAGTAATCTTCTTAGTTGGTACTCCAACCGACAGACAGCGACTGTGGTTCTCCGGAGTGAACGAGCGGGATAGAAACGTTGCGAGATATACGAGCTATTACCCATTCACGTATATGAATATATACACCTATAGACAAAGATCCCAACTAGAGGACAGAGATATAACCCGAATGTGGTCGTAGTACCCGAAGAGGGAGAAATTGAGTGAGTGAGGAAAGATGAGAGTAAGCTTCACAGCGAAAATACAAACTGTTCGGCGAGCAAGCATTAGGTACAAAAACGGTTTGTTGCTTTCTATACACACACCGTTCTTCGCTGTACATCTGTATCAAATTTTCCTTCTTCTTCATTCAGTCTAAATAATTCCCTTTGATTTGAAGGAATTCCCGGTCTTTTACCTTTTCCCATCCTTCCCTTCTCATACCTCGCACCAATCTTCTTTGACTATGGGTATTTCATAGAGCAGGATACATGGTATTCTAATTTCTTGCATAACTCATCATACGTTGAGGAGACCTACGCGTATACCAATTGTTAAATACATCACAAAAAAATAAGAATGGAGGAATATCCTCGGGACGTACATGCATACAATTTTACGCGAGTGTATTTGTTGTTCGTTTCCAATAAAGTATTTCATTAGATTGCTATGGGGATTAAGCGTATTTGCGTACAGTATATTAAAGTGAATTTTGCGAGCAAAATAAAATACTACACGGTAAATCATTACAATGGTTGACGTGACATTTGTCACAGAAAGGTTAGAAGCAATAAATTCTCAAAGATCATTGAAAGCAGCGAAATCATATCAATACTTCACAGTGAAGTAACAGGAACATTGATGTGCCATTGCATGTGGTATAGACGTATGGACACAGGGTGCAATAGCTTTCTTCATGAACCATCGCTACTCTGGATTGTGAACGGTTTACCGTTCGCAACCCCTAGCTTACGGGCACGTCTCGTAGCAGACAACGGTCAATCAATGGACTTCAAGCGCACGCTCTGCGTAGGGTGAGACGGCGGTGTTTCGGTCGAGAGCTAGAGGGAGCAGAGATAGCCCGACGGATCTTTCAGTGATGGACAGCGAGGAGTCCCGGGGGCAACGAAAAACTGCGGAATAAATTTAACCCACTCCCTATCAGTCCACCCATTTTCACCTGCCGTTGAACGCGTGCTCCTGGACCCTGCACCTCAATTCCCTTTCAAGTTTTGCGCTTTATTTACGTGCTTGAAAATAATTCGTTGCACTAGCGGTTTACCCTAGAGTTACGGAGAACGAGATATATGAAAACATAAAAAGTAATATGCAGTACGGAGGTTCTCTATGTATAGTAGTTTGGAAAGCAATGTACTTTTCCACTATGTACAGTAAAAGCACATAGAACTTACTTTTAAACATTATTTTGGTTATCATTAACGTGACGTTTCTAACAGGTATAACATCAAAGTGAACATAACTAATGTTATTTATGCTATCATGTTCGAAAATGTTTGAATGTTTTGATTTAAAATGATTATATCACGATACAAAACGTACAGCGAACAAAATAACTTGCAAGATACGTGTTTTCCTCTCGGTCAACATTAAAAAATATATTTACTGGAACGAAAAAAATCAGAAACTTTAAACCACCGTTTTGTATATTTTTAAATCTATAAACTTTTAAATTATCGAAGAAACGTTCGAACAAGTTAACGCAGGTATTCTCCAATATTTCAATCAACCTTTTTTTTAATAGTAACTGTTCAAAATTAGATGTATTTTTTTTTAAATCTAATAATACGAATGCTAGAGATTCATAATAAAAACAATGTACGTATGTATGAATTTTACGATTCATACTTTTATTTATTACTTCTTCGCAGTGTACATTTTTCTATCCCGGGGAACTACTCCCCCCCTATATTATATAACAGGTTTCCCCTGCAGGTTTTTTTCCATTTCAGTTCAATATTCTTGGTCATTTCCATGTTAATTTTCAACGAGTTTTTATGATGAATGCCCCGAAGCACAGGCGTCGGGGAAATAGACTCTAGAAGGGACACATTCAAAACGGCATGTGTTGACTGACGGAAGTGGGAGTATACTCATGGAGCATATCCTCGATCGAACAACGATGAGGCATGCCATATTTCCGTTCTTTCTTGTTTTCTTGTACAACAAACTTTATTTTTACAATTTTTTCAACTAATTGCATGCGAGTGCAATGGAATAAATACAAACAAATTAAATAAACGGTTCACTATTTCATATCAACTCTTAATTTACGAAGCATACTTATTTTACTGTCTTTAACGGTATTAATGATTAGTGAGATGGAGAACTCAATATTTGGGTATATCAATTCTTCTTAACTTAAAGTATTTGATGGAACACAGAATACTCGAGAACTATGAAGAACTGACACGGTACAGTTTTACAAAGTTTTATCCCGTGGGAAGCAGACAATAGTCTGCAACTGTTAAATCTGCTCTATAGTATATTGTGTAACTCGTTACAGTTAAATTTTAGTAACCTGTATGAGGGAACATTTTAACGATAATTTAGAAAAAACAAAGTAACGCTTTGAATTTATACTATTTCAGCTGAAAATGTGAAATTACTAAATGACTTTTCACGCAGTTGTTATTTAATTACGATAATTAGTACTAGAAAAATGAACTTCAATTTCAATATATATTGTTCTACTGACTTACGAATTCAGCTTAATTTTATGACATCAATCAGTATATAAAAAAAAGTTTGAAGATTAAAACGGAAAAAATAGAGAAGATATTGAAGAATTCTACGAATACGTTCATGAAAAGATTCAAACTTTCTGACCATTCAATGTTCGAGGAACCCTAACTTACAAAAAATCGCATCAGCTCATCAGATCCCAAGTATCTTTCTCTCGTATATGGACCGACCAAATGACGAGACTGAGCTAATTAATCATAACTTGCTACGCTAGAAGTTGGTTACATTAATGAAAAGTTAATGGACACTGTCTGCGCAAAATTTTTCCACGCTGTTATTTATTGCAAGAAGATTGCTCATGTATTCCACAATGCGGATTAGTATTTTAAAGGATGGTTGTTTACAAAAGTAACCTAAATACAAGAGGAAATCTTTACGCTAAAGGGTATTGATATTTGTCACTAATTTTTATACTCGATCACTACGGTCAGTATTTTCAATTCAAAGAATGGCAAATCATTTCTTTCCGAAATGTAAAAAAAATACCCGCTTAAAATTAATGACCGTAATAAGTTATGAAAGAACAGACTTGATATTTTGCAGGTGTATTTTGTAGACTGAAAAAAAAAAATTAAAGTATTGCCAACTACGCGATGAGGTTGGACGAATTTCGTTGCGCCAATAGCCATAATTAATCACCCGGTGGTTGATCCATTGAAAGTTATATCGTTGAGACAGCTACGTCACGATTTTGCCGCTAAATTTTAATTTATTTGAGTTAAGTCTATTTCATGTGATATAACCGTAATAAATGGTTACATTGAAAAAGAAACAAAACTTGAGACACAGAATCGAGGCAATTTGAAATAATCACACTGAGGTTGAGTTGTATACGGTTTGTCCGTAACATGATAAAATAATAGCATCGAATAAACTTCTCTGCGAGAATTGAATTCAATAACACCATAGATCAACGGAATATAATTTGTGATTAAGCTAATTACCTAGTAGGGATTTGGATGAAATCTTTTGTTACTATTCGAACAAATAAACCGTTTGCTAAAGCTACTAAAATTTCGTTGCGCAAACAATAAATTTTGTTTAATACGAATTATATATATTATAACCGGACAGCTTTATTCCCCGGCTGGATTTCTGGTGCGGCAGAAATTCGCTAGAGGGCCACGGCCGGAGCGCTCTTGCGTAAGCGTTGCACCGGCTGTGTGCCCATAAGGCTTCGACATTGAATGGTTACATATCGATCACTCCGACCGATGATTATCGAGAAATCCCGAACCCTTGTTTTGCGAAGCAAGCAGGTTTAAGGCCTATCGTACAATTAAAGTATGCTGATATAAAAAGGTTTTGCCACCTAATTATTTCAGGATAGGCGCTCTTACGAGAGAGTAAAAAATCGATTAATCGTATTTACTATTGAAAGTCGCAAAATATAAAATCAAAAATATCAAATAAAAAATATATATATAAAAAAAAACCAAATATTTCTTACAGTCATTTCAAAATCATAATTGTTCAGTACAATCACTGTACGTTTTAATTACATAATGTAATTCATTTAATCCAAATACGATTGATACAATTGACGAAATACTTTTCCGTATTTCCGGAGCAATGCGATGATACTATTTCAAAAATTTATTGATTTTTATTCAAAAAATGTTTTGGTTTTATTGAATATTTAAAGTTTTACCTCAAATTGTGGGCGTAGTTGGCTCAACAAAATACCTTCAACTACGCGCGGAGGTTGCGTCGACTGCGCCATTGGTTTCGCCGTATCCAACCTCAGGACGTAGTTGAGCCAACTGTGCCTCCGTTCTCAGCACTATGCCTTTTTTTCAGTGTAGGTTTTGTGTGAGATGTTGATAAAATAGCAAAAATCCCCTCCCGGGGGAAAAGAACCTGGACAAGTACATTGGTGGTCCCTCGTTTCCCTATGATATCACAAAAAATCCAAAACCCCACTTAATTTTTTTTTTAAATCTTTACTAATTTTATTCATATCCCGGAGGGAAACCAACCATATAGATCACAAAATATCCGGCCAAAAAACCAGACTTCACAATAAATTTTACTTTGAATTTATTTCCACAGAACAAAACAAGAATCAAAACATTAAAAAATTAAATTATTAAATTATTAAAATTAAAATTATTAAAAATTAAAAAATAAAAAAAAAAACCGTTATCAAGATGAGAAAAATACCACTTATAATTGGTGTGTAAGAAGTATCAATAGTCTAGAAAAAAATGAAAAAAGGTCGACATCTAAGTTACGTGCAGCAGTAAAATTTATGATATCAGTACTAGGACAAGTATTTCTTTGGTGACTGAGAAGATATCAATATGGACGTACCGGCAACGTAGGGCATGCAGTTGGTGCATTGCTTCTGGGATCTCCTAAGTCGAGTAGCTACTTTTATTTTGGCTATGGCGCGACCAATGTTGCCAAATAGTATTTATTGGTTGGTTTTGTTGGTATTGTCTTATTTAATTTTTATTTTTTTATGATTAATCCCGCATAACGGTTTAAATTCTCATTTTCAAAACATAAAGCGCTATTTTGATAGCTGACGCCCAAGAACGTCAAAATGAAACGAACGGAGGGGGATTATTTTGTGTGAAATTTGCGTGATCTTAAAACTTTGGATACAAATTTGACGGTGCATTCATAGCCTGCATTGATCTTTTGACCATTCACCAGTGGTTACTTAGATCTTCTACTAATAAATAGTAGCTTTCCAAAGTATAATCGCATTTTCAGAAATTTCATAACTGACTGCACTTTATGTTAATGCAATTTTATGATAACTACGAACACCATTTTATTCCGATTGAATCGACGTTGAATGTTGCGTATGATACAAGGCCATTCTGAAATTCGCAGAAGAATTGATTTTCTTATAAATTTCTGACGGCGAAAAGCAACACATGCAACGAAAAGCACCTCCAATTTGATTTTCACTTGAATGAGCAATTTTAATAAACAGTTATGGGCCGGACAAGTACTCTGTGCGTATACGCTCAACGTACGGTGGTGAACGTTCATCAAATTATTACCAATCAAACAAAACTGTGCTATCATGTACAAACATAAATTAAAGTTTTTTTTTTAACATTACAAAAGCATGGGATCTTATGCGAAACTTCCTGTTCCTGCTTGTTTTTCGTTATTTTAGCCATGGCGCGGGCAATGTTGTTTCATTAGGTCATAAAAGTAAATACTATTTGGCAACATTGGTCGCGCCATAGCCAAAATAAAAGTAGCTACTCGACTTAGGAGATCCCAGAAGCAATGCACCAACTGCATGCCCTACGTTGCCGGTACGTCCATATTGATATCTTCTCAGTCACCAAAGAAATACTTGTCCTAGTACTGATATCATAAATTTTACTGCTGCACGTAACTTAGATGTCGACCTTTTTTCATTTTTTTCTAGATTATTGATACTTCTTACACACCAATTATAAGTGGTACTTTTCTCATCTTGATAACGCTGTTTTTTTTTAATTTTTAATTTTTAATAATTTTAATTTTAATAATTTAATAATTCAATTTTTTAATGTTTTGATTCTTGTTTTGTTCTGTGGAAATAAATTCAAAGTAAAATTTATTGTGAAGTCTGGTTTTTTGGCCAGATATTTTGTGATCTATATGGTTGGTTTCCCTCAGGGATATGAATAAAATTAGTAAAGATTCAAAAAAAAAATTAAGTGGGGTTTTGGATTTTTTGTGATATCATAGGGAAACGAGGGACCACCAATGTACTTGTCCAGGTTTTTTTTCCCCGGGAGGGGATTTTTGCTATTTGATATCACTTCTTTTTTCTATAGTATTTTCATATATTTCGCTTTATATAGATTCCAATAGAGTATGTATATAACAAAAAACTTACAACGTGTTTGCATCATTACATCATCGATTTATTTCAATGTCAGGAATCAGTACTGCTCACACTACTAATTCGACATAAGAGAATGAGACAGATTTTCTACCATAAATTCATTGTTATTGAGATTGTTTAAATATAGCAGCGTTTCGTTCCTGTGATAAGAAAAGAGTTATAATGTTTTCAAAAGAGTTAACTACAGACTCGAAGTATTTTCGAGATGTTAGTAATTCGTTGATAGGTTATTATTCAATTATAGCTTAGCAGGAAAGTATTATAGAAGAGACCTCAAGTACCAGTTTTTCCCCAAGACAAAAATTCAGAAAATTAAATACTTTATCATTAGCTTTCAAGTTGTGTATTAGAATAAGGCATTTATGGGCGAAAAGGCAGCGAGGACATTAGCAATTTCGGTCTAAGCTATAAATAGATAATTATATTTAACTTTACTGTCAGGAGCCTCAGAATTATTATTCTTTCAAAGATGAAATGACGGAAGAATATGATGCATCGTCCTTGACTTACAAATTGTTTTATAAAGCATAGAAAAAAATTAGATTAAAAAAAAATTCGGCCGAAGTACTTGACGAATGTTTTTTCACTTAATTTACATAATGTATCGATCATGGTGACAACCTCCCAAGTACTTCGGCCGAAATTCTTTTTCATCTAATTTTTTTTCGTTTGCAATCTTTTTTGCTTCAGACTCTTATTAATACAGAGTTGTTATTTTCATTCTGGTAGGTAAAACAACTGCATTTTCGAACTTGATTCTTTTCTCTATCAACATTCAACATTATTTAAAGATTTTGTCACACGATAAAGCCTCCCATATTTGGCCATATATATTTTAGTATAACTCAATTTATTTTATAACTTTTTGCGAAACCCAACCTTAGCTTTTCGCGACGACTAACTCATTTTGTTTTGTGTGATTTGAATTTATTTGATACATTTTTTGAGAGTGGTCTCTTTTCTTACTTTTTGATAGGATTTGATTTTCTCAGGGATTTTTGCGAGAAAAGGTTTTTGCAGTGTACGTATATTCGTGGAAAAATATGGGAACGGCGGTCAACAAATGTACTTGTCCAGGTTTTTTCCGCGAGGGGAATTTTTATGCATGATATGATTCGTTTTTTCTCGTTCTTTTCGAACATCTTGCTTTATATAGATTAGAAAAAGGTTATATTCGGAAATTATCGCTTTTTCATTTCCAAACCCTGACCCCTTCTACTTCGAGTTTGGTTTTTTCCCCATGAAATAAAGGGACACGTATTTTGGAATTTTCAATTTGGCATTTTTTTATTCTCGAGCCAGTCAAATTGTTTTGACATTTCGATTTACCTTTCTGGAATCAGGCTAAAATAAGTCAGGAACTGGGAGTCCGATACAAAAATTTACAAAGCTTTTGAGGGCAAGATTAGAGCAGTCAGAACTCTTCCATAGAATTTGTAGCAATTTGAATTTGTGCTTATCAAAGAAACATATTATATAGCAGTATCTCCTTGTTATATTTGTATGAAAAGTGAAAAAACCTACTGCACTTTAAGCCCAACAAAGTTCAGAAAATTTGGATGTATCTATTGCGTTCCGAGGACAGAAATGTTAATCCCATCCAAAAATAAGCAGCAGAAGACTTTTGGTAATAAATTTTTCAATTCATAATGCCACAATCAGAGACAGAAAGTGGAAATACTTGGCGCACATGCCGCTTCACAAAATGTTAAAAGTTTGTAGGTATCGGTTACATTCCCATGATACAAATTTTGATACAAATTTTGATATTTATAACAATAATGGCCGTGTAAGCCTCAAAACTAGAACTTACAGATATTTTAATATTATCTTTGAATATTGAAAAGTTCAGAAATTATGTTATGGATATTTTAAAACAATAAATTCAATAAAGCGGGCAAACTTAGATCAGTACTGTGCCCAAGAAAATGGATCGAGTTGAGTTGTACCAGTTGCATTATGTTTGTGCAAATTTTCGTACCATCACAACCAGAGCATCCGTAGAGCAAATCTTTTTGAAAATATTTTTCAATTCGTTATGCCACAATAGGAGCCAAAAAGTAGAAATACTGAGCACACATGTTGCTCTAGGAAATTTCCAAAGTTTGTAAGTATACGTTGCCTTCCAATGAAACGAATTTTTATACTTCCAGAAAAAAAAGAACCAAAGACTTTCTAACAATTTTTTTAATTAATCATGCCACAACTCAAGCATACCACACATTGGGCTCAATAAAGTTTATGAGCTTTGAAGGTCCTACAATTTTTTGAATTAATTACAGGAGATAAAAGCAACTATCGTAAACGTAATTCCGGCAATCGACCATAAAATGTGATGTGAATAAATATTCGTCCACATTGGTTTCATCTCGATACGTAAAAAGTCATTCATTTTATGCGTATTGATCTGGGTTATTGAGAACCAAATATCGCATCTTTTTGTCGGGATAATTCTTTCGTTAAGATTTTAATGAATCCAAGTAGAACAACTCGCAGTACTACTTGGATTCATGTAAATGTCAATGAAAAAATTATCCCGATGATAGAAATGGAAGGCAGATTTTTTTCCGAAATTTTTCGCTCTAGATAAATGAAACATCAAAGAACCAGTTTTACGTAATTGGACAGAAAACGTATCGAATCCATTGTAAAAAAAGTTTACGCATTTCTTCATTCCTATTTTTATCAACAAGGTGAAATTATGATATTTGCAAATACCATTTATAATAATAATGGCTGTGAAAACCTCAAAACTAGAACTTACAGATATTTTAATATTATCATTGAATTTTGAAAAGTTCACAAAGTATGTTATGGATATTTTAAAACAATAAATTCAACAAAGCGGGCAAACTTAGATCAATACTATGCCCAAGAAAATGGATCGAGTTGAGTTGGACCAGTTGCATTATCTTCGTGCAAATTTTCGTACCATCACAACCAGAGCATCCGTAGAGCAAATCTTTTTGAAAATATTTTTCAATTCGTTATGCCACAATAGGAGCCAAAAAGTAGAAATACTGAGCACACATGTTGCTTCAGGAAATTTGCAAAGATTGTAAGTATACGTTGCGTTCCAATGAAACAAATTTTTATACTTCCAGAAAAAAAGGAACCAAAGACTTTCTGACAATTTTTTGATTTAATCATGCCACAACTCAAGCATACCACACATTGGGCTCAATAAAGTTTATGAATTTTGCATGTAGCCATTACTTTTCGAAGCCAAATTTTAATCCCATCCAAAAATGAGCAACCGAAGAATTTTCATAATAAAATGTTTAAGTCCTAATAATGCCACTATTCGAGCCAAAATGTGGAAATATTGGGCACACTTGTCACTTCACAGATATTTCAAAGTCCGTACGTATCTGTTGCAATTCAATGATACAAATTTTGATAATATCAGTAAAAACACATCCTTCCTGAAACTTCCTGAAACAATTTTTCAAAATTTATTATGCTGCAACTAAAGTGGGGAAGTGATAAAATATAGCTCAATAGAGCCAAATGAAATTCTGAAATTTTGCATATATTCATGGCGTTCCGAAGACAATAATTTTGATCCCATTGACAAATGAGCAACCGCAGAATTTTCATAACAACATTTTTAATTCATAATCCAACAATCGGAGCCAAAATGTGGAAATACTTGGTACATTTGTTACTTTACAGAATTTTCAAAATCTATAGGTATCTGTTGCAATCCAATGATACAAATTTTGATAATATCAGTAAAAAAAACATCAGAAGCCTTCCTGAAATAATTTTTCAAAATTCATTATGCTACAACTAAATTAGGGAATTGAAAAAATGTAGCGCACATTGGGCCCAACAAAATTCTGAAATTTTGCATGTATGCGTGGCATTCTGAAGCCAGCAATTCTTAACCCATCGACCAATGAGTAGTCGAAGAATTTTCGTAACTAAATTTTCAATTCCTAATGCCATAATCGAAACCAAAAAGGGAAAATACTTGGCACATCTGTCGCTTCACAGAATTTTCAAAGTCTGTAGGTATTCATTATAATTCAATTATACAAATTTTGATAATATCAGTAAAAACACATCGGAAGACTTCCTGAAACAATTTTTCAAAATTCATAATACAACTAAAGTGGGGAAGTGAAAAAATAGAGCGCATATTGAGCCAAACAAAATTCTGAAATTTTGCATATTTTCATGGCATTCCAAAGACAATAATTTTGATCTCATCGACAAATGAGCAGCGGAAGAATTGTCATAACAAAATTTTCAATTCATAATGCTAAAATCGACGGCAAAAAGTAGAAATACTTGGTACATTTGTCGCTTCACACAATTTCCAAAGTCTGTAGGCATTCGTTGCAATCCAAAGATATAAATTTTGATAATGTCAGAAAAAATACATCGGAAACTTTCTGAAATAATTTTTTAAAATTCATTATGCTACAACTAAAGCGGGGATGTGAAAAAATATAGAGCATATTGAGCCAAACAAAATTCTAAAATATCGCATATATCCATGGTGTTCCAAAGACAATATTTTTGATCCCATTGACAAATGAGCAACCGAAGAATTTTCATAACAAAATGTTCAATTCATAATGCTACAATTGGAGCCAAGAAGTGGAAATACTTGGTACATTTGTCGCTTCACAGATTTTTTAGAGTCTATAGGTATTCGTTGCAGTCCGAAGATACAAATTTTGATAATACCAGGATATGGACTATATACCGCCATAGTCTTTTGACATAAGGATATATTATACAAGCCATTTTCACATAAAGATATATCATTACTTACTACGGTTATCATCCAGAGGCATCCATATATATCCAGATGTAGGTTGACAGTGTATTTGTCTATTAATTCATCAAACGCGAGATGATTCTGCACCATATTTTGGATAGAAAAACGACGTCGAAAATCTTTTGAAATGGACCAACAATTATCATGCAAGGAACATTTTATAATGTGCAAATCTTTATTATGGCAAGCGAGGAACATTTTATAATAAAGAGGAAAGGGACCAATAAAATAAATTGTCAACGGTGTAGAGTTAAAAAAAATATTCATTAGACACTGGTCAAAACTCGGCATGATAATAACAAATTTTGCCATATACATTTTTTTGACACTCATTATTAGTTTTATAGTTTCTTTTCCAAATTTACATCGATTCACACCAATCATGATTAACAGTTCAACGTACACCATTTCATAGTTATCAAAGAAACGAAAAGAATGAAATCTCATACGAGGAACAGTTAATCGCGAAAGAGAAAAGAGATCGCTTTCGTTTCCGTCGTAGAGTTAAGTGTGGAAAATAAAAACTGCAGATCTAACGAGAAAGATCTAACGCAATGGCCAATCACAAGCTCGGAAGGCGTCAACAGGCCTTTCATTGCGTCGTATACACATATGCCAATACTTCGATGTTAGCATAACCTTGAGCCTGTGCAAAGTTTTTTCTCAGCAAATACGGCATTAATCGTGCTGATTTAATGCTCAATCGAAGTATTTTTTCGTAATAAATCTCCAGTTCAATTTTCAAATCATTATATGCCTCCTGAGCTTCGTAATTAAAGAAAATGAATTTCAGTTTTTACCCCCACCACGGCGAATCGTTTTATTCAGAGATAATATACTCGGGCGAGCTTCGGGCCAGCAGCCGACAGAGCTGTCAATGTACTTGTTGTCCCGAGACTCTACCGAGTCTCTTGATAAAAGAACCACGAACAAGTATCAAAACTTTAATTTTTTTTGATTTTGTAAAAAAATTTGAAAAAATATTACACTGAAACATCCATTCCAACAGATCAACGGATTGGAAGGTATTCCATAAAAAATGACACCGAGAAATTACTCCAATATCATCAGAATGCACCGAAAGTTTTTCAATAAAAATAATCATAACGAAACGAGATTTTGATACAAAAAAAAACCGGCCAAATGCAAGTCGGACTCGCGCACGAAGGGTTCCGTACCATTATCTATAAAAACGGCAAAAAATCACGTTTGTTGTATGGGAGTCCCCTTAAATATTTATTTTATTCTGTTTTTTTAGTATTTGTTGTTATAGCGGCAACAGAAATACATCATCTGTGAAAATTTCAAGTGTCTAACTATCACGGTTCATGAGATACAGCCTGGTGACAGACGGACAGACAGACAGACGGACGGACAGCGAAGCCTTAGTAATAGGGTCCTGTTTTACCCTTTGGATACGGAACCCTAAAACGTATGTGCACCAAATTTCGAGAGCAAAAGTGTGATTGGAAAAAAGAATTTCGGTCGAAGTGCCACATGAGTTTTTCTTTTATAACGTTTATTGATCACGAATTATATCTCATGAGCAATAGGGAAAACAAAATTGGTAAAGTATTTATGAATTTTTTTTTCTCGAATCAAATATCGTTTCGCTCAAAATTATTTCGCGTCACTTGATTCCATTTCGGGTTGCAAGTGTAAATAGTATTTTCATGTATTTAACCAATCTAGGGTCGTTTAAAACTATGTATAATTCAAACCTAGAGTGGTATCATACACCATTCTCTCGGTTATATTAAAAACGTAGAGAATAGTTTCCAAATAAACCTTATTATTGCATGCAAGGGACATTTTATGGTAACACAGAAGAGGCACCGTTTTTGACTCCATTATAGAGTTTACATTCGGAAAATTGGAATATTGAGGCTAGGGTTAAAAAAAATTATTTATTTAGGCACTGTTCTAAAGTTTATTTATTGAATTACACTTTATTTTTGCACTCTATCACTCTTCTATCTACATATTCAAATCACTTTAACCTAAAGTTTCACTTTAACCAAATAAAACTGACCGCGATCTTTATAACCTAACGACTGTTCCAAGATATTAATTATTCACCGAATACGAGTTTATCATACACCATTCCCTTATATAGTTATAAAAAAAAAAAGAGAATGGTTTCTAAATAAACCTTATTTTTGCATCCGAGGAACATTTTATGGTAAAAGTAAACAGGCACCGTTTTCGACTCCGTTCTAGAGTTTACGTTCAGGAAAATGGATTGTTGGGTCTAGGGTTAATAAAAAAATATATTTATTTAGACACTGTCCAAAAGTTTATTTATTGAATCACACTTTATTTTTGCACTATCACTCTTCTATCTATAATAAAAGTCTCTTTAAGCAAAAGTTGAAACTGGCCGCGATCTTTATAACCTCACGACAAAGATATTAAATATTCACCGAATACGAGTTTATCATACACCATTCTCTTGGTTAACAGAAAAAACGAAGAGAATGGTTTTTAAATAAACCTTGTTATTGCATTCGGGGAACATTTTGATGGTAAAAGAGAAAAGGGATCATTTTCGATTCCGTTGTAGCAGAGTTTACTTTTGGAAAAAAATTGTAGGGGCTAGGTTTAATTAAAAAAATATTTATTTAGACATTGTTCAATGGTTCAATTATTACATTCAATTATTACACTTTATTTTCCCACCATCACTCTTCTATCTATATAAAAGTCACTCTTTACTCGTCTATCTATAAACACCACTCTAACCACAAGTTGAAATTGACCGCGATCTTTATAACCTCATGACTGTTATAAAAAAGATATTGGTCAGCTGTCATATGGACGATCGATCGAATATCACCACACTGAACCACGAAATGATTTTTTTTATAAATTTATCCATAAAATTGCTCACACGTCCCGCACTTCGTTATGTCAAAACAACGTTCAAACTTTATGTTGGCTCCGTACAGAGGAAAGACGAGTCGTCGTGACCAATCGCAACTCGTTGCTTCCGTTGCCGGAGACCGGCTTTTATGGAAATGGGTTTTGATGGGCATCAAAACGCCTTTGATTGTATCGTCTGAGCGCATATACAGACACGGCAAATTCTTGAATGTAGTAGAATCGAGCATAATCCTAAGCCTGTGCAAAGTTTTTTCTCAGCAATTACGCAACCAATCGTGCTGATTTTAGGCTCATCGAAAGAGCATCGCTCAATTAGTCAAAAGTTCGCTTTTCAAGCCGCCGAATAACTCCTAGGCTCTACAATTAGCGAAAACGTTATAAAATTTTTACCCCCACCACCGCGAATCGTCTTGTTTAGAGATAATATAGACTCGGCGATCCTCGGGACAGCAGACGACAGAGCTGTCAATGTACTTGTCCCGAGACTCTACCGAGTCTCTTGATAACAAAGTACACGGAACCGGAATTCCCCATTCGTGAAGCAGGATTGCCCTTGAGGCAATCATCTTCTTCTTTAGCGATGTCAAAACAGCCAAATTGGTTGTAAAGCTTGGCCACTTTTTCCGGGTCCATCGTATCTTTTATTTTTTTGCCTTGTTTATGCTCGATCTTTCTCGACGACTTTCACAAAGCGAATCCCGCCTCGTTTCAATAATTGTCCTGTATAATAAAGATGTTGGTCCGAGGCAATAAAACAACAGCTTATCAATGCAGCCATTTCTGATACGTATTTTCTTTAGATATTGATGGAAAACGAATTCTGTTAAACAATAAGCTCAATTGCTCTATGTTTAGAGGTAACTTATTCAACTTTTATTTTTATTTTTCAAATGCAAAGAAATCAATAAAAATAAAGAGCAAGAAAAAAAAACATCAATCTAATATACATATTGAATTTCGAGGAATAGGACCAAGGACGCTAAAAACGGCAATTTATTTCGAAAGGTTAGGTCGTCAAGAGTAGATAATTATGTAAAGCGATTAAAAGTGAACAAGTTTTTTACGAGTCCAACCACAAGGTCCTGTTATATTTAATATTTCCTCATGTCAAAAAATCAAAAGTCACGAATGTTCGATCGCAGAAAAAAAACATCCTGTAGTTTAATACATTTAAAAATGTTTCTCTCAATATCACACGATTAAAAACAGAATGGATCCAACAAAGTAAATGAATCATCATCTCCAAAAGAACTACTTAAATCATCATCTACAAGAACAACTTGAAGGAAATCTTTTTTTCAATTCCTACATAAGCAGAAAGTTAAGAGGCGACATTACACCAGCATGGAGAAAGGATGTCGAGGTTGGAACGTGAAAAAAAACCATTGACCGATATCCAAGACGATTCGAGATATTTCTTGTGTTACCTGCTTTTCAATTCTCTCGCCTCGCCGAGTTCACTTTGGTTTCAACCAAGACCTACTTCGATCAATGATTTGTGCTTTACAGTCGTATCATGCATGTAGGATCCAAATCATGTAGGGGGCATTTAATATATACGTGAATATTTTATTAATGAAAAAAAAGTAAATCTTTTACAAAAAAAAGATTTACATAGAGATTTCGCGTCGCTCCTCACTCTGTGCGTTCTCGCCTAGCACTGACTCTCACTCATTTTCCATTTGCCATTCGAACTCATTCTCTCTCTTCTTTTCTAAGTATTCGTCCCACTCGCTCTCACTCTCATTCGATACATTCTTCGGAAAAAAGGTAGGCACACCCGAAAACATTCACCCTCGCCTACAATACATTCTTTCACTCATTACCGACCCATCATAAAACTCCGCAATAAAACACTTTCACTCGCTCACGCATACCGACACTTTTCAACCCTCATCTTCGCTAGCCTTTCTGATTCTTTCGCGCGCCTTTTCTCTCGGGCTCACTCGTTTCATTTTGCACTCACACACATGCTCATCCTTGCACACACAATCACTACACCCACATGTATTTGTTGCTCTATGAGAGGGATCCCCTACGTAGCTGAGAACAAAAGCGAATTTTCGCGCACCCTATTTGGAAAAATCCAAAGAATACGGTCCCATGACGAGACATCCCTAGATAAAATATCCTAGACTTATAATCCTGGGAGAAAATATCCTATTACATCCCGAAATATTCAAACATGGCTGAAAAAGAAAAACCCAAAAGAAAAAAAGAAAGTAAGTAGATAATATGTGACCAAGTAGAAATACGGCGCTTCGCATTCTCCTCCGTTTTTTCAGGAATAACCACCCTAGATTTGAACCACATATATGGTTATATTATATTAAGAAAATTTCAAATACGTTACCTCCTGAAATTCGAGGATATTTAAATAAAAGATATTATGTTACAGGGATCTTTTCGAATAAAGGATGTTATGTCACTAGGATATCTTACTTCAGAATTTTTTGACTCGGATATTTTGTCCCAGGATATTTTAGCAGAGGATATTTTGTCTCAGGATATATAGACCGGACATCGAAAGATACAAGGGTTTTGTCAAATTTTTGACTTTCAAGTACTTTCAAGAATCGATATGTACATCAAAAAATGGGGCCGGTTTGAAATTCCGAACTTTAAATGCTCCGACGGTTTAAAATTCCTAATTTTAATGCTCCGAAACTGAAAACTTCGTAAGGATCATGCCAGCGAAAGTCTACACAGTTGACTGTAAATGATGTAGAATGGTACGAGTAGTGATAGGAAAAGGATACAAATGTGATTTCTTACACGAGATAATTTTCAGAAATCGTATGATTGAGATCAACGCTTTATTTGAATGACCAGTAATTCGACTCACAAAACTTCGAATATGTAATATTAAACATGCCACAAATTACCGAAATTTTTATTCTAGAAAACGAACTATATCAGAAAGTTTAAATATAATAAAAGCTAATAAGAGATTCGTCAGGTTCCCGAAAGTTTTGGAATCCAAAAATCATATTTTCGATCATTTAGTTTGCGAAAACTGAAGTTTAGATAGTGTAAGATTCCGATATAGAACGTTCAGAACGATCAAAACTCCGAAAACTCATACATAAAGCAGATAGCATGTAAGCCTGACGCGTTTAGATGGCAGCACCACTGCTGTATCGCATGGATTTTCGGAGTTTCGATCTTCGAGGAAAATTTTTTCGGAGTTTTGATCTTTCTCGGTAGAATTTTTTCTGAGTATTGATTATCTTTCACATTCTATTGTAAACATATAATATCAGGATGTTTACACCTATCGGATATTTCTATTTTTGGAACTTTTCTCTGTAGAAACTTTCGCCATTCAGGATCATGAATATATAACTCTACGTTTTTTCGGAACTATGGACTCTCTGATTATGAGAAGTTGATACGTTTTACGTGCTATGTTTTCATGTTGACGTTTTATCGGTCGGATCCATGATTATTCTCATTTAATTTCGTAGTGGACTTTTATTTTCGGTTATACAATAATTCTGTTTACAAAATTTTGGAATTATAAATTTCCAGGAGTATTGTGTTCTAGTTAAATAAATTCGGAATTTTGAGTGTTCTGATTTTTAAAGTTCGGAATTTCAACCCGCCCCCCAAAAAATAATGATGGCAAAATGAAATATCTCTCTTATCGTAACATACAAGAAATGGCACCGAACAGTTTGTCTATTTTATTATTTACGTACAGCTAAGTACATCGATGGGAATGATTGCATGCTTATTCGTACATCATAGTACTGTCTCCAGAGAAGATGTCCCGCGGATAGGTTCTGCATAACAAAGGCACTGGTAGACAAGTCGCATCTACGATTTCCACTCGATTTAATAAATTCCTGCCCCACAGAATGGGTGTTAATATACCTACAAACCGCGGCGCATCACGATCAATTTACCATGGCCTCTATCACAACACACGCACGAAATACACACACGCACACTTAAAAACCCTCAAACATTCACATAGAAATCCCTTTGTCGATATTCCTATACATGCAGGGTAGTATTGGCAAAGCGAAGGTCCTTTGGTAAGCACCTACTGGAGAATCAATGCCTATCCCGAGCATCACAGAGCTACCGGAGACCGTATCGAGAGAGGTCTACCGGAAGAGCTATACCAGAGAGAAGGAGAGAGAAGCAAAACTGATCGTTTCCGTAAATGCGGCCACACGTATCGGGTAACGTTGAGCGTTCGTCCGTCCATTCGTTTGGTGTGTACCTGTTGTTGGCTATACCACATATTACTTCAGTCTGTCCATTTTGTGCATACCTATACCCGAATACAGATATATGTATGACGGATTTGCCTATGTGTATAGTGTATATGCGTATATGTACCTGTATAATCGACATGCACTTTCCACTGCGTTGCGTATAGGCACATGTATACACGCGAATGGGGATCGGAGTTGGGTGGGTTTGGGCAATACCACAGTAAGTTTCAACATGGTAAAGGCTGAGGTGGGTTGTATGTGTAGGGCGAAATCGCAGTAACACGTGTTTCGTGTTCAACAGCCAGTAGAGCCAGCAAGACTAGCTTCGACCACGCCGATACCACACACAGAGCGTTTGAATGCGATTAAGCCAGTAGAGCAGTAGCTTCGAGCGAGTGAGTCCGCGGTTCGAGAACGCGAGTTACCAAAAAAACATCACCACGTCTCCCCCCCTCTCTCTCTTTCTCTCTCTCTCTCACTGTGTGTGTACGCACGTGTGTATTTATACATCGTCACTACCAATGGGCCAGGGGGTTGTTTCCGTACGGGCAGTCCCATAAATGGGAGGAAAGAGGACGCTTTGCTGCTACTGCTCTGTCCGTGGGGCGGTATAGAGGTGGGTAGTATCGGTAGGTGGTGTGCAAGAGAGTGAAATAGTCAAGCAGTTAGAAGGAAAGAGGAAGAGAGAGAGAGAGTAAAAAAAGCAAGTGAGAAAGATAGGAAGAGACAGAGAAGAAGCACATGACATTGTGCCAGAAACAGCAAGGCCAGGTAGGATTCGTTCTAGTTGCTCTGCTTCCGGGTATTATTTCGTTACATTGAACATGTACCATCCAGCAAAGGATTGTTTTATCACAAATTTCTGCACCGATGAGTTCGTCTGTAGTGGGACGATGCCTTTTTTCTTTTTGTTTCAACTTTGACTCTTTCTCTTTGCGTTATGTAATTATTTCCCTGCTACGTTTCATTATTTAAGCGTTCGTTACGTACATTGCTCTGTCAGCTTTGAGATTCAAGTTATTCTTGCCCCCTCAGCGGAAAAAAATCAATCTCTTCGGATATAAAGAATAAGCATAAGTATGAAGGGAACATTTTCTCTGTATTTAAGTTGAAGTCATTAATTGAGCCATCCCAACCAACTGGGCTTAAACTTTGTATCAGAACTTTTTGATCAAGTTACGAATTTATGATAACCGTGAAATGATTTGCCTGATAAAGATATATTTTTGCAAGCAAAGAGAGCTCAGCTTTTTAACCTTCACTCTTGAAGTTCTCATTGAAGGCTTCAAGGAAATATCTGCTCAATTTGTATTTTGCTTAAATGGAAATTAACACTAAAGTGCCTTAGTACCTGTTTTCTATGCTATTTTGAAATTAAACTAATGTATTTGAAAGTTAACTGAATATAAAAATGCACGGTTGATAAGTTGAATGTTCTTAGCCAATGATTAAGAGTTGTTGAAGATAGACGTAACATACATTTAACGTATGCAAATCAGAAATGTAAAGGCTGAAGAGAGTATATTCTGATGAGAAAGAATAGAATATATAAGCTGTTTCGTTCGTATATATCTTTGAACTCGAAGCTTCAAGAGTGTGTTTTATGCGTCTTTCAGAATCCTATCCCATAAACGTTTATACATTCTTACGAATTTGCTCTGTATTTGTATTTGTATTTGCACATAACGTAAGTTGTATCCTGGTTCACGAAAGTCTGGTATTACTGTATTTCCAAGATGAAACTCAAATTCTCATATATAGGCCAGCAATGGAGCTCGGGAGCAAAGAGTTTTTCACCACAATCCAATTCGAACGACTGTTTTCATGTGCTCCTCGAAGTAGAAAATGTTCCAAGTCGTATGACGTTCGTATACTTATAAATTTTTTTATACAACACGCATGTTGTGTATTTGTATAACATATTCAGTACATTAAAAAAAAATGAATATTGCGTACAAATCATTAGCTACGGGAGCTCATCCTCCTGCATTTTCACTTCTAGGAAACTGATATATTCATGGATCGTGAAAACCCTTGAGGTTAAAAAGGAACACATTATACTTCGCTGTAAAATAATAATCAAAAAATGGCAATTAAATATTTTCAGTAACGAAAATGTCATTTACCATACAGTTCAACCGATTGGAATGAAGCAAAGGCCCATTTTATCATTTTTCTGCGTGGGCCAAGACTTTTCTTTATAGTTAGGTGACTTAGATATAATGCTAAAAAACAAGCATGACAAATAATTTGTATGTTTGAAAATGCGAAGCAGGTGAAGTGACTGACCCGTGCCTCTAACAAAGTATTTGCACGCGACCTATAACGATTGAAATCAAATTTTATGCCAATTTCTTTTTAACTATTGGACAGTTCTTATTACGTATATTTTTCATTATTACTATCATACATAAATACTGAGGTGAAGGCAATCACGGTCGACGGTCAATTGCCGGTCAGATTCTTGGAAATATTTCGAAAAAGTTGGCATCAGACATATTGTCATTGAATTTTTCTTCGCTGCATTGTGTACAGTCCAATTTGACAGATTTAGCTTGTCGTGTCTTTGTATCGAATGGATATTTCATAAAGCAGGGTTTATAGGCAATCGAGGAACGGTGGGAAGAACAGAGCCAGTTAGAAACACCCTGTGTGAGCTTTACCACGTGTGTATACTTGACAGCGTGCTTGCGCGAGTTTTGTATCGAGTAGATTGTGTTGAGGAAGGGGGGGGGGGGGTACAGTGTAGATATAGTTAAGCCGAGGGGTCGTGTTCACTGGCACGTATTCACCACCGCCAACAACTTTGCAATTGCAATTGCTACAGGGATCGACAGACTCTTTGTCGTGAGGGTTGTCGTCAGCTCTGCCATCGTCGTACACCTCTTCTTCTTCTCCTTGTCCTCATCGTCGTTGTTGTGCGGGGAAGGACCTGTAAATCCTTTAGTGCAAACGAGCTATACGATTTTCCGGGTAAACGCTTGCTGCAAAAGCTTCTCACGCGTCTTTATGCCCTGCGTGTGTAAATGTCAGCATGACCGACAGTATGAACGTAGCATGCTCAATCATTGTGATACACACGTGACGCACCTTTGTCTTACTTCTTAGATTCGTGTACAAAGTCACGAGCTCAGTCTTCAGGTCAAATCGAAAAGTATGAAAAATTCACCATTGATCACATTTTCGTTTTTTTTTTTATTCCACAGAAAAGAACTAGTTATGAGAGCAGTTTGAAAATGAAAAATAATGAGAAAAACATCACATTTGAGTGTGTAAGACTGCGGCAGGACTCGAGCTCGCGCCGGTTTCTAATACTTGACGTTGACGTGATAAAGGAATAGTAATTGTTGCTATTGAGGCCAAATGGTGTTAAATACTAGTTGTTAAAAAATAGCGTATGGAAATAAATATCCTGACATACACTAGGGGTGAAGTTTCGGATGGAATATGGGACACGATCATCTAGATGAACAGATTTCATAGCTATATTTCAAATTTCCTATAGTTTTGAGATTATACATATCCCAGGTTATACTCGTAATTATTGGCCACACAAACTTGATACAAAGAGGAATACCAGTTTCCTTGCGACAGCTTTTTACGCAATAATCTCTCGTGTAATAATGCAAAACGGATTATAAAACGGTTTATATGATAGGATCTCGAGGTGTTGATGTGTGTCTCGTCGCTTGACATTCCTGTGGTGGCAGGTCTAGCCAACTCCTGGCATATCGGGAACCTCATTGCATGGCTTGGAGAGAGACGAAGATAGGAGAAAGAGCAAATGCGAGAGAAAAAAGAGATGGAACTGTTTCCAAGTTACCACCGAGGTGACGGAGGAATTATCCATGTGCATTAATAAGTAGCATGGGAGGAGCGGATGGATTCCGCTGTGAACAAGAAGGGAAGACGATACACGCATATTTCATGTGACTAGGTGTAGTTGTAAATGCTTCTGCATTTGTTGCTGGGTATGACATGTGTAGTGCAATGTTGTTTTACCCTTCCTCGTTAATGTTGCACATAGCTCAACTCAACGCAGCCTCGTACATGACGTACAGTTAATTAGGACCGGGTGGAAGATGGAGTTAACTAGGAGAAGAATGTAGCAAGAAAGAATGGGAGAGCAAAGGACAAACTCAGTACGAAGATACACCTGCGAGGAATCAGGATTCGAAATCTTTAGAAGTGAGATTTTCAATGCTGGTAAAGAAGCTACAGTTACGTGCATCCTTGCAAATAGTGTACGTTGGAACTGGGACCGCTACTTGATTTGTGCATCCAATCGTCGATGAGCTCAGCTCGTCGAACTTGGATCTGACTTTCGTATCTCAGTCTTCGAAGTTACATTTACTTTCTATAAGGTATACTGTGACCATGCTTCTTACTAAGATTGCGGAAATCATTTACATTATTATATACCAAGAGATGGGATACACAGAGTTTGCAACCCAAGGTTGCAGATCTAATCATAGTAAAACGTTATCAACTGCAGAAGCTTTCTAGGAGATGTGAATATGAATTAAATTAGGCGTACAAAGAATAAATTCTCATAATGAGATGAATATAATACGGTGTGCAATCTAGAATTATTTTCTAATTACCGGGACCAATGAAGACTTGTATGTAACTAATTATATTAAAATTATTCAAGAGCGAACACATTTTTAATGATTGAATAAAAGACGTTGCAATTTATGTATGAGGAGAAATTTGGCGGGTAGATAAAATTCAACGTGGTTGATAAACTAATTGGCTGAAAGTGGTCAATCGCAAGTGTATGGTGATTCACACAAAAATTTGCATTAATTCAAAGTGATGGAAACTCAAAACGATTGAAGAAATACTTTAGTAAATACACGATTGCCTGCAAGTCTCAAGGGAGGATAACACCTAGTTAATAGCTCGGGCGAGAAGAAAAGCTCAAGGGAATGTCCCTCGTCTACCCTCTGCTTCCATCATCTCAGATTCGTCGAGCTGTGTGAAGGTTTTGGCAAGAAAAGTTTCTCGCTGAGTTGAGTGGCTGGGTCGGAAAGTGGAAGAGTAGGAATTTCGAGACAGAGTACCGAGAGTTCCGCTGTGTAACTGTATATGTCTAGCAAGTAGCCAAGTAACAGGAAACCTTCCCCTCCGCCCTCGAAAAACTTTTTACGCAATTTAATCGAGGAGAGAGGCCACTCGACGATTCACGAAATTATTAATTATACTCTCATTATAATTAACATCTTGCTACTCTCATCTTGGAACACAGCATAGTCCCGGCAGGAAGTTTAAGTATTATTCACAATTAAGCCAGTAATTTTATGAATTTAAGTATGTGTACATTCGTAATAATGCAATATTATGTAGGTGACCAACGAAAGCTTGTGTGTATAATTTACTCGAGAATCGGTAGGTGACGGATTCTTATGTCCTCACAATCGTTAATACCGGGCACAGTAGAACCCTGATTAAGCGGGGTTGAATTATCCAGGGAGCAAATTTACCGTGGGTCTCCGTGGTTAAAAACATACTGTACAGGGCTGTGATGCAAAATCATGAAGAGTTGCCTTTTCTGTGAATGCCAAAACGGTACCCAGGTGTACCTTCGCCAAACATCAACTGGCAACAAAAATGAAGGGGGATATTAGATTACACAGTAATATCCTTCGTGTATTACACCGGATTTTGGAAAGACGTAGTTTTGACAAAATGGCGATATTTTGAACAAAAAAATGGCGGTTTCTGAATCAAAATTTTTTTGATTTTCTGCCAAGTACAAAGAAAATCAAGAGTAATAAAACAGAAATCCTACAATACATGATGATAATCAAAACTTGGAAGCAAATCTGTCGAGTAGTTTTCGAAATTCTTGTAGTACCAGTTCTTTAGATGAACATCTCTTTACCAAGTCGTCTTATATCGTGCACACTTTGGAAAAAAAATTTTAAAATATTTCGTAAAATATATGTTAACCACGAAAAACCTTCATCCAATTAGTCCAATAGTTTACTTAAAGAAAATTTAATGACTCTTTTTTGCACTCAAAGAAATTTACGGCATAAGCAACCATATTTTAACCATATTAGATATTTCCCTGGAGTGATAGAAATATTTTATGGTTACTGTAATCTGCCAAAATATAGTTTTATTTCCTGTTTTTCAATAGTCGAATATATTAAATGCATATGTTAACTACGACAATGAACATTTTAAATATATGTTGAGTAGGTTACTGGAGAATAGTACAATAGTATGTCACGAAAAAAAATGGATTCTTCCCACTATCGAATATGAATCTCCCGATTACAGGTATAGTAAAACATACTATATTCTGGCTATTCACACTGATAAGGTTTAAAGTGAAATTTAACATACTTACCATATAGAGATAGGAATCATCCCGTGTAAAAATTATTTTGGGGCCTGCGGAAGGCCCAGATTAATTTTCTCTCACTTTATTAAGGGTCGGACATATTAGTACGACGACGCCAAAAGGCCAGACGCGATTTCCGACGAAAAAAAAATGCGTTCTTATTTTACCTATTGTATTACATATTTTCGCTCTCGGTCGGGATCGCACTGCCTACCTACGAATTTCCCACCTAACTCGGGACGCTAACTACTACACTACCGACTAATACGGAATTCTTTTGAATCAAATATCTTCTATAAGTTGCATGTTGCTGGACTCATGAAAAAAACATGTCTAATGATTTTCAAGATCGAGGAAACCCAATCTAGTCAGAATTTTAGTTCGTTGACATAATCATGAATACTTAAGTTATAAAAGCTGAGAACGCCCCATCGGATATTACAGCTTTATACATACAGATCTAGCCCTTCAACAATCAAAACTGAACATCTAAAACTGCTTATGAAATAAAAAGTATATCGTAAAAAGGTAAGAAAACGTGGAAAGGTGCAAAAAAAAGAATTATTTGCGCAAAATTCGAATAAAAACTACGACATTCGGGGTCGAACTCAAAATACCCAGACTGTGTACTCAACGCAAAATCATTAGACCAAACATGAATTTTATAAATGAAATTTGAAAATCGCTCATATTTATCATACGCGTTTGAAATTATGATGTATGATATCCGCTTGGTTCAAAATATCCCATTTAATGGGGTCATCCCATGTGACAGCTATTTTTTTTTCGCTTTTTTTGGGAATTTTTTTTTGATGAACCATTAAAACACACTATCTTTGAATTTTTACCACATTTATTAACATATTTACAGTCCCTCAGAATTTTATCAAACAAAAATAATGAGCTGAATCAACTTTACACCGTTTGAAAGACACTCATGTGTTGGTTGACGGCTGCCATGATTCCGGAGGTTTTGCTCATGTAAAATAAAAAAATCAAACGGCATTTTAATTTGTAGACTTGAGGCTATCGCTGGAACTAGAGTAAAGTAAAAATATCGAAAATTGAATTTTTGGCACGGTTTTAAATGTTAAGTTTCAAGTTTCGTCGTTATTTTCGACTTTTAAAACCGTGCCAAAAATTCAATTTTCGATATTTTTACTTTACTCTAGTTCCAGCGATAGTCTCAAGTCTACAAATTAAAATGCCGTTTGATTTTTTGATTTCAGATAAGCAAAACCTTCGGAATCAGGGCAGCCGTCAACCAACACATGAGTGTCTTCCGAACGGTGTAAAGTCGATTCAACTCGTTATTTTTGTTTGATAAAATTCTGAGGGACTGTAAAAATGTCAATAAATGTATGGTAAAAATTCAAAGATATTGTGTTTTAATGGTTCATCAAAAAAAATTTCCAAAAAAGCGAAAAAAAAATAACTGTCACATGGGATGACCCCGTTAATAACACAACAAATATACATGAAAACACATCATATATATATTGTTTGCTAGAATCATAAGTCCTCGGGACATTATATTAATAGTCACTATCATGAGGCATTGTAATGAAGCCTACCCATTGAAAGTTAATAATTACCATATAAATAGTTGAAAAATGGTTGAATTCACAAAAGTTCGCTCTGAAAATAAATATGCTACAGCATATTAAATTTTTTATAGCAATAGCAGCTTGCTTATAATGTTGCTTGAATTATTTGCTTATTGTAAGGATTTATACTATGGCCCATAGTACTTTTCAAATAACACATGGTTATACACACATTATTGGGATCGTATATTTGAATAAACACTAAAGTTATAGTCCAATCAACTATAACATAATTTTCGTGCCAATTTTGTTTAGTAAATTTTACCATAGGACGTCCAACGATACGTGTTCGCTGTAAACGCCAGTAAATTTTTTCTCAGTCTGCCTTTCCTACGGACACCGAGTCCCCTTACGAAAAAGAAATCATATGTGCTACTAAAATGAAATTGGTATTGGATTGATCAATATAAAAAGTCGTGTACATTTCAATTCGGATTAACTGTGGTTTCAGTTATTCGTGGATCCTTCAGGGTTCTATACTGTACAACGAATGAAAACCTGTTGGTGTCACTGAGTGGTGGCAGTCACGTTCAGAAACAGAGTTACAAATTGATGATACATTCATATGAATTTGCATCGATAGTATTCTAATTTGTGATAAAAGGAGAATAAAGAGAAAAAAATGAAAACCTGAACTAGGGTTCGTTATTCTATGCGAAACGGGGATTGATTGATTCGACGCTAAAATCCCGGTGGCGTGCGTCTACAGTTAGCTATGGTACATATGATGAGTATATACTCGGGAAGGTGCGCACGTGGTAGGGAAAGCGTTGTGTGGGCTTTGGATAGCAGGTTGAGTCGCGAGATGCCCGGGAGCTGCCCGGAAATTTATTACCTCTCTACGTACTATGAGATGCAGTGGTGTGATGAGCGTCGAACAGGAATGGAGGTCCGGAAACGTGCCCGCAATGGAGTTGTATCCCCGAGCCCCAAACGGTGATGACTGTTTATTGTACGTTTAACGGATAAACAACGAGAATCGAGATGCGATGCGATCCCAACAAGTATATACACTCAACTCACTAGGATAACGTCACAAAATCGTGGAACTCCCTCGTCATACCCCGCAACGGTAGATGCTTTGCTTCACCACCACACTTTATCGCAAATCCTATGCATATTTAATCAGCTAGAATTATGGCTGGTCATGTAGCAGTTTTGCCATACGCTTCGATTCTGTACCAGATCACTAGATTTTCCAACCACTCGATCGAGCAATTGGGAATAAAATTAACGATCCCTCCAGAACTCGCTATCTCTATCTTTCTTCTTCATCACATTATGAAGTATTCGAATATTTTAACATACGGTATATCTACTGTTGTTGATTTGTCCTCATGGTCGGACGGCTTCATAATACGAGTCAATCTAATGATTGGAGAGACTAATTTGATAAAATCTAGCTAGGGTGTGCGCTTTTGCATGTCGCTCTACGTTTCTAGTTGAATCGAGAATCAGATGCTGTTCAAGATATTTATTGGTTATTTTTGAATAAATTTTTCTGTTGTGGCATAATTCTCAAATTTTCAGATATAACCGAAAAGTTACGTTAGTCTCGTAAAAATTTTTTAGAAAGGAGTTCTTCAATCGGAAACAGCCAAATCAGGAAAAAAATCTTCGATCTTAACTTATACACGGAAAAAAAGAATCGTCAATTTTACCGAGATTGCCATTATACTTAGTTTTTCATGTTACCAGCGCTTTCCGGTGGGTAAACTTCAATATTTCGTAAAAGTTAACCCCTACATGGGTAGACGTTTTTTAGAGTGATGTGGCCATATTCGGTAGACAAAAAATGTCGCTATATGATTAAAAAAATGTTTTGTATTGGTTTTCAATTTTGTATTATTACAAATATATCTATCGGGCTGCCTGTAATGTAGTAGGCTTATCAGTCGCGCCCTAGTTAGCGCTGCCCACTATATGGCGGGCTTACCAGTGAAGAAGTTAAAGTATCAGTGCTACCGGAAAGTAATGTTGCACGTTTTTCCATAAAATCTTTCTCTTCACTGGACGATTACTTCACGAAACTTGGAACATAAGCTTATCATTGAATAAAATACACCTTGGAGTCCAACGTTTGAAATTTAGAAGCAGTATTCTAAATGAGTCCAAAAATATTTCGGAAAAAACTGGGACCTAAGGAAAAAACGACATTTTTTCCCCGGTGCCCCTAATAAATAGCAAGACCCTGTTGTGTAATATCTTTATGCCATGAATGTGAAATAGTAAAAACCGCACGGAGTGATACGCTATATTTATCTCTATTGCCTGATGAGGTTCTCATCAAGATTATCTACACCGAAGAATTTATTATCTGTGAAATTTGATTTTCCTAATAATAAATTCCTTTTTATTACTGTTAATCATATTTCACTATATTCATACACGAGGATTTAATCCAACCTATTTACCTATCTAGGGTAGGGCGGGGCTAGTTGGGCAACTTTTTACTTAACGGGACAGACCTAGTTAGAATTTTCGAAAAATCGATTTTTTTTTATTTCATTTTCAAAAAGTAGAATCTCTTACGAACATTTTCCGCCCAGGTAAATGTAAATCGGACCATTATTCGCCGAAATACAAGACTTTGCAGCACGTCGTGTCTGAGCCATAGGTAAGCAGGTAGCGGACTTCAAGTGCGTTTTTCTCGAAACCATGTTTTTGAAGTCGGTGATCACTGTAGCTCGAGAACGGCTTTACCGATCGGGTTGAAATTTATATCACTTCTTCTATACATGGTAGTCCTCCATATGAACGAAGGATTTTTTTTTTGGATAATTATTTTTATTTTTAATAGCAAAAAATGGAACTGATATTTTGGTCAAAAAAACACTTTTGACTTTTAACGGCCGCCATTTTGTGAAAAATGGAAATTTTTCAAAACCCTTCGTTCAACTGGAGCATTATATCATTAACTAAAAATCCCCTCCGTTTTTTTTGTTTCAGATGAGCCGTTGCAGCGTGAGCTTGATCACCGCAAACCGTGTTTTTTTTTGCAGCGTCCTCGGCAATTGACGGTCACCAGCTTATTTCGATATGTATTGCGTTGAAAAAATTGCAACATATACATTACATATGTATCTTTTAAACGGAAGAACTTTTGTTGTGAATTATTTTATCGTTTGACCAAAAAAAAATCGGAAAAAAGGCCTTTTTTTTGACATTCCAACTAGGTCTGTCCCGTTAATCGATCATAGCGATTTAACGATGCATCGGACTTACTTCATACTTATGTCGTTGGATAAGGAATTTACCTTGTTCAAAACGTCTTCAGAAAAGAAAAATTGTTTTAGATTGAGTTTACGCGGTTTTGTCACACATGTAATGAAGGTCCGAGCTGCTCAATTTACCCCATAAGAAATTCATATCTATTGTTTGAGCCCGATATAAGTAAAACCAGTAGCAGTTTTGTACTGTTTCACACAGTAATTTCTAATCCATAGCAACAGTAACTTTCTGAACCGATAATACACAAATTTTAAACAATTTCATTACAATTTTGCATACGAGCCTTACGATTTTTTTCATAATTTTTTATGTTATAGTAAATACTATGTACGCATGATTGATTATCCTATCCATTTAGAATTTTTTTCTTAGAGCTGTAAATTTTACATTTTATGCATAGCGAGATTCTTCATAATTATTTGTAATTTCTGCTATGCCATTTTTAGAAGTGGACAAATGGTAAAAAACATTAAACACATTATTTTATAATGAAAATTCAGTCGAGTGACTAATTTAATGTGTTAAGCTGTACATTATTCTCTTCTTATTTTTGCTTCTTTTTCAAATATCGCATATTATAAACAATCATAATTTCTCATGTACTACGATGTTAATCCAGTGAATATTTCTCGATATCAATGATTCAGAGACAACAATGCAAGTGCCGTAATGTACCTGAGAATCAGCATACAGACAATCCGCTTTATCTTTATTCACCTGGTGGAACAAAATAGTCGCAGATGATTTATGCGCTATAAATATTTCGATGACCTAAAACGAGGATCATCACTTCTTTTTACTTTTTCCGGTTTCCGACTGTCGAAATTCAGTCTACCATAAAGTAATAATAGACAACAATATATTCCATTGTTGCCTCTAATAGAAAAAAAAACAACGCAGAATGTCTATGAGTGTTTCATTGAGAGTGCCGAGGCAACTTGTAATTTTTGCGAGTGTTGGGAAAAGTCACAGTGAAAAAAACAATGAAGAGGTTAGTTTACACGATGGCAATTATGTTCTTGCATCATGATTAGCGAAATGATGGAAACTAAAAGTGACAGAAGTCTGGAAATTCTAAAACAAATGAAAATACTAGGCGACGATATGAACAGAAACGTAAAATCTCTATAACTGTAAGTACAAATCATCAATGTGAGCAATGATCAATACACAGATCCTAATTCTTCAAGGTGCTGAGAATGAACGAATCAATATTATCTGCTTACTAAAATATATATCTGAGCCCCGGAGGCGGACCGTTATGAAATAAAAAAAGAAAAAAATACTTGAACCAACAATGAATATCGATTAAATCATTCTGATAATATCAATTTACATAATTATCCAGCTCAACTACTTGCACTCGAACTCATTAATATGCTATTACATTATAAGTTTCAGAGTTTCAGAGTGGTAATGTAACATATAGTCATACACCGTTGTGGGTATATATACGATGGAAAGAAGAGTAATCCAAGGCACATCACACTTTCTCATGGATTTCTACAGCTAACAAGTACAATCGAGGTATGCAATCGATTGCAAGATACCAGTGGCCGAGAAAGTGCTGCTCAATGTGAATGTTTGTCTCGTCAGAAAACAAGTGTGCGTGAGTATGCACCTTGGTGTTAAAAACGAGGGCTCGCTTCCTTGCTGTTATGTATGTACCATTTTTAGGATTTTCAATGTACAGTAAACTTGCGTACTAACCATACCTGGTATGTACTCAATTCTCGTGAGCACCATTTTTTTCTCTTAAAATGTTTTGAAATAAAAAATCATGATAATTATGTTTAAGCTTGAGTTGGAGTTGCGTATAACGCCAAAGTTCTAAGAAAATGTAATGGCATAGAAAGAATCTAGTAGAGAGGCAAGTCAAGTAAAATTTTTTAAACAAATGTATAGATATACATTTCTAGAATTTATATAACCGGGTTAAATAGTATTGTGGATTTGGACATCTGCAAATCGTATCGACTGTAAGAAATTGATTAATGATTCGGTTGATTTGCTATTGTTATTGACGGTTCTATGGCATATAAAGCTGAAAATCGGGAGAAAAAATTTCAATTTTTATTCGTGCGCACTTGACCATTTTGTTTGTATCAATATATAAATATAGTAATGGGATAGAGGGGCCTATGAAAAGTGCAATCCGAGATGACATATCCTCGGCATAGGGGTCAAGTTAAAAAAGTTCTGGGGAGCAGGAGAGGTTTGCAGGAGGTGGAGAGAAAGAGAGAAAATGGAAAGAGAGGGTTCGCTCGGCTCGCGAATTACGTTTCTACCGTCAACACAATTTCACCCGTCTGCCATTCAGATTTTAATATGCTTTTCCTCGCTAAAACGTGTCGCTTGACGTTCCTATCGGCTCAATTTTACCGAATGGCGCGCGAGCAAGTGCGCACTGACCAACGAAAATCTGTCAGCCATCTCGTCGTTTTCGAGCTCCCGCCCTCGCTTTTTACCACCTACTACGTTATATATTTTGTCTGTACTCACTCTCGAACACTGTACCAGTAACTGCAAACCTTTTTGCTCGCTAAATCCCCTGAACACAAAGCTATACCCTTTCTCGACTGCCTAAACTACCCTTTCTCGACTGCCTAAACTACCCCTTCTCGAGCCTTTTCCGCCCCTTTGGAATTGTTGGGCCGCAGCGATTTTCCGATGTTAACAGATACGTTGCGCATTTACCAACCATGCCTTACTGGTCTGTCCAAAAAAGTTTTGGGACGATTGCGCGAACTCGTTTTGTCGTTATGCAAGTAGAGATCCGGCAGATTTTTTTTTTCATAATCGCGTTTAGCAGGAATACAGTCAATATCACCGAAACTTTGCAAAAGGAGAAAAATTATTTTGAATTTTCTTGTGACATCGAATACAAGATCTGGAGGATTTCAACAAGGTGAGTTAACTTTTGGTTTGATTGGGAATAGCTCTACGAATATTTATTCTTAATTAATATGTGCAATTTTTTGGTCAAGGAATTCCGAGAGGGCCGCGTTAAGTAAGTAAAGGTTTATCGGCTGGTGTATATAATTGGAACCTTAATCAACATAACGATCAAAACTTTCGTAATTATTTAATATATACTGGACAATAAATTATCCATAAAATCCTATATATTTCTTACGGTATCGTTCAGACTCACCGCACATCATCTACTTTTCGTCATGACGCTTATACTTATTCCACACCATTACTTGTAAATATTATCACTGTACAACAAATACACCTTTAACATATACATAAACTTTAACGGAAAGTACATCTGTGAAAACAAAATGCCCTGTATTGTTGGATTTATAAACCCCGCGTGGAAACGATGGGTTTAAGGGGACCGTATGGTCTAGAGCACGAAAATTTCACCTATTTTCACGATTTTTTTTTGCCATAAAAAATTTAAAAATCGATGTTTTAACTTTTCGGGTTTATTACTACCTTTATTAAGTATACAAAAAAATTTTTTTTTAATTTTAAAAACAGTGTTTATTATCATATAATTGGCATTGAAGACGACCCTCTCGAAAAATCCGACCCGGACGGTGAAGATCGATCCGAGACTTCTACTCATCTGAAACACAAAATTCAAGAAGATTCTTAATCAGAAAGAGTGCAGTTATGGTCGGGACTAGAACAAATCGAAAAAATTAAAAATTGACAAAATGGCGCGCTTTTGAAAAAAAATTCGTAAAATCGGGTTTTTTTTTCACTAGTTTTTTAGTATAAACAATAAGAAATTATTTAAATAAAATTATGATTGTAGTTCCGACGATAGCCATACATGTTGTGAACAACATATCCAAATTTCAAGTGATTCGGTTGAATAGTTTTTTTGTTTTCACCTGCGCAGTGCCGAAAAAAGTCGTTTCGAGATAAATGAGTTTAAAGTTTGAGGTACAGATATTTTCAAAAATTGAGCAAATTTTGAATACTTACAGTTAATCCGCGATTCCGGCACCATATAGGATTCCTTCGGAACGTTCATAATTCAATATTTCCTCACTCCTTTCATTTCTTCGAGCTGTCCGAGCCTCTTTGGAGTTGTCCGTGCTCCTACGGTTGGCGCTCGATACTCGCAGCTCGTCTCGGTTTTGCGCTAGTTGCTCCGCTTGTGGCCCGATTGTTATGCCCATGGTCTCCATTATTTTCAATAGGGATGCAAATCCTTCATTGAATATGCAAGCGGAAATGTGAGTGGCAATATCAATGATTTTTTTTCCGGCAAACAGATGTTTCGGCGCAAGGTGCCACACGCAAGCATTGAAACTTTCGTTATTGTTCTGCGTATTACTGCCAATACACCTTTCCAATAAAGTCTCTGCTGTCAATTCTTCATAAATTGGTTTTAATATCTCTTGTGCTTCATCGCACAGAGCAGGTGGGTGCTCGTAGGTGTCTAAAGTACCTGCAGCCTCACTTTGACGCCACTTGCACCACGATTCGGAACCTGGAGGACAGTACGAGTGTTGCGGATTTTCATCTGTTGAAATTTTGTGATAATATGCTGCCCATATTTCACTTCTCATCCCTTCAGTCGAATCTGAATTACGTCTAATTGCTAGACCGTAATAAGTTGACAGCTCTTGCAATAATTTATTCGTCAATTGTTGACGCTTCGGTGTTTTATTTATCGATTTCCGCTGTGTCTTTTTTCCCTCTTCTTTTTCTGTCAATTTCTTTGTTGCTTTCTTTATTTGTGCATGTTTTTTTTTCGCATCAACAGCACGTTTGTACAAACGTTTTTTAACATGCAAAACACATTCTTTTTTGCAAACTAAAAAATCATCCCCGTAAGGCTTTGTGTCCAATAAGGCTTTGAACGTTTTCGTGTCGCCGTCTCCGATATAGTTCGCGTATTTTACGTTGTACAACTCTTCCGATCTCTTGAACATTTCCACGATGCCGTCTACCTCCATTTTGCCAGCACTTCCGGTATGATTTGCGTCACAGTGATCTTCATGCTCTCGATACCACGCTTCATATTCAATCGTATCCTCTTGGCCTTTCCATTGAGAGCAGGCTTGACATATACTGCATTTGACGACAACATCTAAAATTTTATTACTGTATTTCCCTATTAACGAGGCAATACCGAGAAGCGATGAGAATCCACGTTTCGCCCACGATCCATCACCAGACACAGAAAGTTCATCCGCGGGACGCCCAGCTTTTACATTCAACTCGACTTCTTCTTTCAATGCTCTTTGGAAAACGATTTTCGCGACGGCTTCAGCTGCAATTTTTATATTGTCCACGATGCCGTAATATGTACTCTTACAAATTCCTTGTCCAAGATCCATGAGACCGCAGAAATTTTTCAAGCCTTCAAATCCTACTCCAAGCATTCTCAGGGCGAGAACAAGTCGACGGTTGATTTCAAATGCCTTATCAATTAACGGCGAAGACAAAATAAAAGTTTCTTTACACTCACACTTCACAGAGAGTTTGAATCCTAGACCACGTTGTCCGTTTTTGCTAAAAGTGACCGCACCGTTACAATCTTTACACTTCAACAACTGTTGCAACGTTAAAAATATCATGCTGAATTCGATGATGCAATAATTGAAAGTAGGATTAACGTTTACTTCCAATTCCTCATTGCCTTTTAATTTTTTCGCAGACGTGCTCGTAAAATCAGTAGTATTTTCGATAGTGAATCGATTGCCCTTGAAATATCTTTTGCGACCTACAGAAGATGGTCGTCTAGAAGAGTCACGGCCTTGCTTTCTATCCATATTTTCTGATATTTTATTTCAAAATTTTCGATGTTGGTTCGTCAAAACGTAACGTTGTACTGATCAAGTCAGGGGAAAGCGAAATGACCGTTTCCCTCACAAATGTTCGACAATAGGTATATTTCGGGGAAGGGAAAAGTATATATAGGTATATAGTATGTACTATATACAGGTATATATTTTCGGAGAAGGATTGGGACAGCTGCTGCGCTCCGATTAGGTTACCGGTTAGCGCTAGACCCGTTAGGAGCGCGCGGACCGCTCTCTACCTGCGTTATGGGCTGTAGAAGCTGTAATATTGAGAATTTCCGCATGAAAATTTCACAGTATATTCTTGAGATACTATACTTTCGACATATCGAAAAAAAAAAAATCGATTTTTTCAAATTTCTAGACCATACGGTCCCCTTAAGTTAAGAAGATTAGTTGCTGGTGTGAACGACGCTTCAGAATTCAGCTTCAGAGAGCAAATAAAAATGGACTTTACAATATTTGTTATTTTCTTCTGACTCAATCTTTGAGACTCTGATGTGTACAGAATACTAATGTTTAAGGCAGTCACCCCGTGTGATATGTTGAAAAAATCGAATTTTTTTTTTGCATAAATTGATTTCTATACATGTGTAGAATATGCTGGTAAAGTGATTTTCCAATATTCGAAGTCGTTGGAAAATTACAGCAGTTAGAAGACCAGGTGTTCGGAGCGCTTGCTCGAGAGGTCGGTATCTAAGTATCTAACGTACGTAGGTGATGGAGATAGTAAAACATTTAACGGAATTTTAAATGCCGAAACATACAGAGAAACCTTAGTATCAAAAAAAGAATGCATGGGCCATGTAGAGAAAGGAATGGGGACGCGACTCCGTAATGCAAAAAAAGTAATGAAGGAATCGGTGGAAAAGGCGCAGGCAAACTGACTGACAAGATCATCAACGGAATGACAAAGTTCTACGGATTAGCAATTCGTCGATATTCAGATTCTGTTGAAGAAATGAAGAAAGAAGTTTGGGCCACTTTCTTTCATAAAAGTTCGTCAGATGAAAATCCTCAGCATCAAAACTGTCCAGAGGGCGAAGACAGCTGATGCAAATAGTGGCAGACTGAAACTAAGGGTGAGCTCAGCCAATTCCATCACGACAAGCCACCTTTAACACCAGCAGTCCAAGCAGCTATCAAGCCTGTGTATGAAGACTTGTCAAGAGATGAACTGTTGACCCGATGCTTAGAAGCAGAAACGCAAAACAATAATGAATCTCTGAATTCATTGATCTGGACTTTCACTCCAAAACATCTTCACTCCGGCGCCAAAATCGTTGAGATTGCAACATTTTTGGCTGCAATTATCTTCAACGAAGGATTTCAAGGAGTCATAAAAACATTGGCGACAATGGGATGTCCAATTGGCCACGAAGCGCATGCTTACGTGCACCGCCGTGATGAAGCACGTATCGCTCGCTCCGAGCGGCGCGTGAGCGATGTCGTGAAACAAGCCAGGATTGAAGCAAGAGCGCAGCAAGCAGCTTTAAGGGACTTCCGAGAGGAAGAAGAAGGAATCCTCTATGGACCAGGCATAGCAGATTAAGGGGTCTACCCTAATTAGAATTTTCAAAAAATCGATTTTTTTTTATTGCATTTTTCGAAAGTATACATATTTAAAAGTATCATACTAAAATTTTGTGATGATCCTAGCAGTCTACGTGTACTTTTGAGGGACGCTCACTTTGTTACCTGAGCGCGTTAGGGTATGCACCGCTCGGAGCGGTAAGTACTTATTCTTCGAAGGAGACCTCTACATTAGAATTTTCGAAACAAGAATTAACTAGAATCCAAGAAAACATTCTCTCTACATTAGTCGTGTTTGAAATTTTCAACCGTCAACACCGAAAAAAAGTGCAGCACGAACAGTTGTCGCGAAAAAGAATAAAACCGTCGTTAAAAAAGTTCCGGTTGTAAAAACTCAGGATTTAACGATCAAATTAATGAAAGAACTGTCAAAAAACTATGGTTTAGCAATTCAAAGACATTCCGATTCCGTGGAAGAAATGCGCAAGGAGATCTGGGCAGGATTTTATCATAAGATTTCAACTGACAGTAATCCACAGCATTCGTACTGTTCTGAATCCTGGTGTAAATACAAGAAAGCTGTAAAAAATAATTCTGTTCATAAGTTCAAACATCCTCCTGCTCTCGCTAAAGATGTTCAAGAAGTTTTAAAACCGATCTACGATGATTTGACAACACAAGAACTACTTGAAAGATGCCTCGGCCGAAACACGCAGAATAATAACGAATCTTTCAACAACTGCGTCTGGTCAATGGCTCCCAAACACATATTTAGCGGAAAAAAATTGTTGAAATAGCGTGTCGAACAGCTTCTTGTATTTTTAACAAGGGATTACAGCCAGTATTAAAAATCTTGGAAGTAATGGGCGTCAAAATCGGCCCGACCGCTGTGCAGTTCGTCGCTGACCGTGACAGAACACGTATACAAGTTGCAAACCGCCGCAGCAGCGATGCCTCTAAGGAAGCCAGATCGAAACGAACGCAGGCTATTTTGGATGAGAATGGGCACTATGAAGAAACTGAAGGCATAATGTATGGTGCAGGCATCGCTGATTAGACGTAAGTAAGATTTTTTCACGATTTTTCGTTAAAGAAAACTTTAAACGCGTTTTTCTCAAAATGACGTTTTTGGACGGCTTGTTGATAAAATCTCCGAAACTATTCAACTGACCCTCACCAAAATTTTACCACATGTTCTTTATGACTATAGCTATAGCGCATATCATACGAATTTTGAAATTTTGAGTGTAACTATTTTTTTTTTCAAAAAACGATGAAAAAAGCGTGATTTTTCGTAGTTTTTGAAAAAATGGCCGCCGTTTTGTCATTTTTGAAAAAATCAAAAATCGTATGATATGCGCTATAGCCATTTCCCTAATGAATCTAAAACCATTTTTGTCCCCCCAGATCATCCATTCCAGAAATTTCATCAACGGCGCACACCCATCTTTTTTTTGGACCTGTCTTCTCCCCCAGTTTTGTGTACAAAAACTGAGTGAAATAAATATGAAAAATTTTTTTTTGTGTATTTTAAGAGTATATTTTTTAGGCCTAACACTTTTTATATTCATATTTATAATTTATACCGGTCAAAAAAATTCGTGAAAATAGTATTTTTTTTGCCCGTCTAATTAGGGTAGACCCCTTAATGGTGAGTAAAGATTTCATAATTTAAATCATATTTGAACTTTTAAACACGTTTTTCTTAAAACTGCGTTTTTATAACTGGCCTCCACGATATCTCAAAAACGGTTTGACCGATTGTTTTGAAATTTTAATGGTAGATTCAGCACGTGCATAGTCATCGATTAAACTAAAATAATGCAAAAATTCCGAGCCGTTTTTTTTTATAACAAAATAATCGAAAAAAATCATGAAATTTGAAAATCATTTTTCAAAAATATGTCAATTATTCAATTTTCAATATTTTTGAATGATTCTAGTTCATTGGATAGCCACAGCTTCACAGATTAAAATGCCGTTTGGTTTTTGATTTCAGATAAGCCAATCAGCCGGAATCCTGGAGAAAATCGACAAACTTTTTTTCGACATGGGTGCCTTTGGAGTGGTGCAACACATTGTGACGAAGATTTTGGTCTAAAAATATTTTGACTTACTGTTGAAATATCAATATAGTAAAAAGTTCAAATGATTATATTTTTATTGTTCGTAAAAAAAAATCCCCAAAAAAGGTAAAAAAACCGGCCGTCACACGGGGGGACCCAGTTAATGCTGCGTGAAACAATATGTGTAGAAAACTATTTAAGATTTTTGAATAAAGGTCGCTTAGGAAATAAAATAATTTCTATAAAAAAAAAAAATTAATCATTGAGTCACCGGTATTTATATTTTTACTCATTATATTATCACTCGATTTGATACGGACTCCAAAGAATGATTCGGAATTATTGTCGAATTATCGTTTTTATTTAATTATTTTCGATGATTTTCGAATGTATAACGGTGAGAGGATTGGTCCGTATAACTACCTATTGGTATCAGCGAATACGTTCAAAAAAATCATCGTACATGATAGAAAAATGAATAAAGAACTGGTTCGAAGTCTGCAATATCGATAAAAAAAAGAAAACACTCAACAAACACAAATAAGAGTGACGGAAACGAAGCCCTCTGTTTTCCTGTTCGAATCTTTTGACAAAGGTCATTGATCGACGTGTATGAGCAAACGCATACGGATGGACCGAGAAATATCTAGAATGGAAACAAAAAAATCTGAATGAAGCTAAGGTACAATAACAGAATGCAGAAAAACGACGGCAAAGTAATCTGGTCGTTGATTGACTTTAACAGTACGTGCACTCTCGCCCTGTGCGCAATTCTCTGCTACAAAACAGTCTGGATGATTCAATTTTCCTCCCTTTTTTTCTTTATACCTTTTCTGCTTTTCTACCTTTCCTACATGTTCGTGTATACCTACATTTTTTCAATTCATTTCGTTTACTATAGCGAGTGTGAAGGATCAATTTTGAAACTGCTAGAGGCTGAGTGGAAAAAAAGCATCTTTATAGATAATTCGGGTGACAAAAAGACCTAGCGAGGTCCCACTAAACGGACGAGCAACAATTATTTTGAAAATCCTAGGAATGCAGCTGAAAAATGAGAACATCAATTTTGTTTTTTTGGCGTGGATACATCTTGAAGATCAATTTCGAAGTGGGTAGTATGTAAGAAAAGTCAATATCACACGAGAGGATAAATGATGTTTTTCTTGTTATTCTACCAATATGGCATCGTCTGCCTTACGTATATACTGACTCATAATTTGATTCCTTATGTGTGTAAAGTGTTTTGGGTTATATTTTTATATATATACATGATCAAGTACCGATTTTGGTGGTGTTCTATCCTAACTATCCTAAAATTTTGGATGTTTCTATTATCTAAAAATTCAGAAATAGCCACACCAAAACTGTATGTCCGGTCCAGAAAGCGAAAACCTGAAACAATGACTGAATTGTCTAAGGTTTTGTCGTTGTCCATCACAAATTATTTCACACATTTCTGTAAGTATTATTAACAAAAATAAGTATCCGTTTCATTTTACAATAATTTTTTACAGAATTACAACTCTTTTCGTCGATTCATTGATTCATTTTTCATGTTTTACCGAGGTTCCCCCTTGAGGGGGAAGCGGTGAGGGTTGAAACGACAAAATTTGCCATTTTTTTTTTTATAATAACTTTTCGGTATTATTTAGTACACAAAAATAAAAATAACATTTTTCAATCTATTGGAACACATTTTTAAGAATGCAGAATGAGAACGCTTAATATAATTATAATTCAATTGAACTTCGTCTTCTTTCGGAAAGCACCACTTAGTCGTATATTAACTGAAAAAATGAGAATAATTTTTAGGATTACTCAACGAGCTGAATTGAGTATTAGATGTCAATATTAGTAATCGTAGGTTATCGCAAACCATTATTTTGAATAAAAAATAATTGACAGCTCGGTAGACAAGGTATGCAAATATCCTGCTATATAAATTTGAAAGTATACAGAACAAACATGCACACTCCATTATTTACGATAACGGAAATATTTTAAAACCCTACACAGCAGACTAGCGGCTGTGCAGATGAGGAAAATCAAATAACGGATCTACTCTATTAAAAAGCGAATAAAGCCGAGAGTATTATGATCACATGTTTTAACTACGTCTCAAACACGAGGACGTACGCATGATACTCGGTGACAGCATAATTTACAAGGGAAAAGAAAAAGAGGGAAGGAAAATGTTATTGCACAAGTATAAAACACAGTATATGTCAGATTTTATGCCTTTTGTAGATGGAGCGAGCAGCATTATATTTCCCGATCTACCTATATGTATTCACTGCTTTGAGCATTCCAACACTGCGTACTCACCGCCCATACAGAAGCCCTTACTTCGTTAACTGACAGGGGTTAACCATCATGAAAGTCTTTCGCTGACCTTGGAGTTGAAAACAAGCCGTGAATAATTTAAGGCACGACTTCGCAGGAATTCGTCGCTATCATATCTCGTAGTAGCACAAAACGAAAAATGTCTACATGTAGTCATTTAGCGGCCCCACTTTTAACATCTACTAACATTATTATCAAATTTTTTTTCTGAATTCATGAAAAAAGCACCAAGAAATCCAAGGAAATGTATTGACAATGCCTTTCCTACGAAGAAATTTTTCGTCGTAGAAACGTCGTTCCTATTGTGATTTGAAGATACGTAAAATGAATTTATTAGAAAATGAAGCGTGTTACCGCATTGATATGTACTCATCTTTCATATATTATATAGTTACTTGCAAAAATGCATCCGCGTATATAATTTTCTTCATCTACTCTCACAGTACGAGTAACACGCATGAAAAATTTCTAGTACAATGAAAAACATAAGTCATAATAGCACAACGTAAGATGGTCATATCAGAATGCAATTAAGAAAGGATGATTTCACTTCCATGAACATGAGTAAAACTCGATAAATTTGTGTTTTCCTCAATTACTCTCAGACGTTGAATTATTGTTGTTCTATCTGTAAGCAGACAATTTACCAACAATAAAAATCTTGAAAATCACTTTTATCTGATCTCGAATGTTAATTAAGCGTATATTATTAATTAATTTATTAAGTTATTATATATAATTAATTAATTAATTAATTAATTAATTAAGTGTATATTATTAATTAATTAGTTAATTAAGTGCAAGAATAATTAACAAATGTCAGAATCCATACATGCCATTTTTTGCCTGCCTACAGACATAAGAGTAATAAAAATACATAATTATCGAGAAAAAATATCCTAGTTTTTTTTACGATTTTAACTTAGGCAGCATAAGGGTGAATTATCAGCAACGAGTTCTTTGTTGCAGAAAATTATCGGTAAACTTTGTTGTTCAACATAGAGACCAGAGAAGGTAATCACTGCAAACCTCTGAATTTTTGGCTTGATAGGCATAAACCCCTCTCTAAAATTATTACGGAAACGTATTCATGTGTTTGTGTATATACGAATAAAGAATTCAGAGATGAATCGTACAGAAAAGAGCATATTGGATCGAATTGTACAGGATGTTAGAATATCTGCTGAACAGAGTTCACCGTAACCTCAAATACACGTGCTTGAATAGGGATATATAACCCTTTCGCTTCGGAATATTTGATACCGATGGTACTCTGGTACCATATCGGCATTAAATATATGTACAGTTCATACTACGACTAAAGTGAGAATAAAACTATTAAAACGTTCATTACAAATTTACTACATTTTTGTAATAACTTTAGAATCAATAATTATTACGACGTGGTAAATGGTTTGACGACAGTGATGTCGTCAAACCATGACATTAGTTTGATGAACATTGATAGAACCATGAAGCTCCAAAACCCATCGGTTGTCAATGACTAAGTTGATTCAAAAAATACACGGGGGCAGGGAATTACTGAAATTAATAAAATATGATTAAATTTGGAATGATACCACAGGATAATTCAAAAGAAGTAATAAGAGTCGATACTGAAGTTTGTCCAGACAGCCTGTGTCTCTGTGCCGCAGTACGTCCATCGACACAGCATATTCTACCAGCTGCAGTGGAGTATAGTTACCAAATTTAATAGTTCTGTATCAGGCATCAATGTGAGAGAAAGGAGCTGTATGTGTGTGTGTCGACTGCAGAAGTGGGAGAAGGAGAAATCGAAATAGCAAGGGTTGTAGTGAAACAAGGGTTGTCTCGCCTCTCCGTGAAGAGTGGATGGGTACCTTAATGCCACATACCTATACATTACTTTGATAGGATATTGTTATTAACTGTGCTTTACGCAATGTCATCCATTATAAGAGCAAACATGCTGAGTACTCAATTTGCTTAACTGTATGTGCAACACACTTGTCGAACTATTCAAGTACATATCAATCACAAAATATGTATCAGAGTTAAAATCACGTGTTATTACAAGAATGTGTACGTTGGTTAATTTAAAATCATGATAATATCTATTTAATACGTAGAACAAAGGCTATTATTGAATTTCGTTTTTCGTATCTCACCCTCTTGAGCACGTAGGAAAGTGCATTCTCAAATTAGGATTAGATAAACCTGCTTATCTCAGCTTTCTTTATGTATAACTTGACTACAACCCCTATTTACAGTCACTGCATCCTGCAGCGATTTGTTCCTTTTCCAACATACTCGCCGGCCAGATGTATACTCTGTAACCGCGGAATATCCATACATTCGCCAATGGAAACCACCCTATGTCATTTTCAGTTCATCTCCCCTCGGATAGCTCGTCGGACCCTCGTCCGTCTAAACGCCATATGAGTTAACGGCACGATGCCTCGAAGCGCCAAATACGTCCGAGAGTATGTGGATACCATACAGAGGTATATGTTTATATATGACGTGAATATTTATGCGCGTGTAATTGTGCATTTTATGCTCAGGATGGTTGGTCGTACATTACTATAACTAGTCCGCTGAACTGACATCAGAGATAGACGAACGACGGGGAAATAATTGACTTCCACCAACCATCCCTGAAAATGCCAGATAGCTTGATATATCTATATCTTATTTCGTATTGCCAGCCCAGGTTCTTCATCGCAAACACTCTACAAATAGTTGACTTATGGATGGATTTGCGACTCGTAGAACGGACAAATTTATCGATACATAGATATAGATTGGGATGAGTGGATTATTCGAAGATCATAAAATTATATAGAAAAAAATGCACAATATCAATGATTCGTATTAACTGCAGCTCGATTTGCATCGAATTTCACAGAACGGCGTTCCACACTTATCATTCAAGTGTTTCTTTCACTTGTAATGAATCAACAAGAGCTCATTTGCTATCAAATTAGACCTGGAGATGTATTATTGGATATGCGAATGGAGCGAATGGAGATACACAACTTTCGTGTAAAATACAATAGAGCGATGTATAATATCAAGGAGATGTTTAAATATTTACATCTTCCGTGAAGAAACAGCAGGCTTCAGTGAATGAAACGAAGTATACATATGTGTATGGTTTCGATACAGGATTGCACGGAAAGAGGTTTGAAAGTTCGTGAGATATTCAGTCGGCATGAAATCGGAGGCTAGAAAGACGTGAGGACGAAACTTGGTGCAGTACAGAGAAGAAAGGACACTCGAGCACTGCACACAGAGCATCACACTGACACTGCACTGTCACTGACAGTGACTGACAGAGCACTGCACACTGGCAAGCATCTAGCTTGAAGAAGCGCAAACGATTTATCTGCTATCAAAGCTGCCAGACCGATTTCACACTGTAACCAACACCATCTACTTCGTTGATATTTGGCCAGTCTCTTTTCATTTCAACTCCATTCAGCCTCACACGCTGCTGGTATCTTTTTTCTATATATCTTTTATTTTTCTCAAGCAAGCTTTTACTGATCGTTCCTATTTCCAGTAAAACCTGGATTCACCGATTTAGCGCTACGATTCATCTAAAGCATCGGCGGACCTTGTACAAAATTCGAAAAGACTTTCGAAATGGTCGATAATTTGTTTTATCGTCAAGTAACGCGACACTTATTGCATCCCGAGAAAACGCTCGAGTTGCTACGTTGTCTGCACACTTTGGCCAGTACAACTTATTGGATAGCGTTATCAAACTCAACAGGAACTTGAAAAAAAAAAAAAAAAGAAATCGCAGATAGGATAAAGAAATCCTTGAAAAAGCTAGTGAAAGGATAGAATCATGAAGGACACAACCACGAAAACTTAAATTATATATATTGTGACGTGGTAATTTTGCCCACGTCACAAATTGGTTAACAATTGGCACGGCACGAGAAAGGAGCGTTTTTCGTCGCTGACGAATTGCTCTCGAGCTTATCTAGAAGGGCCAAACGTTAGCGTATTTATTGATTATTAATTTCTTTTATTTTATAATTTTTTTATACGAGCGAACGACGGTCTCATACATCGAAAAACATCGAGAGAGAGAACATCGGAATTATCATCATTGTCAGAATTGTCGTATCGTTGAGAGAGAAGGCTTGAGAAGTTTCGGTCGTCAAAGTCATCGACGGAGCGCGAAAAATCATATCGAGCGAGGGTCGCTAGCTCGAAGCCCTCACCCAGAGCTGTCGAACTCGACGATGCGTCAATCAGCATCGGGGATCTTCGGTAAACCTCGGACGTATCGAAAGTCATCGTTGATCAGCGTCGCGCCCGTTTCGAATTCACACTCGAAATTTAAATATAGTTGGCGAATAATAAAAGGAGAGGGCGAAGGTTCGAGAAAATTCTAGATTCCCGTGAGTAGGCGAAGGGTGGGGGGCTAGGACCCTAATCCGCGATATCGCGCTTCGGAAAAATTATCGAGGACTCGAGTTTTGGGCAGCAGCGACGGAGGACGTCTTTTCTCAAGCCGTAGCCGTCTTCGATCAAGAACCAGACGCCATCGGAATTATCGAGTGGAAGCATCCGTGGTCCTTTTCCGGATTTCCAATCTCTGAAACCGTAGCGGTGAGCCGTCGTTTCGCTCTCATTTTGTTTTGTTGTGATTTCATACCGTTTTGTACTCGCGAGTATATTTTGTGAATTTTGGGATTTAAAAGAGCGATATTGTTTCGGGGTACGTACGTGTTTGGAAAATTCTAGTAACGTCTTGTCCCGCAATTTAAAACGTTCGCGAATTGTCGTTGTTAAAGTTTTATTTTGAATTGCCAAGAGGAATTCTAGTATTTGATTTAGCTCAATCTCGAGATCCATAATTGTAAGTTAAATTGTTATAATATTGAGCCGAAAGGCAAATATTTTTGTTATAAAATTATTTTCGAACACTTAAAAATTATAAATTCTTTTAAATTATTGAATGTCAAATATTGAGAACTATTGTAAACTTTTCATATAATATTTTTCCGGAAATCTTATTTTATTCAAAATTTTAATGTCATTTAATAATAAAAGCTATTGTAATTCCGGAGTTGGATTGTTGGTGTGAATATTTATTTTGTATAATTGACCCGCCCCTCTACCACAATTGGTTTAAAATACAGCTACGACCGGGAAACCTTATTATTTTGTTCTCGATAATTTCAAATAAAATTTGTTTAAGAATTATCTTAAACTGGCGTCCAGAAAGTATCGAGAGCAAATATAATTTGAAGCGCTTGACGGGAAAAGCGTTACAATATATATATATATATATATATATATATATATATATATATATATATTAGGATGATTAAAAAGAAATCGACATTTTATTTTTCTCGGAGCCCCATCGAAAAACGTTAGTGCGTCAAAAAAAAGTAATTTTCCCAAAATTTGGGTTTTCATTTTTTTATTTATAGATAGTGCTCAAGCGACTTTTCAGTATTTTTTCTGTTTTTTGTTGAAAATCGCGACGTGAAATTTTTTTTTGCTCTCATAGCAGAAAGTGTTCGTGTTCAATACAATCACGATTTTTTTGAAATTTTGTTACTGAAATTTTTTTTAAAACTGCCTAAAATAATTTATTTGCTTTTTTTGGACTTTCAGCTAAAAATCATAAGATTATCAATAGTCCAGCTACAGATGTCATTTTTTTTCTTTCTTTCAAAACAAGAGGTGTAAATATTTCAAAAAAACATTTTTCGCTCTAAATTTTCATGCTTCCACAATACAGTTCAAGTGATCGGTTTTTATTTTCCTGTCAAAATCTTAGAATAGAACAGGTGACGAGAATCGAGCTGGAGTGATTGTCGAAACTTTGAATGTATGGAGTCTTTCTGATTGTGTCACAACTTTATGCCTTGATACAGCAAATATCAACACAGGTTTATGAGTAATTTTTTTACTCTGTTTTGTCAAGTGTGCGTTTTCATTTTTTCAATAGTATAATAGTCGTTTTTAACTTATAATTAAAAATCGTTTCTTGATGAAAAAGAGAACTTGAATTGGGCAAAGACCAGCTTCATTTTGCATGTCGTCATTACATATACGAGCTTGTTTTGAGAACGGTTTTTAAAGTTTGCTAGCCTGTAGCAAGCGGCTAATACATTGAAATTTTCAAATGTTTCAGAGAAGATTGGAAAATTATCGATATAGATTATAGACATAAACAGAGATCGAGATAGATAGATAGAGATATAGATCGAGATAGATAGAGAAAGATTTGACACAAGATTATAAAACGAATATTTGAGCAAAAATTATGCTTTGTACCTCATAAGAATATTTATAATTTTAGTGTATTTTTTGGCTTTATTGTGCAAGGAATTTCATCCAAGAAATGGTTGTAGGGAATTTATTTAAGTGAACATATTCAAAGCTATTTAGTAGAATGCCATATTAAGTTTTTGTGTATAAAAAATATATCTGAATAAAAAATACAAGAAAATGGAAACCAATCGCTTGAGCTAACTCAAAAATTTTTGTTGTAGCATCCAAATTTGAAAAACAAACTATGATTTTGTAAAATACTTACACCCCTTCTTTTAAGAGGAAGGAAAAAATTTACATTTGTAGCTACATTTGTTATTCTATTATATTTTATATTTTTATTTGTTATATTTTATATATAATATATATTTATTAAATATATATTATATACAAATATATATTTATATTTGTTAAATTTATTATATTTGTTATAGCTGAATGCAAAAAAAATGGCAAATAAATTATGCGAGGCAGCCTTCAAAATTTCTTGAGAGGGACAAAATTTTGGATGATTCATGATTCCATGGAACACTTTCTGCTATGGGAGCAAAACAAATTTCATGTCGGAATTTTCAACAAAAAACAGAAGAAACTATTGAAAAGTCGCTTGAGCACAATCTAAATTTTTTTTTAAAAAACCCAAATTTTGGAAAAATTACTTTTTTTTATGCACTTACGTTTTTCGATGGGGTTCCAAGAAAAAAAAAATCGATTTTTTTTAATCACCCTAATATATATATATATATATATACATTCCCGCTCAAAAATTTGAATACACCTGTCGAGATTTCTAGTCGCATTAACAGTTGGATAGTTCCGTCAAAAAAAAGTTGAACGAATTTAACGAACGGCGTTTTGAAGAGGACAAATTCAGCTTCGTTTTACCTTTTTGAAATATTTTTTACGATTTTTTTTGGGCCTGGTACGTACTTTTGTACATGACCGTTTTTTGGCTATATTTCGAGTGTCGATAATTGAGCGCATAGTTTGTGGAAATTTTTTTCGTCATTTTTGTCTGATAAACTTAAAAGGGGTAGCAAAAAAAGCTTCTTTTTCATTTTTTAGAAAGTTCCGTCCGATTTTTTTCGCAAACTTATTTCATTTTTGACTAAAAAAGACAAATTTTAGCAAATGTAGCGTAACTCAAGAACTATAAGGTTTCAAGGAAAATGTTAAGAATATAAAAAGTTGCATAGGTTTGCACTGAATTGGCTAGAGTTTTTTCAGAATTTTTCTTTGATATGTTATTGTTTTACCATTTTTGGTCAAAACTCTGATGAGTAGGGTGACTTAGCTCGAGAAGTATGACGTTTAGGACAAAATATCGCGATAAGGAACTTTTTTTACTTTTTGATTTTGAATTGACGACTATTTTTTCAGAATTTTTTTTTTGAAATGTTTTTTAACTTTTTTGGTCAGAACTCAGAGAACCGTCCAATCAATTGATTGACGTCTTTTGAAAACTATTGAGTTTGAGACAAAATATCAAGAGGGGAGAAAGGTTAAATCTTTCATTTTGAATACGTTGACATTTTTCCAGATTTTTTTACGAAATTTTTTAACCATGTTTTTTGCAGATCATCCAGGTGCTTTTACTAAAAAATTACAGCGAACCCTATATTCAAAATGAAAAATTACACCCTATTCCCCTCACTATATTTTGTCTTAAACTCAATTGTTTTAGAAATACGCCAATCAATTGATTGATTGGCATATACAAACTGTTGAGCGTGAGTGTACGTCTGATTTTTTTTTTTGTTCGCACCGCTGCGTTGATAATGTCTACGGAGATAGGGGTGTCGTGTAGATAATAACGCTTGAGTTTCTCAGCCATATTTTTATTCGTATTTCCAACTTCAGATAGTAGAAATGTATTCTCGCTGATGTCAATTATTTTGATGGCAATGTTTTTTAAACCCCGAGCTACAGTTTCCATACGTACGTACTATTCATCCAAATGCAAGGACAAATATATGTGAAAACACGATTGGATTGCGACCTGAAATATTTGTCACGTCATAGTAGAGCGAAATCCCCTGTTTGAAATAGAAACTCTTATTGGGTAAGTTCCCATATAATTTGAGAAAAATAATAATTAGAAAAAATCAAAATATCATGTGTAACATTTTTGTATTGGTTTATCAGACCCAGTGTCTGAACCCATTGCATTCTTCAGAGCAAAGCGCATCTTTAAAAGAATGAACGTACGCGTGCTCATAATACCTCTTTTATATCATAATGCAGACTTACCTCTGAAGGAGAATATCCTAAAAATTTTCCATATTTCTGCACAGTCAAGAAGGATGTAAAGGTGAGTGAGGTAGAGAGTCAGTGCATGAGAGGTGACGTGAATAGTACGACATAGAAGGGGAGTGGTGGTGGGAACAGTATCGTGCAGAGATCTTGAGTGTCCCAAGGACGGCGGTTTGTCGTATCTACGACGACGGTCGGTAGTTCCTATCGATTCGATTACGATAACACGATTAGAGGGATGTTGCGGTGTCGAAAGGTACGAGGGATGCTTTGCAACGTAAAGGGTGAAGGAAGGGGCAAAGGAGAGCGAAAAGCTAGTGAGACGCTCAGCTTTGCCTTTGATCCGTTAGTGGAGTAGATCTTTCTGCCTTTTACCTTCACATTCTCATTCTTCTCAAGAACTCCTTTCTCTTCTGCTCATTCTACTACGCGAGCAATTTACTGATGTAAAAGTGGGATGATTCGTTTGTGCATGATTACCTTCAATGCAATCTTTCATTCAAATGTTTAGGAATATATTTTCTTACGTCCTACTACGTTTTGACGCCTTACACTTAGAAATATTTCATTGAGGTTTCACATTTCAGATTCGTGAAGGAAAAAAAAAATCAGATTAAAAGTGAACAACATCAACCCGACTGGACGGTAGTCTTTGCATGCTTCGTCGATTCGAAAGCATACAATTGTATGCCGTATTGCACGATTGATCAGTCCATGTTCCTCGTATCGAATAGACGCTTTGTACCCTTTTAGAAAAGTGAGTTGGCGCTGTATGCTATTTCGAATATAACACACCGTCCTGCGAAAAGTCGAGCACTACGTAGAAGTGGATTTCTATGGTGGAGAATAATGAAGTTACATGACGGGGTTTGCTCCGCCTGGGAGAAAAAAACTTATGAATGTTTACGAAATGATGATTTTTTGGAAGCTTTTGTCCGGGCCTAGATGCGAGTCAGGAAGCGAGAAGTGAATCAAATCCAATAGAAAGGAAGAAAATAGTGAAAAACAACGGGGTGAGCAGGGATTGAGTGGGAGATATTGAGGGGTGGTTGATGGCAATGGTAAAAGTGCAACGGTATACCGAGTAAATGCACGAGGAATCAGAGGCCAGGGAGCGTGTACATCACTATGAACATACGTACCGCTGGTGTGCTAGAGCCAATCAAGCCGTCATTTGTAATCAATTAAAAGCCAATAAGCCCGTCGCTGATTGGGTTTGGTAGTCAGGGGTTCAAGGCAGGCTTGCATGGTTCGGTTGTTCGCTCTTTGCTGGCAATTGGCAAATGTGCGCACCCGGAGAAAACGGGAACAATAATAGTGGGTTATTAGCGGTGGCACAGGGTTTATTTCTATAGGACGTGTAGTTGTTGCGTGTATGTACGTAGCTCTCATTGACGTCGTCGTGCGTTCTCGTTGTTGAGAGGTAACTGGAGTCGCGAAGGTAGTTCTTTGCTCCTTGGAGCATCCACTTGTCGGTCCTTATCGAACATAATGCTCAGCACTGACGGTGCGCTGTTCTTCTCCGTTCAGATTTCTACGGGAGTTTCACCCAGACCGATTGGATCAGTAAGGGGCTGCGTCAAATCCACGAATGACGAGAATGCGATTTATTGTCGAGGTTCTGTTCAACTATGTATATCATACCCAGCAAGAGAGCCTGCGAGTTGTACGATGATTAACAACTAAATGACAAAACAAATTATACGATGAATTGCTTGAGAGAACAGGGAGACTGCGCAAGATATAAGTGCATCGTTAAACAACCGTATTTCAACGACTGTGATACCAACACTTCAACTACCTACGACGTTTCGTCTAATGTAGATCCTCATATAGCAGTCACCGTAGTAAAATGATGCAAACGATTCACTTCAACCTGAGAAAGAAATGGGATCCAGTAGACAGGAGAGGACTATTTGAACTTATTATTAAACCTATAGCGCTCGTGGTATAATGCAGGTCTTTATGTAATGGTAAACCGAGTGAAATGATGCAATTGATTTGCATCGACGCAAGATAGAAATTGAAGCGTTTTATAAAATAAAAGCTCAAGTAAACAGGAAGGGAATATTTGAGCTTATTATGAGACCCAATATATTAGGTGTATAACTTAGTTTTTACCGACTTTTTTTATCAAGCTAGAAGTTCTATTTAACGGGTAAAACCACTGTAGAATTTTCGAAAAATCGATTTTTTTTATTTGCTTAAAATATACTTTGAACCCTCTTAAATATGAGGCAAAAAGGTTTATACCTGAAAAGAAAAAAATTTTCATTGAAATTTCGGGCTCTTCCCCGAGCGCATCGGTCATTTCAGTACCACGTTTCAAAACTTTAAACGCGTTTTTCTCGAAACACGATTTTTCAAAACGGCACGCAGCATAACTTCAACAATTTTCATTCTTTTCATTTGATTTTTTGACAATATCTTAAAAATAACATTTCGTAGTGAAATACGTACGGAATTTTCGATAAGTTCATTTAAACATTTTTTATCAACAAATAATTACCCCTTTTTTCTGTCGAAAATTGAACCTCTTCATTCAAACACTCGCCAATAATACAAAAATGAATATCTTCAAATCCTCAACGTACTTCACTAACTATGAGTGTCTAGATTAAGTGTTTCTTTTTTTTATTCCAGATCAACAATTGCACCAGTTACACTGCGTGCCGCAGAGCGCCTCGAATTCAACAAGCCTCGCGGGAATGGCTCAGGTGTCGCCATTTTTAAATATTTTTCAATCATAATTTTTTGTTGTACAATTAAATATATGCTTAATAACTCCCCCGAATATTATTATTCTATTACCTTTCCTATCACCCGAAAAAAATTGTCGAAAAAAGGCATTTTTTGAGGCCGTTACAGTGGTTTTAGCCCTTAAAATTGAAATAATTTCGCGCCCTTTTACGGCTATGATGTGCTGTCAATGCTTTTCTCAAAACAATATAACCTCACATAATCTGCATAACCTTACATATCACTAGTGTAAACAATGGCGACCAATCAGCAGCATATTCGGCACTGTATTCTTTACGAATTCCAACAAGGAAGAAATGCTACAAAAGCGTGCGAGTCCATTTGTTTTTTTTTCGGCACCAATGTTGTGTCTCCAGAAACGTGTCGCTATTGGTATAGACGCTTTCAAGACGGAGATTTTGATCTTAGTGACCGGCCTCGCACTGGACAGCCTAAAAAATTTAAGGATGATAAATTGCAAGCATTACTCGACGAAGACTCAACGCAAACACAAAAGTAGCTAGCAGCTCGATTAGGTGTCACTCAAGCAGCCATCTCCAAACGACTACACGAAATGTGAAAAATACAAAAGGTAGGAAGATGGGTACGTCATGAGTTGACCGAACATAACCTTGGTCAGCGAGTGAACACGTGTCTTATGCTACTTGTCAAGCAACAAAAAAAAGTGGTGGATCCAGGAAAACCTTCCACGTCCGTGCCTCGAAAAGAAATTCACATGAAGAAGGTTCTCCTTTGTATTTGGTGGGATATGAAAGGAGTAATTTATTACGAGCTCTTGGATGCCGGTGAAACAGTTACTGCAGATCGCTGCAATCAACAATTAAACCAATTGAACGAAGAACTGGATAAGAAGAGGCCATATACTGGGAAAGGAAACCGAAAAGTCATTCTGCTGCATGACAACGCTCAGCCTCATGTTGCTCGTATGACTCAAAGCACCATATTAAAGTTGGGCTGGGAAGTTTTGTCGCACCCAGCGTATTCGCCAGACTTAGTCCCATCTGATTTTCACCTGTTCGGGTCAATGCAGCACGCGCTGGCAGATAGCCACTTCCAAACATTGGACGATGTACGAAATTTTATCGATGAATTTATTGCCTCAAAACCTCCTCATTTCTTTCGAGATGGCATCCGTATATTTGCCTAATAGATGCCTGTATATATTGCCTAATAGATGGAGAAAGGTCATCGAAAACAGTGGACAATATTTCGAAGATTAATGTTGTCTCGTATATTTTATAATATTGAATAAATTTTATAAAAAAACGGTAAAAATTAAATTATACACCTCAGAAGTGCGGGTGGAAGGTAGAGCAGGTACTGATTCATATAATTTTTTTCAATTCATTTTTCTTTTCTTCAAGTGTTTTTCGGTATACCTATGAACATGTTCATTGCATCGTAATACAACTTGCATCGTAAGACAATTGCATAGAGTCGATGATTCTGGCACAAAATTATATTCCAAAAGAAATTGGTATAAAGTAAATTCCTGCTTCTGTCGCATAGACGCCAGATTTGTATTAATGGCGAAAATAAATGTAACGTAAGCAATTCGAAATAACAAACCGTATGCTGTGAAGACGTGTTAAAATTCTGTTAATAAATACAAACAAAATACTAACATTGCACAAATATAAGTATGTGGTTATGAATGCAGCATCGATGCAATTCGTCCCTTAGCGATCACTTTTTCGTGCTTATTTATAATTCATTACAAAATACCAAGAGCCGCGAACGTTAGTGAAACACTGCTTGAAAAGCTCCGAACATAATAAAATTTACGCACAAAATATGTCAACGGGAGAAGCTTCCGACAGAGGGAATGAGAAGTACTTTTCGCGAAAAGCGAAAGAGGTGAGGCGGGACAGAATGAGAAGAAACCTGAAACGAGTCAAAATTTGTCTCTCGGTAACTGGATCTACGAAAATGCGTTCACGTTCCGTACCGGCTTTTCGCTTTACGAGGGCGTTTCTCCGTGCAACCACGTTCGTTTCCACTCCCTCCATTGCGCTAGCATTTCTCCTCTCGTGCACTTTTAGCTCTAAAATCTCCTTCCTCTCCTCTGGAGTTTGGCGTCTCACTCTCGCACAACGGAAACTTGAATTCTCGTTTCTCCGAATGCACATCTATCTCACGTGCGAGCCGCGAACAAACGGTCGTCTATTTTACTGCGGATGAGCAGCGTGACGAAGAGAAGAGGGTTCGAAGGTGGAAGGAGAGGATGGGCTTGTAGTTACTGTGGGACCAGCAAGATAGAGAGGGTAAAAAGCGTTAGAGAGAAAAAGAGAGGAAGAATCGTCGCGTAGACAGGGGTTGGTACAGGACCTACGGGAAGGGTAAAGAGAGGGCGACGAGAATTTTACGTCGCTCGATATAGCGTATACGTGTATAGTATCTTTCGCTTTTCCACAAGGGTAAATTCGACGTGGTACCACAGCCGCTTGCTGTATTCATCCGTTCATCGAGCGAGGGTCATTGGCAGGATAGAGGGAGAAAGAGAGAGAAGATCGAGGCGACGAAGGATCGTCAGGGTTTGCTGGGACTGCGGGACTGTGGAAGCTATGGATAAGGGGAAGGTAGACAACATAGTCAAGATATCTTAGGAATTTCTAAACTGAGATCCGCGCTATGGAGCCGATGGGCGCCGGCTGTCTATATATATGGATATGTATACTATAACTGTACTGACATATACATACAGTCAGCCATAGATTCTGTAGGTTCCCGTCATCCCGGACGTTACGAGCGGCAAATTTCGCGGGAAGGTTTGACGACATCACCGACAAGGTTATGCTACGCCGGGGGCGAAACAGAGGAAGGAATAAAGTAGGGATGGCGGAGAATGAGGGCGACCATGTTACACACGCCATGCTATCGCTAACACTAGCCACACGTTGTCGTATAACCGCGTCCCTCATTCCTTTCAGGTACATTCAGGATGGATCTCATGGTTACATTTTTAAATGCCTCAAGACTTGTTCGTTTGCAGATATATGTGTATGTGTGCATAACGTTTCAGCCATTCTACTTGGACGGTCCCAGAAATTGCGAGCAAAAAAACAGCATAAATGCTGTAAACAAAATTGAGACAAATATATTTACTCCCTCCAAATAGTTGTTCCGGTAAAAAATCCCTATCTCAACACAAAACTCCCACAAAAAATTATAAAAAAGATTTTCCCGCAAAAAAACCAACCTTGCCAAAATTCTCTGATTCACATCAAATCTCTCAAAAAATTATGGGAGAACCCCACAAAAATTTACCAATCAAATCATAATCTCACAGAAGATGCCAATTGAAGCCTGCCCAAAAATTAAGTCTAAACTTCACAGAAAGTCCTTAAATAAATTAAATGTTTAAAAGCATTAATACTCAAATATTATATATTAAAACGTATTCCATCAAATCAAATATCTTTTAACTCAAAATTGTTTTGCGCCACTTGCTTCCCTTTTGAGTTTATTTCATTCTGATTGTTTTTTCATTTAAAAACTTCCAGTGCATTTTATTTCTATTGGAATATTTCTTCATATACTTAAGGCAATAAATCCCTTTAGGAGCGGGAAAAATAGGTATTTTTCGGGAGTTTTTTTAGAGGGGATAAAATAATCTGATCATTTTCAAATTTGGTCATGAGTTTATTATAATTGTCAAGTTTAAAAAAAATTTTTTTTTTGGGATGACCAACAAAATTATTAAGGGTCTTCGGACGCCTGTTTTCCGTGACATCGAAAAGTGCTGCAGTTGTCGCTCTTTTTCTGTTGATCTGAAAAAGATTTAATAAGTGTCATTCGTTTACTGACATATTAAGGGGAAGGATATACCTAAAAAATGATGAAAAAGTGCAAAATTGAAAATTTTTGGAGCCTTTTTTTTTTACTCCAAAGTTCCAATTTTCGACCATTTTTTCGACATATTTGACCCCAAAAAATTTATTAATTTACACGCTACCTTTCAAACTTTAGGTATATCCTTCCGATAATATTACTGAGAGTAACCTCCCAAAATTTCATCCAAATCGGTCGATAAGTTTTTGAGCTACAACACGAGCAGTTTTTGAAAAAGTAGTTTCGAGATAATCGCGTTTAAAGTTTCAACATGTGAAAACTATTAATTATAGTGACTTACCGATTAATCAGCGATTCCAGGCGCGTACAATAGACCTTCAACTTCCTCGAAAAACTGATTTACCTCCGCTAGCTGCTGTTTCCGGGCTGTACGAGCTTCTTTTGTCTTAGAAAGACTCATCCGGTTCTGTCGTACAATTCACGCCTCATCAAAGGTTTCGGCGAAAACTTTGCAGTTGGTGCCAATGACTATGTCCAACGCATTCATAATCCTTAGGATCGAAGGAAATCCATCATTGAATACCCCAGCAGCAATGTAAGCCGAAATTTCAACAATTTTTTGTCCAGAATGTAAGTGTTTCGGAGCCAATCGCCAGATCGTCGAGTTGAAACTTTCGTTAGCATTTTGGGTATGGCCACCCAAGCATCTTTCTAACAAATCATCTCTGGACAAATCTTGATAAATTGGCCGGAGATGCTGTTTGATATTTTCGTCAAGTAACGGTGAAAGATCTTCCAATTTTGGATTTTTATTTAAGGCGATTGCTTTCTGCCATTTGCGCCTTCGATTAATTTCGTAACCAGTATGAATCAAAGGTTCTGAATGAATTTCTCGATTACCGCACCGATACGTAACGACAATTTTGAAACCCAGGCCTCTATGCCCTGACTCTGTAAAATTTATCCTTTGCTTGCATACAGAACAAATTAAAATGTCTGATAGAGCCGTAAAAACTGTTAAAAACTCAATCATTCTATATGCGTGCAAAGGATTTGTACGGATATCCTCTGTGCACGCAGACTTTAGTTTTTTAGCACTTGCACTTATACCGTCACTTGTACTCGGCCCGAAACTCTCCCCGCTCTCATCAGCGAATTGATTTCCTTGAAATCGTTTTTTTTTTACACATTTCCGAACTATATTACCTCGGGTTCCTTTCGGATAGTTCGGCATTTTAGTTTTGAAAATTCAACCGTTCACGACAAACTTTCGAGCTAAACTGACTCTATTGCTCGGGCAACGTTTCGTTTCGCATACCTACAGTTTCACGCTATATAGATATATATATATAATGCCGTTCACATGAAAAGGAGTGGCGTGTCGTTTCAAGAAATTCCTCGAAATATCTGCCTAGCCATACAAAAGGTAAATAAGGAAGTATTGTGAAGCAAAGGTTGCTCCGCCTCTAACGGTCTGAGCGCCCGACTAGCTACCTGACCGCATGCTGTCCCCGCGCTCTAGACTACATGCGATAACGCCGCAAATATTCAATATTTTGAGTTTTCCTTTGGACAGTATATTCTTTGGGTATCATACTTTCGAAATATGTAATAAAAAAATCGATTTTTTGAAAATTCTAAAGGGATTTCTCGCCTTAAGGGGCTATTAGAGTTGACACTTTTGAAAAATCGATTTTTTTTCATCTTTCGAAAGTATATACATGTAATATGGTTGTGTAAAAATTTCAAAACGATCGGAGCAGTCTAAGTATATTTTTCAGCGTCCTTTACATGAGTACCTCAGCGCGCGTACCTGAGCGCTGAGCGCGCCTACCTGCTTTCCGTCGGTCTAAGCCCCCTTTTATACTTTTATTTACTGTAACAGCTGCTCCTTATTGTATATAATGTACTGTCAGGTATGTTTTTGAAATCTAACCGTTACAAGTATATTTGAGCATTGTTTCAAAGCAGTATACGCTCAGAATTTGTACGAGCAACATCGATCCAAGCATCATGGGTAGAGGCAGTAGAACTATAAATGTGCATCCAGGAAGAAATAAGAAACGAAAATACACGGGTAATTAATTTACCGACACATTATTAGCTCAGTATACAAGTAAATCAGCCGAAAAATTGAAGAAATCAAGAGATAGGAGTTTCGATATGCACATCGAACAAACGTCAGGATATAGTACCTTGAACTTTTTCACGGTATTTAGTTTATTACAAAAATATGTAAAGTGTAAAGATTGTGATTGTGAAATATCTTTTACTAAATATGGACAGCGTGGCCTGGGCTTCAAATTGTGTTTAACCGGTTGAGTGGTAATGGATCATATATGTACAAAAAAAATGTATCCGCAGTGGTAATGGATCATATATGTAAAAATTTGAATTACTCGCTCAAATGTCAACCGATTTGCACACAATTTGATATATAACCATTTTCGAGGTCGCTCTACACAAATGTTCTGTCAGATTTTCAAAAAAATGTAAGGGTGGCGAATTAGGGGCGGGTTTAGGGGTGGCCTTTTTTACAGTTTTTGTGCCAAAACGGTCACGATATAATTCTCGAGCAAATTAGACGAACTTGCATGCGCCTCACCCCCACCTCTGATTTTCACCCGCCTGGAGGATGATGGTCGAATTTGGTTTTCACCTAAGAAGGTTGGAATTCTTCGAAAATTATTTATTGTGCATCTGGAATTCTTATAAAATCTCGTTTCGAAAATCTGCGCAAATGCACCCTCTACCCTTATCTTCTCACCCCCGGTGGGGTGCTATATCAAAACTGACCCTGGGAATGGATTCAGCGGCCCAAACAAACCCCTAGAAAACATATTCGTATATATTTTAGTAAAGAACTGCAGCGTACCACTTTTGGCCAGAAAACTGAAAAATTGTCTACCACTCAACCGGTTAAAGTGCGCGTGTGTAGAGAAGTTCACTGACTAAAACAGTAATGAAAGTTTTAATCAATGTGTATGGAGCATGGCGCCTAAACATCTTTTTAATGGAAAAACAATTGTTGATATTGTGTCGAAGACAGCAGCTTGTACTTTCAATGAAGGCTTTGAGCCAATTTTGAAAATTATGGAGCTGACTGGCATGAAAATCGGCCCGATCGCCGTGGACTACGTCGCAAAGCACGACGCCACGAGGGTCAGCCTTGCGGAGCGCCGTAGCTTAGATACTGCAAAAGAGGCCAGAACTACAAGAAAACAGGCAAGATTAGAAGAATTGGAGCATTTTGATGCAGAGGAAGGACCGTCCTATGGTGCAGGCATTGCAGATTAATTGTAGATAAGCATTTTTCATGATTTTTCATTTAAAAGAACTTTGAACGCGTTTTTCTCGAAACACCATTTTTGAAATTGGTCTCCACAAGATCTCAAAAACTACTTGACCGATCCTTATGAAATTTAAATCACATATTCTACATATATATTCCTAGAAATTAACGCTCTACGAAGTTAAAATTTTGATTTTTAATATCTTTTTTGTACAAAAAACAGTGAAAAAAACGTGTTTTTTATTCTTTTTCTGTTTTTATCCGCCATTTTTTATTTATCCATAAAAATTAATATCTAAGCGTCATTGCCTACCTGACGTTATACTTAATCCAACGCACTTTGTTTCGTTGGTTTCAGACAAGCCGTTCCTGAGATATGACGGAGACCGTTCGCCTCCTACTTTTCGAAGCGCTTTGTTCAAGTGCAGTTTTTTCACATAAAAATGTAGTAAAATGAATTAAAAAAAAATTTTGTATGTAAATAAAGACTAGATTTATCATTCCCAACAAGTTTTATTTCAACATTTTTAACAGCATGCCCAGAAAATATTCCCAAAAATAGCGTTCAAACTCTAATAGCGCCTTAATCTCTTTTTGAATTTGCGAAACTACCTAATTTATGCTGACAAAGTTACCGACTAAAAAAATTTAGATGGAAAAAAAGTTTCGACCGAAGTAAATAGCGAGATTATGACAACATTTATTAATCATGCCTAGTACATTGTGTACATTCAGCAATAAACATGAGGAAACTACTTGAGCCAATATTTTTTTCCAATAAAAATTATTTTTGCTTAAAGCAATGTAAAATACCGACTGAACTGCCATGAGTGCGAGAGATAGAGCTGTTTTCGCGTTTACAATTTTGTTTATATATTCATATATGTTATTCATATATTTAGAAAAATATAGAAAACCATAAAGTGGTTCTTGTTATCTACTCGAAATGTAATCAGTGTAGGAGAAAAGTTAGAAATATAATCCATAATAGGACAACCAGGGTTTTTACCGTCCGAAAATTCTGTAAATCGGTCCCGTAAGTCGGTAAAAAAGTATATTCATATGAAATGGCACTTGACTCCCGCACTACCACTTCAACTAATTATCAAAACTGATGTGATGAGACTAGTCACCATTAATATAAATGAAACTTAATTCTCGCACTATCACTATGATTTACTAATCAAAAGTCGCGACGGTCACGAAAAGTCAAAACTGATTCGAAAAAAATATTCGTCACTTTAGCTGTCGCATACACGATCATTATAACCGCTTTATAATATTCGTAAAAAATATCGGTTCGCTGTCATATCCCCGATATTTATAACCTCATTACTGTCACTCTATAAACGAAAAGTCAAAGCTGTTCAGAAATATTATGGGTCAGCTGTCATATTCACGAACGACAGTTTCAAACATCACCAAATTTTTCACCAATATTACTAGTATCACTAGACAGCGACTGTGAAAAAAATATGTGAGCATCAAAATGTGTGCGAAAAAACTGTCAAAAAAATGATCATTTTTTTGATGCAACGAAAAAATAAAAAAATAATATCTTTAAAACGCTTCAAGCTACGGAGTTCCAATTAGTCCCGATCGAAAGAAAAAAAAATTTTTTAAATACGTAAATTCCAAACATCGTCCAAAATTGTGTGATTAAATAAATATTAAGGAAACAATTTTCGAAATAATTCGAAAACAATTGGAAACTGGATGCTCGGAGTAAAAGAGTCTTGTAGCGACCGTTCGTCTTTGACTTTGATTTTGAGAAGTGCGGATAGCTGTTTTAAATGTACTTGTCTCCAGTCGTTACCGCGACTCTTAATTACTCTGTAGGTATCACTGGGGAGTTTACTGTACAGATCAGGGAGAAGACGTACGCATGTATATTTAGGTACTACAAACATGAGATATCCGACGGGAAGGACGAGGATCTGGTAAAAGAAGCCTGCTGGAAAGGAAGTGTGCAATTTTGTCATCATTTTGGATAGTTCATAGAGACCTCTGTTTTTACTGATTAATAAAAGCGGAGTGAGATTATAAAAGGAATTGTAAGGAGGTTGCGATGCAAAAAAAAATATTGTCAAGGTAAAAACGTAGTTTTATTGCATCGTGTTGTATTAAGCGTATTTTGAAAAATATTTCAGAATATTGAAAATTTATGCTTGAATGGTGTGTAAAAAGTTTTTTTTTATGTTTACAATAAAATTACAATAATCTCAGGAAGCGAGATATTAAATGATACATTGAATGTTTTCAATCATTTGCTTAGATTACATGGTATAAGCTGTTTTTAGCTCACAAAATTTTTATATGAAATGTCGCAACACTGTATATTCCTCGTGTTGTTCTTGATAGACCACAATCTGTTTTAAGAGCAATGAGGTTCGGTGGATCTGGCGGAATCACTTCATATTCGTCGTTATATTGCTAACCAATGGTATCACTACCACGACTATATGCAACTTCACTAGCTTTCCATGGAAATTTTAAAGTCTAAACCACGCAATTATTACATGACGTTATTGCGATTTCGCCAAATTCGACTCGGATCGATTAAAATTTACTTTAGATAGAGGATTTTTATTATGGTATCGAATAGAACGTTGATAACTGATTTGCAGATTAACTCATTATCATTGTTCACCAATCTATTTTTTTACCAATATTATTGGTGAGGAGCACGCTTGTAGTAGGTATTTTCTGTAGTGAGTATTTATACCACAAAATATTTTAAATAGAAAATTTTGACTAATGAAGGACTTTATGCCACAAGCTTCTTAATTAATGGCAACTGCTAAATTCAAAAGCACTCGATTCAGGGATAGTCGTATGGATCAATTACGGATGAAGAAAGCAATGATGGCAGCTGCTAAATTTCACTACTAGAGTAATCATTTTTTGTTCTCAACTTTATCTCCGTTTTGCTGTAGTTATAAATACTACGACTGTATCGAAACAATTATGTGCTTGTGAATAAAAATGATATGCTTTTCTAAATGAGATACTTCGATATGGAATGTGATGTGGTGATGTTGGGAACGGGATACTAATCGATAGATTCCTCCCTGTCAGTTCTGTGACCTCACCACAATTTTCGTTGCACGCACTTTGCGCAACATTAATATTGCACCGTACACCATACCTCTCACCTCCGCCCCTCAGAGTTCTACCGTTTCTATTTTCATCTCTCTTTCTCTCCTTCCTACTATTCCCCTTTTGTTCATTTTAGAGTTCGCTTTCGCTCGTTACCGATATATTGATTTAGCTCGACGCGTCGCGCCTTTCCCATTTTGTGCCATAATGTAGGTTCCAGACTATAGATTCACCGTGAATATAATATTAGATATTTATAATTCATTCTCGTAAGCATGACAAGCAAAGCTTAAAATTTTGTTTGGCGCGAAATATTTTTCGCAATATTTTCAGTCATCTGCGACAAATGCTATGATTGAATGTTATGAAAATTCTTTTGACGTGAACATCTGCATTAAATGAATACCGTAAGATTAATTTTATGCAGTCTGAGGTGTTTTCACTGATTCAAACAATGAATTGGAATCAAAATAAAGTTGTGTCGAGAATGCCATAAATTTTTGTAAATATTTATGTTAAACATTTTTTCGGTACATTTAGTACGAGGACCCTTTATTTAGAATCCTCACAATTCCAAATACCATAGGGCCCACGACAAATAGAAAAAATCGGAAAACTCATCAAATATCCATCATTTAACATTCAACAGTGCCACATCAAGGATTACTCTTCAACATTTATATGACCATACAAAAAGATATCCTTGAAATTTGTTTTGCGGGAACGATATCGAAATGAAATGCGAACAAAAAGACAAGCGGGGATCGACCGAGGGTAAAATGAAAGAAGTAAGGGACAGAGTAAACAAGGGAGTCCGAGAAAAGCTGTGAGATAGGAAGTACTGAGAAATCGAGTGAGATGGGAAGTTTTGGATGAGAAAGACAAAGAGCAGGAAATTGATTCATAGGGTTTATTCAATCTGTGGTGATTACTGTTACGATAATATTGTCTTTAACATCCCTAAACGCAGTAAATGTAAATATAGATCGCAATTTAATGTCATACTTGCAGATCATAAACTTCGATAAAAATAGCTGAAAATGGAGGCGTGAGTGAGCAAACAATTGCTTCATTCTAAATGGGAGATCACACGATACTACTGAGACTACATGTATTCGAGATTGCTAGCTTCCACGATCAATTCGATATGTAGGTACAGTAGTATTTCTGTGCAGGTATTAAAATCCATCCTGGGTTAAGAAATAACTCAAAACGCATGAATGACGACCGCAGGTTTTTTGTCAGCATCAAGAGATTGGTTTATTCGTCTTTTTGTTTTACTCAACTTGTAATCCAGGCTCTGGAAGTAATTATATAAATAGAGAAATGAGTCGTAGGGACTCGAGACATGAATTAAGAGTCAATGGAGCTGAACAAACAATGGTAAATGACTGGAATCTAATACGGTTCACACGATATAAATGGATAAGTATCCCACCTTGTCTGGAGACCATTGCAAAGGAAATAATCCCATGAATAAGAGAAAGAATGGAAGTAAAATTTTCACTCCTAACTACCCGCAAGGGCATATGACGGGAATTATGCGCTTCACTACGATCAGCTGAACTTGGCGTTTTTTTGTGCAGAATGTTTTATGAAACCAAAACTACTAAGTTTCTTGGAGAAAATCTGATCTATTTTCCGATGTCTATCAACTTTTTCGATTTTTCTTATAAATATCGAGTTTTCTACTCGTCTATTTACATCTCTCGAGGGAGTCCGCACGAGCAGAAAAGTCTGACAAAATCGAATCGGGCTGTAATTACGAAACGTCGAGGGCTCGCGAATAGAGAGTGGAGAGGGAAAGGCAGGCGCGGAAGAAGTGTGTTGAAGGGATGGCAAAGGAAAGGGAATCAACGGGAAAAGAAGGTGACGACGACACAGATCGGACGATGTCGTCGTCGTGCCACGTAATTACGTCTTTTCACTCGCTCCAGTTTTGTCGATTTGTCTTGTCGTGCGACTCTCCCGTTTTAAACGAACAACTCAGGCGACTGTGTTGATGACTCGTTTCAGGATACTTTCCGTCGAAAAAAGAAGAAAGAAAAAGGAGGACAGAGTAAATGGAAATTACTTTGACCGAAATAAACTATCGTTTGAATTAGAGAGTTAGTATGTAAACAATCGGCCAAGTTCGATTCTCTCGTACACCTGTCAGAAACCAGAGAGGCGCAATCTATTTAATTTTGAGTCATCATAGGAGTATGTAATGAGAAAAAGTATCGTAAGGATGTTCCACTCACATACTTTTCCATGCCAAAAATAATATTCAATCATAATTTCAATGCTTAGCGATTGAAAAATTTTCATTTGTCTTCAAAATAACGTGAATATCGTTTTTTGTTTGTGTAATAATAATTGTACTAAAAAAGTACACATGATTCAACACGAGTTCTCGCAATGTATATTTTTACGTGAAAAATGAACTTGTTGAATTTTCTGAAATCAATCCTTTTTTGTTGAACAATGTTCCTAATACGATTTGTAAATCATTTTTGAGTATAATTATTACAGAAAATTAATGTTTACGACATCTCAATGATGACTGAATTTTTCAACATTTTTTTCCAATCAAAGAGTAGCAAGGCTTTGATATACAAAAATGTGATATCTGGGAACGTATGTGTCCAACATCCTTAATGGGTGAACGTGATCCACTTACACCGACTAGCTACTTCAATAAATTTATTAGCCAAGGAACCTGAAATTATGAACAAGGATTGCAAGCAAATAAACGGATTTATAACCTACGTTACTTTGAGCTATAAATCTAATGGATCGCGCGTTTATTCTAGTACAGAGTATGCGAATATTATACATGAGACCATGAGCGAATTTTTCTGTAATTTTTCCATCATTTGTCTTTCTTCAAAAATATCAATGATCGACTGATGAGTGTTGATTCGTATCTTCAATCAAAAAGTATAATGTCACCTTGACGCTTGGCAGATCGTCACTGAATACCGGTTATTAAGTGTGGGAAGTGGGATCTTATAACGGGACTTTTCTAACCACATTATGCATTATCGAGCGCAATTGCTATAGTTCTGGCAACGAATACAATCTGGTAGAAGAGTCTCTACAAGATCCTTTCACTTTTGCTGAATACACCGTGATACTCAACACCGCGAAATCTAATGCTAGAGTATGCGTGCCATGTTGATGCATGAATATGTACATATGTGGACGTGTGCCTGCAAGAGTGCATGGATAGTGAAGGCTCGAAGAGTTCGTAAGAAGAAAAAAAGAAGAGTATATGAGCATCGAATAAATGTATCGCGCTCGCATGCTTTAGCAAAGTAAAAGGTACGTAGAATCTTTCAACCGGACTTTCATTTAATACGGATAATTTAAATTTTATAGTCGACTCTGGTATTTAATACATTTGACATTGATTGATGAATTTATCACAGATCTCGATCTAAAAATTCTCACCAACATCAATATAAGTACTGAAGTGAACTACCGATCAGATTGTTTTATGAATAAATGAGTAAATTACTTTCTTTAAAAGAGCTAATTAGCCGACACTAGTCCAAACATAAAGTTTCTACACTTTGGCAAAGCTTTGAATCTGGAAATCTACCGGAATGGCACTTGAAGAAATTGTGTTTTAGACTACAGCATTAATTGTATTTAAAAATGCGGCAATTCAGAAAATAGTAAACAATCGAGAAACTGGTTGGCTCATAGCTAGATTCGGATAAAAAACGTTCAATTCCAATTCCTACATTAACATGGCATTGAATCGTGCATCGTTGGTAGGCATCAAAAAATATATTTTTTTTTTTAATTTTTGAAAACGCCTTATTTTTTTCGCCCATTCAGTTTTCAGATCTAAAATAAAGATGATTGAGTTGGCGCAATCAAAGAAAATCTATAAATTTTAAGCTTTGTTGAAGAAAAAAGGGATTTCGTCGCATTGCAACGATGCATACTTAAAAATCATTATGTTAAATTACCCAGCGAATACCGGTAATTGCCAGCGTCTACTGACCTGAGAATTCGTAGCGAAGGTAAAAAATTGTGCACAGTTAATCATTTTGAAAATTAATTATTTCTCTTAAGAAGTCGGCTGGTGAAGGAAGGCTCCGGATTAAAGGCTGCGGCATGAGTTGTAGACGGACATAAATTTCTCCATAAACGTAGTTAATGTACGCACCAACAGTTTGAAGAGTATTCTTTGACAGCTTTGCTAAGCTGGTGCCAGAATAAAAGTTATGTAATACTGAGCGTTAAGTATGCAGGCGCGATTTTTCCCTCCGCACCGTAAGGTGCGGAGGGAAAAATCGCGTTGACCGAACGGTTCGATGAGAACTTGTTATTCGTTGATCAACAGATTTTTGGCGTTTATTAACAAGCATCAACATTATACCATATCGAGCAATGAACCTCATCTGTCAAACAGTAACCATCGTCTTATTACGAGTCAACAGGAAGAAACCATATGAAAAACGTAGAAGCGTGAAGACAAGCAAAAAATGGTAGTTCTGCATGCAGTCAAAATGTATAAGATATTGTACACGCAACCGCGTAAATAAGTATAAAGGTGCACGGAATTCTGCCGTAGTCTCGAGACCTCGGCGTAATAAGGATAATTAATTTGCTCGGTAAGCGAATCCAGTCGTGAAGAAATTCTGCCGCGCTGTAAAAATAATGATAGACATCTACCAGTACCGAGAACGAGCATATATAATTTATAATCGCGCAGGGCAAACCATAGTTTTTCTGTGCATAAAAAGCTAAACATTGCCTGCGTAGCTGTGAATTGAATTTGAATACTACAATCTGGTTAAAGATAAATTAGTGATTGATCGAAGATCGATGGAAGTTTGGTATTGAGGTGTCTCTCATGCGAATCTAATTTTCTGAAGAACCGCATCAATTTTAAAACGCATATTCAGAATAATATCTCATCAAATCGTTATCAAATACAGTTTTTTTCAATGCCTTTTACGGTGTAACATCAATATATCGCTATCATGACTTTCTTGTAAAGCCATCTTTGACAAGATTTGATGTCTTGTATATTCGGTATATTAATGTATATAAAAAAAAAATTTTCACGTTTGGTTCATCAGTTAGAGCTGGGCAAAAATGATTCACTTAGCAACGTCACAATCGCAATCAGTTAAATCGGTTACGTTTCAAAGATACCAAACCAGTCAAAAAATTGCATCCTAAATTTGATCGTGCAATGGAGAATTTTCGTTACATTCATAATTGAAAAAAACATTTACAGCCAAACCCTATCTCAAATAATCGAGAACTAACTTAAAACAAGGGTCCGGTCATAGAATGACAGATAAAACGATTTTTTCTAAGTGCAATTTACGAGGGTCTTTTTCCTTATCATGTATATAGTGGCGAGTATCATTCTTGCGTAACCTATCGAGACGAGAATGTGTTCTACTTATGTTACACGAATATATGATATAGACACCTTTATGTACACTGTAATTACCCGGAAGTAGGAGCATATACGTGGGCAGGCGAACGGATCGGAGAGCTCTACTGCACCAGGTGGATTTCCTTTAGACGGGACCACGATCGTAGCTAAGAATTATTTTGTATGAATAGAAGAGAACGCGTTTCACTAAGGCTCGTTCTCGCGTTGCTTTTCTGAGTAGAAGGTGGTTGGGATGATATGCGCTGAATATTACGTAACACCTCTTACCACCCTCGTGATGAAAGGAAACCTTTTTTTTGTCACGCTACACCAAATACACGGCAAGAATCCCGAACCTTCGTGCACAGGGAAAGCAAAAGTGGCAAGTTACTGACAAAGAAACGTTTCTGCCACAAAATTAATACCAAGACCTCTATTTAAGACAAGAAGAAAAGAAACGCTGATTAAACAAACAAGTTGATAAATATATTTGTGCTTCATTATATAAGCAAAATTGCTATATTAAATGTAATTAGGTATAAACAGTAAGACACTTAATTGCAATAAAACAAAACTTTGATTGGAAGAAATAAACCTTCAATCATAAATATAGAAGAATTATTTAAGGTAAATATGATATGTTATTTTTAATTGATTTTATATATTATTTTGTGATCAACAGCGATAGGTGCGCGGTCGGTGTGTGGCTTCAGCGATTTCCAAAGCTAAGCAGCCTCGCGCATCAATCGCTGAGCGGGAGGCAGTTTTTCTGAGTTTCTGATGGTACTAATCAAATGAAACTCAGTAATAATATAGCCGCCTGTATTGGCCGGTATTTCCACAGTTTCCCTTGGCCCTCGTGCAAATGCGATACAGTAGTGCATTAGGAAAGAGTGGCCTATGGGCAACACTCTTGCGGGGTTTCTCAGGAACATGGAAATTAGGAAATTGGAAATCAGTGAAGTGGGGTTAGAGTGATGGAATGGACTTGTAAAAACTCGCAAGGGTATACGTAGGAACAATAAAAATAATTTTGTGAATTAAAAAATCGATGAAATAGAATACTTGACGTGAACATAAAATAATGAAATCACTCACATTGAAAATCCAATTTTGTTGAAATATTAAAATATTTTGTTGGATGTATTCAACAAAATTATTTCGTCCAGGTAACAAATTTTTGAATGTTTCAACAAAACTTCGTTATACTGAAAAGAAACTTTGCTGAAACAATAAAAATTTTGTTGCTTGGACGAAATATTTCTGTTGGACGTATCCAACAAAATATTTGATTGTTTCAACAAAATTATGTTTTCAGTGCAGTCTTTATCTCTAATCCTGATCTTGGTCGTTTCGCATTTGTATTTTATTTCAAAATACACACATTTTTTTCAATTTCAAAAATACATATTAATATTATTTGCATTCCCGTTGAATTAAAAATCCCATAAACTCGACGACCTCGATATCTAATTGCATCAGATGAGGTTGAATGTGTTGAATATTCTGATAAATAGTGAGCGAGTGAGTTGCTAAGAATGAGAATAAGATGGGAACTATTAGTTAACATGGGACGACGCGGAGAGCTACCTTGTAGCCCGACACGGTCCGTTTGTTTTCCTCGCTCACGTTTTGCTTGCCTTATTTTGCGGTTACTGTCGAGAGTGAACGTCTCAACTATAGCATACGGCCTACTCTTTCCGAAAATGATGTCAAGCTCCGCTTCATTAATCGAACCAAGCAGAAACTACGACGAGAAGCGAATCTGCGACGTTGAAGCTTGTATCTTTAGAACGAAACGAAATATATTTTATGATTTCAGTTTTACCTGCATTTTTCCTGCAGTTCCAAGCCATGTAATTAGCTGAACTTTTTTTTTACTTTTTAATAAAAATCCACGTACTAAAGCTATGACAGAAATAAGACGCTTGAAAAGGTGAACAATTACAAGATCAAAACTGTTCGTTCGATATCGATGATGCAAACATAAATACTATAACAGAGAACAGAATTTCCAGGATCATTTTTATATACGTGACGAAAACATCTATTTAATCATCTGCGTAATAGCTGCTGCAAATCACTGAAAAAAAAAAAAAAAAAAAAAACCACCGTACGTATCAAATGTTGAATCGACCGATGTGGATCTGCTTTCCTCCATTTCCACTTTGTACGTTGGTTAGAAAACAAATATACAATCTGTCGAATCAACAAATAATCATAAGAGCATTCGCAAAAATACATCTCGGCACTTAAGTTTAGTTTGAAGTACGGTAATGTTAATTTTGGTGTAACTAGAGCTAATACGTATTTCAGTTTGGAATTTGGTCGTTAACATTGATTTATCTACTGCAAATGCATGTGTACAAATGAAGGGGCTTCGTGTGTTTGCTTATGGAATCTCTCGTTAGGAGCACGATTGGTCAAAGTGGCCCCAATTTCATCGCAGCATTGCTCATGCAATAAGCTTTATTGTAAGCCAGTAAATGTAGAATATATTGTGCTGTGGGTTTGTCTCACCTAATTATTGGGTCTGCTCATTCTTCACGTTTTGACCCTTTAACAAAATATACCAGCAAAAAAATTTAAGACCGAAATTCAGATATGTGAAAGGATATTCATGGTAACGAGACAGGTTATAGGGACATTGAGGACATCGATTTGGGGCATGGTCCCAGGATCCGAGATCACCAAAGTCTGAGAATTTTTGTTCAAGTATGAATATATTTTTTATTCTGTACATCATCGATTCAAAAAATGGGGCCTAGTAGTATTTTTCATAGGTGTTTTAATTTCATTCAACATGACAAATGTTTGCTAGTGCAGAAATGTATATACATATTATATATATATATATATATGGGCAGATCCATTACTTTTCGACCGCAGCCTGCGCGCTTGGGTCAGCGATTTGGCTGCCGATTTTTTCTCGAAAAGTAGGTTATAAAAAAAGACGATCCCCCAAATTTGAACTCAATTTAGCAAATTTTGACGGCTGTAGAATTTTTTAAAATTCTTGCAAAGTCAATTTATTAGCCATTTTCACGATTTTTTCATGCGAACTCTATGAAGCTCAAAGACTCGTATGAAGCGGCATTTTTCTTCGTCAATCTTCCACTTTTGAGAAAAAAATAGTATTTCACTCCAAACGAAAATCTGGTTAAGTTAGCACCCTTTTTTTTGATTATTTTTTTTTACCAAATTTCCCGTATTTTTTAAAAGCTGCCGGAGCGATAATTTTTCAAGTAGACGACTTTAAGACGGCTTAAATTTTTCATCTAGGTATATTCTATCACTACATATACTAATTTTTATATATTGAAAATTGATATTGTTTATTGATCCCTGTCAATATGATTATCATCATTTCAATGCTTATGATTTCGTCAACAAAAATAATGTACGAATCGGTTTTAAGTGATGACACATCTTATTGGGGAAAAAATGGATTGAGACAATGTAAATTTGACATATAATTTTGTACATTTTTTATGTTTTTATCTCATCTTAATAAAAGATGAGAGTAAATTTATTCCGTGCAATTTAAAAAGTCATCGATAGTGCCATAAATATGAAAAAAAGCGAGAAACTGGGACATTTCGAAAATTCACAGCTCACTAACCAGCTAAAATACATTCTAAAAAATTTCAGTGTTGTTTGGGTATAGAATAAGGCATATTCCCTGAAAATTTCAAGCAATTTCGTTGAGGTAGAAAAAAGTTACAGCTGTTAGAAAACAGCGATTTTTCAGAAATCAAGTAGCTTTGAGAGGCCGTGTATACGATGGAACGTGGCAATATATAAAAATTAGTATATGTAGTGATAGAATATACCTAGATGAAAAATTTAAGCCGTCTTAAAGTCGTCTACTTGAAAAATTATCGCTCCGGCAGCTTTTAAAAAATACGGGAAATTTGGTAAAAAAAAGTAATTAAAAAAAAAGGGTGCTAACTTAACCAGATTTTCGTTTGGAGTGAAATACTATTTTTTTCTCAAAAGTGGAAGATTGACGAAGAAAAATGCCGCTTCATACGAGTCTTTGAGCTTCATAGAGTTCGCATGAAAAAATCGTGAAAATGGCTAATAAATTGACTTTGCAAGAATTTCAAAAAATTCTACAGCCGTCAAAATTTGCTAAATTGAGTTCAAATTTGGGGGATCGTCTTTTTTTATAACCTACTTTTCGAGAAAAAATCGGCAGCCAAATCGCTGACCCAAGCGCGCAGGCTGCGGTCGAAAAGTAATGGATCTGCCCATATATATATATATATAATAGAACGAGTTTTGCACTAAAAATGAGGTTTCGAGTGAAAACGAAAAATTAACATCCGGAGAAGTGATAGCAGAGCGGGGAAAGACTATGTGCAACTGGAAGTGGGCCCGTCGGAACCGCGAACGTCCTTTCGTCTTCCCCTTCCATGTATCTTGACGCAACACTCAAGCGAGAGGTATCTCACGGTAAGGAGTATACTGGCCGGTGGAGTTTCACAAGTTGTTCCATGGGACAGCATAAGCAAAGGTGATTGCCACTCGTTCAGTGTGGTTACTGGTGCGCTCTCGATTTATTCGGACCACTGCTGCAATCGTTTCGCTCCTTTTCGGGTTTTCGCGGGTGGACACCAGTTCTGGTGTGTTCAAACAATAGTGTTCATTTATGTAAACAGTTGCCAAGTTCACGAATTGGGAGATAAACGGTTAAGAAGAATTGACAGCGAAGAAACGTGTTCATCATGTCGAGGATCGTTCTACTGCTTGTAACTTCCGGTGAGTGAAGTTTTTCCACTTGGCATATTTAGAAGCCAGGGTAGAAGAGAAAGAAATAAAAATGAAGAGAAAAGTGAAAACAAAAAAAAATACGCAGCCACTCGACACCGACTAAACTGAGGTACTCGTAAGAGCTACGTACCCTCCTGGTACACTAGCACGGTGAGTTCCAGTTGGTTCCGAGTATTTAGCCAGAGGCAAACACACTTACTCCAATCTTGTAAATAGCTGGGTGCTTTAGAGGCTAAAAGCACGAGGCCTGAGGATGCAATGACATACTCTTGAACGACGCAAGCGCGCTGGTCCCTCTTTTGCACATAAAATCACGGATATCCGACAAAATGTTTGCACGAGCGATTATGAATTTAAACCGTATCGATCGAACGATACGTCAAGTAGGACTGAATAATGTGTCCGAAGAACTCCCGAGATTTGTGCTCTCCATGAAATACTATATGGAATGGCCAGCGTGCTCTTACTCCGCGACTGCATTATAACCCAGCATCAAACCCAACCTTCCACACTATAGGAATAGCTAGGAGCTCCACAATTGAGCACGAACTCTCCTGTTGAGTAGCACGTAGTACCACTAGAGCATATAATCCGGCTGTACCATCGACAATAATCCCCTGGCTGTACAATCATTTTCCCAACAATTGTGAAATGTCGATAACATTTGGAGCTGTACTAAATTCCTACTGTACGTTTATAAGCGTCCAGTTTATAAGTAGTCTTGTATTAATCGAGTATTGGGTGTTATGATAACCTATACATTGACATTTGACAGTACCTTGTTCGTGAAAGAGCATTTTAAAGTAGGTTTAGCCAAGAACCCGTAAATCTGAAAGAGCGAGAGGGTAAGAGATAATCCTTATTAAATATTGGATATAATCTTATCCCATTTGTTTGAAATAATTAACACTAGAAGAAGTGCTTGATTATCGAACGTCAATGACAAAGTAGAATTCATGAAAATCCCAATATCGGTATAGTCAAGATTAATCTCTCAATATAAGCACTAAAGTCTGCTAGAGTTTTATTATTTAGTCGAGAGAATATTTCCGGAGACTGGTGATTTCTGGTAGATCTACTTTTTAGGAGAATCGTTTTTCGGCAGATTCGGTCTCGAAGAGCTGAGTTCTGCAAATATTATTTTCCGGAACGTTTTAAATGTAGATAAATTTGACAGCCCTTGTTCCGTAAGTTTGTCGTTTTTGTCAGGTAAGGTAAATGTACTATATTCCGGGGTAGTACACTATTCCGGAAATTTTAGTTAAAAACGTTAAAATAACAAAACTTTTCAATATTTTGGGGAATTTCGAAGGAGAACTTGATCTGTGACTCCAACAATGTATAAAATTCAGGCTTAGTTTACATTGTTATTAACACTGTAACTGAAATCTTGAGCCAATCCGTGAGTCAGCGACGAGTCGTCGTACGAGGCATTTTCACTGGGCAAAGTAGCAACGGGTGATGACAATTTTCGTAAGGTGACAAAACGTAAAAATTCATTATTTTTTAATAAAATTTCGCTTCCTCGATACCATTATTATTGTAATTATTAATTGATCCCGGTCTTCGAGTCGTTTTGTGATTTTTTTTAAATTAAAAACTCTGTTTTTATGAAACTTGGAATTACGTTCGAGATTTTTTCGATATGTACATAATTCCGTGGCTAGAACGGGACGTTTTTTTTTTTCGAATGAACTCTTGCCAATAAATAAAATAACTGGTCTCATAAATAAAGTATACTATAGAGTTATGCTGGAAATATTTCTGTAGTAACTTTTTTAAATTTAATTGTTATTTATTCAAGTTTTAAATAGTGACTATTCTTTTCCCGATATGACAATCTCGTTGGCAGAATTTTTTATTTCATTAGATTTTTGGTTTGATTAGAGTATTCTTTTCCGTTATTATAGAATAAAAATATATAATAGTTATTCTTCAACTTTGAGTAAAAATTCTAAATCTTTTTAAAATTTTTAACGTGTTTACACCTAGCACGGAATTATTATATGTCCAAACTAATGCATATTTCCCTTATTTCGTTCTATGGGTCGTAATTGAAAACTCCTGATATGGAATTGAGTATCAGACATTGTACATATCCCGTATTACATCCTAGGCACCGTAAAATTGGTTCAATCAATTTGTATACACACCAATGTTATAGAATTTTTAAATATTTTGTAGCTGGAATACTTATAGAATAAAGTATGTCGGAATTGTGGACATAATATCACGGAATTAGTGACAGCGGCATATTTTTATCACGGAATTACACACATTTTAGAGTTCTCAAATTCGTCAAAAAAATGATTAAAATGTTATTTAATGTGTTTGAAATTTTGCAATATTAAAAAAAACTAACGTATTATCGTGCTAAAATAATTTTTGTATGGCTTTTTTGAATAAAACAATTACAAATTCACTGCAAAATTGAAGGAGTTTTAAACTCCCGAAATATGGTACATTTACCTTATTTATTAAAATTTATTAAAAAATATTTTCTCTCAATGATTTGATATTTGACCTCAACAAGCACAAACATAAATATACTCATTTGAGAAAGTTACCTCGTCATTTTTTTTCTGAATAATACATTTCAAACAAATGTCAATTACTCGATTTCATATTTCGCGACTCCAAAAAACCTCTGTTTTCACGAATATTTTTCAAATTCCATGAATACTTCGAGTATCGGTCAACTCCAACCCACTTTTATCGTTTCCCTATTTAAGCAGTCAGTATACTTCACACTCTATGGGGCTGACGATACACGAACAGTGAACGTTGCATTACTAGTAGAGAATGGTCACAGAGTTCCCTCGCTCGTGGTTCTTTCTTGGTAGTATGGAGAACACCACGGGGAAATCAAGCGTGACTGGGGCTTTTATATTTGCATAAAATGATGGGACCAGAGCTCGTCACGTTTCGTCGACGTCGGTCTCTTTGCTTGCACCGCATCCTCTGGGTTCTGAAGCCTGACTAGATCACAGACCTTGCGTGCACACTTTTTTCCTTTCTTTTCTTCACGCCTCGTTATTATATTTTGATTTTTCATTATTATGATTTTTTTAATAGCATATATATATATATATATATATATATATATATATATATATATATATAGCGCCGCTGTGTATGCTATTGAAAAAATTCTCGTCGCTCTGTTCTCACACAGTTTACAGAACAAAAGCAATCGTTCATGACAAATGCTTTGTGTCTTAATAGGAGGATATTAGAGGAATATAGAGAACAAAATGATTTTCTATCACAATGTTACACCGTGTAATCACATAAATATATATTTCAAAAGTAGTACGATCGCAAGTTAGGATAGCAGTTATTTTTTTCAAAATAGTCGACCACTTGAAAAAGACGTTTCTCTTGACGTTCACAAAAGTGATTAACAATTTCTTGTTTAGAACCCAATTTAATTAACATGAACCCACTTTCAGCTTATATAAATCGTGTATCGTCTTTCGTTTTTTTTTTTTTTTTTTCATTTCAATGAGTGAACGCCTCCGTAGGTTCTAATAATTAAACAGTTTGATCTACAGCCATAGTCCGGAAAAAAACAAAGACAAAAATGATTATAATTGAGTGTTGTGAATTTAAGGCATAACTAACAAAATCTATCCGCAGAAATCTATCTATTCGCATGACAGCTTTTCTATATGTGTAGCAATTTAAATACAGGCAAACCCAAAAACTTCTCATGCGTAATTTAGTTTATCGCGATGTATTGTTTATACATTACGAGCTCAACTTCTTTACGGGGTTAAGGAGATCATACAACCTTAAAATAATTAATTCTTTAAAGTGTTAATTGAGATGAAATTTGAAAAAGATAATTAAAATCAATCCTTGTTAATCACTATGTTATTTTCACAATGTAATATATTTCGATTAACTGGCTGATAAAATTGTGTGATTAAGAATAAATAATGACAGTAATTCATCAATTACATAGTAGTAATACAAAAGTCAGAAGTCGTAAAAAAAAATTATCCAAGGCGAAATTCAGATTGCTAGACATTGTACTTCCTTGGACTTTGTCGGAATTAGCCGCCCACTTAATAGAAAAGTTTCCGACCTAATTAGTGCGGCACGTTGCCAGTCACCCATTGATTATACTGCATTAATTCGATTAAAATTCCGTTCACGCTGCTTCAAGAGGAATTTTCAGACGCTTCTACGTTGAGCTGATAGATTTCAACAGATTTTTATGGTACTTATAGCAAAATTGCTTTACGTGTCTGAACTCATTTGAAGCGCCGGTAGTTTTTTTTTTTTTTTGCTATTTTGAAACATTCCTTGTGCCATTCGTAATTTGTGGGGTATGCAATGGTGAATTCGATTTGAAGGGAATGGCACGACAGATTTTAACTTCCATTGTACGCTTTGATTACACAATTCCCCGGAAGAACTACCCGAGGCTGTGCAATTTGAGCGTTGAAGCACTAGAATGACTGAAAAAAATCTAGACACATGTTTTTTTTATACTCTATCTGTCATTTTTTCACGCCTCGTGTGGCGTGTGTACAGCAAAGTGGCGACAAAACTCGGAGAACAGCTGCTAATCGTATTTTTGCTTCGGTCGAGTAGTATATGTGTGACACAAGCATAGTTCACGTGCTGGGAATACATGTGACAAGTTTACTACCCGTCTTTTACGTGTAGCAGCCACAAACAAGATTACTAGGGCGGAGCGGGGGGGGGGGGGGCTAGACGAGGAAAAGGTTGTTTTATAGCAACGCTCCATATGCTTGTACTTTAAAAAAAACAACGAACAAGCTATAGCAGGAGGTTCACACTAGGAGGGATAGACTCGCAACCTGCATATATAAGCACTGTCGTATTTACGATAAACGAATGTCTGTACAAAGAAGAGAGAATGAGGATGAGAGAGTAAGCGAGAGAGGGGGGGGAGGGGCAAAATAGAGAATAAATGGGAAGAAGAGGAAGAAAGAGGCCGCCGGTTAATACACAACCACGGACTGTGATCTCTTTTTTTTATGTATCGAGTTGCCTATGTTACTATCACGTTCATAACCAACACCGATCCTTTTCTTTCTCATCATCCATATCACCCCTCGCGTTCCTTTAACCCCCAAACCAACCGGCCATTCTCAGTGCATACGGCAGTGTCCGTCCGTCCATACGTCCGTCAATACTACGCCACGGGGCGCTTACTACCCCCCGCACATTTCCCTCCTTTTTTATATGCCCCTATTACCTCTTGCTCGCCGTTCGCCGCTCGCTCACTCGCCTACTTGCTATATCAAACAGTATGCGCATATACAACGCACCTTATCACCATAAAAATTTATGTGCCTTCGCCGCATCGGACGAGTAAATTGTATTATCACAAGCGCACCGAGCCCCGAAGCCTGTACGTGTGCACGTTTCACCGTTTCGAAATCCCTCCTCGTTTCACAAACTGTATACGATATCCTTGTTGAAATTTCCTTTGGCAAAACGCGCTTGTTGAAACCACCGCGTTGTATTCTACCAGCCGAGTCCGACATTTTTTTTTTTACTTCGCTGTGAACGCACTTTTTTTAACGATCCCGCACCACTTGTTTTTAAATATTTTCTAGTTGTTTTTTTAAACATTTTTATATTTCTACCGGAGGGCTGACGAGAATTATTGTTGAGAACATATATGATGGTTGCTCCCATCAGTTTTCAACTATGAACGTTCTGGCAAGAGTGGGCTTGAGGGAAAGGAATTAAATGCTAAAAACCATCCCAACCGTTATACTTTAATTGTTGATGAAAATGGAAATTGTTGCAAATGGGAAAATGTATTGGTATTTTTTTTCTTATTAGCGGTGAAATGAAAAAAATTAGGAAATTATTTGAAATCGAATTATTTTACTATATCTTTGAATTATAAAATAGAAAATATTTCTCGATAAAAAATACGCATTTCGGAAGGGACTATTTCGTATCATGACTATTCATTCCGTAAAATATTCAAAATTACTCTAACCTGTGAAATATTCAAGATTGGAAGGTGTAGTCTTGACTAGCACACTATTATTTTTGACACAGCTTTGCACCTTAGCGTTAATTTAAACCAGCACGTGCCGTTAATTCGACACCGCCTCCTCTTTTTATGACAAATCAAGAGAAATCCAAGAAAATTTATGACGATTGCGACCAACAGTTATCAGTCTTCGTTTGGAAATCGAAAAGGTCAGTTTGAAGGCAAAACAAGTATCTTGTAAAGCGGCGCTCATTTCCAATTCACAAAAAAAATCATTAGAATTTTAAATACCTGCAACTTTTCCGAATAGGTTTTATTTTTAATAAAACCTATTCGGAATTTAAATTTAGTTTAGCATTTATATATTATGAGTTTTTTAATCACCTACTATTAATTGATGATGACAGATACACATGTGTAGAATGAGCAAGCATTGTGCAAGTTTTGGGTTTGCATTCGATTTTGTATGGATTACAATAAGTTGAACATTGGCAAAGAAGTATACTTCCATTTGGTTTGGAGAGGATTTCAAAGCGGCAATTTTTACTTTTGTATTTATAGAATTATTCGGATGAATAAAAATTAATGAAATGGAAGACCAATTTAACTCTTGTATGAACAAGATCGTATGCACAAACCATGAAAATCGATAAATAATTACACGACTGAGTGTCCAAATTGATGTTCAATTTGTTTATAAGCAATATTCACACACTTTCCATAATTTAATATACGGCGTGGAATACAACGATGCGAGGTAAAATAGAAAAAGAGAGACAGAGAGTGAGGAAAACGAGAACTTTGAGTTAATCAACCAATCGGCTAGGAAGGATTCAGTACTGTACAGGACCGAATACAAAGTGCAGGAAGCAGAAGAGCTACAGTATTACTAGTAGATGAAAGGATTCTGCGGGTAATGGTGGAAGCACGGAATAGAAGCGTTCTATGGTGTATTTATGCATTTGATATAATCGGCCCAGACGGACGATGCAGGGAGGCACATTTGGTACATTCACACGTGTGATGCATAAAGTGGATTATGCGCACCACTGATCGTTAATTAGATACGAGCAGCCGATTAGCTTGGTGAGGCACGAGGAGTGTGCTGACATGAAGAGCAGGTCGAGAGAGGTACCGTGGTAAGATTCATTCGACGGTTGTCTGCGCAACAATACATTCGAATTGCCAACTATTTAGAGAACAATTCGTCGTGTTGATGAGCGATGGGAAGACCAAGTCTTCAGAGATAAAGTACAAGGAAGAACACGTTAAAACAGAGGTTAAAAGAGTTTAGTCGCGAGAATAACACTTACAATTATATTAATGATAATGATAATTCACTTGAGACTCACCTGTCACTTGCATAACTGATATTTGAGTAATTGGTATGAACTCGGACTCACCTGGAACATATAAAAATATTAAAATTGAATCTTTAACTATAGATTGCAATTATTTTCATTCACGTAGTTAAAAGATGAAATTATATTTGGAAATAGTTGACCTGTGTATATGTTATTTCGGAAAAACGTGGATCTTATGACTAATGACTGAGGATCAAATTCGTTGAAACAAAGATTGAATATTTTGGAAATGAAAACATCTAGTCGTCGACAGTCTATAAAAAATGCCTCTAATAAGCAAGATAAAAAAAATGATAAATTCACACCCATGTGGATAATGAACGCAGATGATCGAATGCACCGATTATAATCGATTCCATAATTATTTAAAAAAAGTATAAATAAAATAGGCTATAGTCGCTCATTTTACTATGATACTAACTTCCTAAAGTAAAAATCATAGTAAGATATTTTTCCATTTATGATCTGAAATCTCCCGAAACGTGGGTGAATATATGCTAGAGGAGTCTTTATAAACAATACGTATAGTAAATCGATAAGTCAAGTAGTCAATTAATTATTTTTTCCATGTTCTGAACCAACATACATTTAGCAACGTCTTACCCAACATGATTTTTCCTCAGCAGTCGATACCTACAGACCACGTCAGTATCAGTGTTAGTACTTTTTGTATGTACATAATCTCAAATAATGACGAAGCAGCCACGCTAAAAAGATGGCTTGGAAAAGATTAAGAAAAAAAATAAAACAAAACAGTTTTGAGTGAAGTGGTTAAAAAACGTATTAAGATTGTTGATGCAAACTAAGGTTTGAACTATCTTAAAATACGTATTACAAATACATTTTTTCCTTATCCCAGTGTGATACTAACAGTTTCTATGTCAATGTTATTTTTGTCAATTTTGTAATTATTATATCCATACTGAAACTGTAGTGTGTGTCAATTCCGTAATTCCCATATCCATAATGAAATATTTATCTGATATTTATCTGATTCAACGTGGTCGGTGTGACGTTGCCAAATGTATTAGGTATTAATTCTGATTTCGTCGTCTTTCGTCTAATAAATATTTATAATTAATTAACCAGATGGTGAAAAATCTGCATTTTTTCTCCTACAGTCAAAAATTAAATTCTATACTTGATAAAAAATTATTGCTTAAAAAATCTTTTCTAACAAAGTTTAAATAATTGAAATGTACATATGAACGTTCTCTCCCCCCCCCCCCCCCTTATGCTTATCGCGCATGTTAAATTGCTATTTTTTGGAAAGTCAATAATTGAAAAACCAAACGGTGAAAAAATCTTTAAAAATCCTGTTAGTTTTAATATGACTGTATTATTCAATATGTTTGTTTATTATATATTATTATAAATATGTTCATTATATATTGTATATTATTTGTTTATTATATATTTTGTAAACGCAAGAACATCCTTAAACTGACCAAACTGAAACGTATTTTGACATAAAATATAACAATAATATATGTTATGGGCTCACTTAAGGAGGTTCTATCGAAACTTCAGAGTCAAAATAATGTTTAAAGTTTCTGCTTAAGTTCGACTTAAAAATAGTGATTAAAATAATTATTTTGATTTTTTATTGATAATTTACTCGGGTTTTAGACGTTTTAATTATTAGAAAAAAATATTTTTATAAGAAAAGACTTGTATGACTCCAGCAGTTATTTGGCGAAAAAGGTTAGGTGGCAACGTCTCTTACTGGAGGAATGCATATGTGAGAATGTTATGGATGCGTGCGATATACGATAAAAATGTCGAACAGTGAACAATCCCGATTTAGAGGGAAATTTTGCAAAAAGGAAATTGTGAAGTGGCGAGAAAACGTTATTCAGAGCAACAAGAACAAGAATAAAGCAGAAAGAGAAGAAAGTATGTCGAAACAAATATTTTATTTCGTATAAAGCACGTTAAGCTAACCTCACTCATTTTATGGTCAAAACGTCGACGATAATTGTCTGATCAATCAAATCGAAAAAGGTCGAAAACCAGCACCAAGGACGGAATTTGCTATCAACCCGGTTGTGGTCTTGATCTTGGGCTAGAATTTGTTGACCGACGAATTGAGCCAGTTTTGTCAAATGGAGTCGAAGATATCAAAATTGTTTATTTCGATTTGGAGACTACAGGATTTGGCAAAAGTAAAGAAATAGTTCAGATAACGGCAGCGTACGAATCGACGACTTTTGACGCGTATGTGATGCCTGCGAGAGAAATCACAATTCAAGCGAGTAAAGTGACAGGCCTTGAAAAACGATCAAACATTTTGTATTTCCATAATAAACCGGTCATTTCTTTGACGGAAATCGATGCTATGAAGGGGTTTTTCCAGTTTTTGTCTCAAATAGAAAAAAAAATTATTTTAGTAGCGCATAATTGTTTTTCGTTTGATAGTGAGGCGTTGATAGACGTCGTACAACGTTTGGGTCTGCTAAACAAATTCACAAAATTAGTCGTTGCTTTTGCAGATACATTGCCACTCTTCAAAATAAAATTAAAAAATAAGCATGATGCAAAAGCGAGTTATAAGCAAAACGCGCTTGCTGAAGAATATTTGGGTATCGAAGCTTCACTAGGTGCACACAATGCCGTCAACGATATAAAAGTTTTACAACAGCTGGTAACACATCCAGCTATCAAAATTGAAAAAAAATATATATTTGAAAACTCAAGAACAGTCAATTGTTTAGTTTCGAAAAAAAATATAGCTGCGGAAGCATCCTGCTTGAAACGAGATCTCCGATTTTTTAACTTATCAAATGACAAGCAAAATGGACGTGTATCATCTGCAATGATCACAAAAACAGCTGCTGCCGGAATAACACTCGACCATCTTTTTCAAGTTTATAAATCTAGTGGAGAAAAAGGTATAAATATTTTACTTGCTCAAGACGTTGGCGGCAAACCACGAGTTAGTAAAAATAAAAAAGTAATAAGTGATTTATACAAAAGAGTACTTTTTTATATGGAAAACGATAAGTGAATATCGTTAAAATAAACAGCCCAAAATATTATTTTGTACTGTACCTACTGTACTAATCGTTAAATAGATGAAAAATTAATTTTACTAATGAAATAATTTTTTTTTCTCAAGAATTTACCTCTCCAATATTCTAAATACCCATGTTTACTAATAATAACGTGAAAAAAAGACATGAAATAAATAATGCCCATATGCTTTTCGGAATTTTACACGCACAATTCTTTGTAGACACACACACACACATATATACAGTGGCGTGCAAAAGTTTCAGGCCACCCTATTTTTTATGCACATTGAACAGAAATATGGTGGTGGGAGAAAAACAAACGAGTAATGATAACACGTAATCACTTATATTTAGAAACAATAGGTTGTATACATTGATATCGATCTTAAATCATTAATTGTTCAACAATTTTTTATGACTGGCTGTGCAAAAGTATTGGGCCGCGTACTTTTGGGTATGAAAAAAATAACAAAAAACTTGAAAAATGAGGAAGCATGTCTTAGTCTTCTCCACTCGACTCAATACTTTGTTGCCATGCCCTTAGCAGCGATGACTGCAGCGCACCGCCGAGGCATAGACCCAATTAGTTGTTTGATTCGCTCTTGTGGCAATTTTTCCCATTCACTTCGCAAATGGTTCCACAATTCCGTTTTGTTGGAGTAATTTTTCGTTTCAACACGATGCTTGAGGTCTTGCCACAGGTGTTCAATAGGATTTAAATCCGGTGACTGCGATGGCCAGTCAAGAAGGCGGACTTTCCGGCTTTGAAGAAAATTTTTAACAAGACGCGAAGCGTGTTTCGGATCATTATTGTGTTGAAAAACCCAACTACGCGGCAAATTTTTCGTTGCAAATGGGAACATATGATCTTGTAGTATATCCCTGTACATTGCAGCGTCCATATTGCCATGAATTTCCACCAGCGGACCAACGCCATCATCAGAAAATGCTCCCCAAACTTTAATGTTTCCGCCACCGTGTTTTACGGTAGGAATTTGGTACCTTACATTATATCTGGTACCTGCTGGACGTCTTACGTACTTCCGACCATCACTTCCGAATAATTGAAATTTCGATTCATCGGAAAAAAGTACTTTCCGCCAATCTGACACCGTCCAGCGCTGATATTTTTTCGCAAAGTCTAATCTAGCCTTCTTATTCTTTTTGCTAATCAATGGTTTTTTTACACCAACACGTCCAATCAGCCCCGCAGCTTTGAGACGTCGAGATACCGTACTCCGACTAACATCAGCTAGATTTTCACTTCGCAATTCCCGGAAAACATCTGCAGCACTTTTTCGTGGATCTACAATGCACTTCCTTTTTATAATTTTGTCGACGCGGTTCAAAGTTTTTCGCGGTCTACCGCTCCGATTTTTGTCACACAGTGAGTTTGTTAATTTATATTTAGTAATAATACGATTAACGGTACTTTTGCCAATAGATAAAGTCTTCGCAACATCACGAGAACTTTTTCCTTCTGACGAAAGTTTTAACACGATTTCACGAAGCTGAATATTCGTGTGTTTCGGCATTGTGGCAGAAAGGAGACTGATTTTCCATTGTAAGACATGTTTTGAAACTAATGAGGAAAAAAATGTAAACAAACCGTGCGTACGAAGCCGCGGCGATATAGTGACCCGATACTTTTGCACACCGACCAAAGTCATTCCACGTAGTACACGAAAAATACGCCATAATTAAATATAATACACGACGTTGTTACCTTCATTCTAACACTCTTGAATATTTTGAACAATGAACGAGTGGAGAAATAAAATATTTTATCAATTAACTGGAAAAAATAGGATGGCCCGAAACTTTTGCACGCCACTGTATATAGTATGCGTGTGACTTGGTTATGCGACGTTGCCAAATCGATTGTCAGTCAGTTTGTGTATTCCGTCGTGTTCATAAAGCAGTGAGATTAACTCGATTTTTATTTTATTTCATCGGTAACCCTATATCTAACATACATCAATTTATTACGTGAAATCCGTGAGTTCCGTGTGTTCATTTTTCATCAGCGAAAGTTGGGATTATCACGCAAAAAAAAAACAAAAAACTTAACCTCGATATCTCTAACGTCATAAGACACAATGTTTCAAGTATGATAAAATCACTCTTTTAAAATTAAATATCTCAATTTCTAGACGGTAAATCGTTGCGAAATTTCTCCACAAGTTGAACATTGCTTTAAACTTCGTGTTCACAAAATTGTATGTAGCTAAGTTGGGAAATAAGAATTTGTTTATGAATGTCTACATTAGTGGAAAAAGCAAAAAAAAAATATTATTTCATCACACCTTCACGGAAAGTTTACTATTCCGCCCCGCGAAAGTCTAAATTTCCGCAAAAGTATGGTGAAAAATAGTATTTGTTACACGGGAATGGAAAAACCGCGTGCTTGCCACCCGAGCCACATTCCAGGGTGACAAATTTGACCGCGGTATGAAATAATCTACTTTCCCTCCCTAGTGTAGCGTAACATACTATTTTTTTTACATTGAGAAAATTTCGTAAAATTATTTTTTAGTCAAACCTGCTGCGAAAGCTAGATTTTCGATTCATGTTGACGTTTTTCGATTTTTCTTTCTTTCATTTTCGATTCGTCATTTCAGCGTTTACCGCACTAATGCGGTCAAGTAAAAAAAACTGTTCATTTTACCGCACTAGTGCTGTAAAGTAAAAGAAAAGATATTCATTTTTCCGCACCAATTTACGGAAAAGCCCATAATAGCTCATTTGAACGTAACAAACGTAACTTTAAATGTCAACAACTGTTTGTACTCAACATTTTATGCGATTGATATATATAAAATAAAATAAATATAAAACGCTGCAAATAATATCTTACTTGAGCATTTCTTTTTGAATCTCAAATCAAACTTTCGAAGCAGGTATGACAAAAAATATTGTATGTAACAATTTCGAAAAACGACATATAAAATCGTGCATTTGCCGCATTCGTCTCGACTTATGATGCATATGTGCTCGTGTGTTTACGGCACTTGCCTTCGGCTCGTGCTGCAAATCACACTCATATTCGTGTGAATATCGATCATAAGCCTTCGGCTCAAGCGGCAACTTCATACGCAATGTAATTCGTCGTTTTCCCCACTTGTTTCATAAATAACTATTTTTTCTTAATTTTTTTCGATTTCCGCATATGCCCTCGGTTTTGTACAAGCCCATCCTACCACTTGGACTCCACTTTTCACCTTCTCTAACAAATTGTATATTTCTGTGACACCCCTCAAGAACGTTGTTCCTAATCAATCGTTCCCAATGCGCTACTTTACCTCATTCGTATGAGGGCCAAAAGAGGCTCTTATTAATCATATGGACTAATAAATGATCTTATTATTCATATATGTCCATACTCGGATATTCATGTCTTGATTCATATATTATCCATATGTTGTGATCATATTAATATGATCTTATTAATCCCAGCTAATTATTCTCCTCAACCTTGACAGTATCGTGTTATGTGCACTTCCTTTCCACACTTAAAGCACTTAACATCTTCTCTTTTGTATTGACATTTTTTCACCATGTGTCCAGACCCGTTACACCGATAACATTTCCTCGGAATCATTTGGTTTTTCCCTGGTTCAATACTCCAATGCGGTTAAGGTTTATTTTGGTCTTTTCTCGGTTCTCGCCTTTCTGCCCAACCGTGTCATTGTCCAGAATTAGAGTAACTTTTGTCTCATTACATTGTTATTTGTTTTAAAAAATTTCCAATAGTTTTGACGTTGTCTTAAAATTGCACAACCTCGCTTGATTTTGAAATACTTTATGTGTGATGCCACAGGCACTTGGTTGGCCAAAACCATTTTTTCGTAATAATGATTACTGAACGATTCTGGGAACGTCCACACTCTTTCTTCGTGAAATAAAAAAGTTACCGAGATCCATAGCATGGGTGGTAGAATTTTTTCAAGACTTTAACCCCCTTAAATACTTCTTTCCGGAGCTGCGACCCTGGTGAAACTTTGTGTCCCTCATTCTTTTGACTATCCTAAATGATTCGCGAAATAAAAAAGTTACCAAGTTAACTTTGAAAAATTTTCAATTTCGTTTTTTTCCAACGATGGAAACTTCAGCATCATAGTGGAATGGATAAAAGGAAGGAAATGAGGAAACGCGAGTCATCATTACACTCTCGAGAATCGCACCTCTCTCGTTAGTTTATATTCGTAGGCATGCAAGTAGGTACATAGTTCTTCACCTTGTCGTTCGTTAAATGACTGAGCGACGCGTAGACCTCCTGACAGTAACTTGTGATTTCCTGGCAGTTAAAACTTAATATGCATAACTTTTGTTTAACTTTTTTTCCACGTTAATGGTTTCGTTCGTTTTCGACTCTATAACTTATTTTGAGTAGCGACAACTCACCATTTTCGAACACTGTATTTCCATTCGCGTAATACCATTCCTAATTCGTTTTTTGTGATCTGAGCTCTGTAGAGCATGTAGTTCGTATCTTGTGAAGAACAAAAGGAAAAGTGTGTGAAATAAGCCCGACTGAAATATACACCACACTGGAGAAATGGGGAGCAGGCTAAAGACTTCGTTTCGCTATTATCTTTAAAAAAAAAAAAAAAAACAGATTAACTAACCCCGTCCGTCGTTTCTTGTTTCACAGTGCAAATAAGCAAGCAACAAAAAAAGATGGTAGAGCGAAGTAAACGATACGAGGGTGACAGTTGCACAGTCCATCGAGTAACGTTATGTATGTTACAGGTATATGACCGCAAAAATAGATGAGCATCATCCTCTTAGGGTTCACCATCATCGATTCATTTTTTGTTCGTACGAACATTGAGTGGGATTAGTCACCAAGAAGAAATTAACAAAGGGTTGCAGATTCGGTCACTCATTAAATTGATAACGCCCGTGTAATATGAAACACAAATACTCATCGGATAAAGCTGCTTGTTTATGCATTGCTAAAACGAAAAAAAAAATCTGCTACAAGAACTTGCCCTCTTTAGTACAGTACATATAAAACGTCTTGCGAATCGAATAAGTAAACGATGAAGAGGGGAAAAAACAAGCATGTACTATGATTATAGCAAAAATGGATTTTCTCGTTCGTCTATGTCCCTCTTTGATCTGTGTATCACGTAACCAAGATGGGCGGGAGAGAGAGAAACATCTGGCTCGGGCGGCGTGCCTCGCCGAAATTCTCTTTGAGTTCTCAGCGAGAAGAACGAGAAGAGGATTGAGAAAACAAGGGATCACTGCTCGCCCCATCCTCCGGTGTGCATTCGCCTCGCTTACCCGCCGCTCTTTGCTCTTGTCCGTATTCGCCAGTTTTTTCGTCGTTTGATTCCGTTTTAGTTGTGCGCACAGGGACGAGTTGATCGTGTACCGGGGGCCAGCCTTGGGTAAATAAATTTCGTTGGACTGTTCTCGATATTATATGCGAAACAAGGTATGAAAAAGTAAATAAACAAATAAATAAAAGCTCTAGAGTTCTAGACTCATATCGAGAAAAAGCGAAAGCCGAAAGGCGCGCGTGTAAAACGGAACCGAAGGAGAAGAATACGAGAAGGTAGAAGCGCGATTGTACGGGTGCCTGTTTTGTCGAAACGATGTACTGCTATACCCCTGTACGAGTCCTTGTCGGCTGTGTATGGCAGAGCGTAATATTTCGGATGAAGGATATCGCGTGTCATAAAGCCATCGTTGGGGTCGGGACCTGGGGATCCTGCATGCAAAAGCACACCGTGCGACGTTCCCGTTGTCTATGTAATATACCTGTGCATCGGTTATCCTATTGGCTACATATCTATAGCTACCTATAGAGTCATATCAGCATCGAACGGAGAGATCAACGGATGTACAGCCAGTAGATTTAGATAGTCCAAAATAGAGGCGGCAGGTAGGAATGAACCGCGGTGACAAATGAAAGTAGGAAAAGAGCGCAGGCGTGAACGGACGAATTCATAACTTCATACCGTTGCAAATTTCACGCAGTGGTCATAAAAATGTGATGCAACTGGTTCACCGGAGGGAGCTCGGGCTTCATTTGTAGGTTTCATGCATACAGCTATGTTTCCGGTTAGCGACGGTACCGAGGGAGACTGCTCAAAAGTAACACGTCAGTAATATAACCAGTGGTGGTTGCAGTTAGTTATAGGAATAATAGATGCGTATACGCGATCGCCAAACACGGGTTTGCAACCATTGCCGTTTGTGAAATAGAGTCCTCTCAATGGAGTAAAAGCTTTCACTTTCATTCGCAGCGAAGACGGTGACGAAAGGGCAGTTTCGTGAGAATCGCACTCTCCAGAACTGGTGTTTCACCTGTCAATTATTTGTTCTATACTCGTTCTACTGTTTTCCAATTCTTCGATTTATGTATAGAAAAGTAGGAATCCTGTGACAATGTGAAAAATACAATACACAACTAATAGTACTAACCGTAAAACTACTATCTGTCGGAACATATTCAAAGCTACGTGCGATTGTTTTATTCCAAGGATGTATGTAAATACCAAACAGTGTTGATCTCTCACGTATTATTCGAATCGAGTGACCTGCTAGTGCTTGAGTGACACTTTTCATGCATAGTAAGCAAGACAAAACGAATCCAGAGTCGCCTAAATGGCATGAAATAAATGAAAGAAATAACTAATTTGGATCACGGTTTACAAATCTTGTCTGAGGTTTTTTTTTTACAGACTATAATAGTAGATTTCCGCTATTTTTAATGACTTCTCACTGTGAAGAGCAATTGGAGCAGGGTGAGAGAGGAGCTCCCAAGAGCATTACCCCACATCTGGGACTGGCATGCCTATACGCGTTCCATCCACCAAAAAGAGAACCGGATAAAGCAACAGGTCCAGGAACAGCCAGCCTCTCTGGTCTTTCCCTTAAACTTCTTCGGGCTCGAGAAAGTGTTTTCCTCCCCATACCCTAATGTATCCGTGGCCTTATGGCATGAAAGAGGGCGAGCACAGAGAACGATAAGGGAATGGGAAGAAGTGAACGCGAGAATCGCACCGAGAGGCTCGGCACTTAACAGCTTAATCCGTCCGCAGGCGCGCTACGTACACTTTAAACATTGGGCGCGCGATGAGAGATTTTCTCACATGTATAGCTTCAAGTGCTTAATTTGATAAATAAAAACTTGAAAACAATTTCGCTACAGTGATTGTAGCTATTAAACATTTTTATTAAAAAAAAAAAAACCATAAATACAACGATAATTAACACTAAAAACCAAAAAATAATAATTAAAAAAATTCAAAAACAAAAATTAAAAAAAATTTTTTATCACTTCTATCATACAGAAAAATAAATTTGATAAAGATAGAAAAAATTTCAAATGCCATTTGAAATTTTCGAGTAATCATCGTTTTAATATAAGTGTAAGAAAAAGTCTCATAGCGCGCCTGCTGACGGGTTAAGCCTGCAGAGGTCTTACCAATCACATAAAAATTATTTTAAATTTAGCGCTACGAGTTACTAAGTAGGTGTAAGATTTAAAATGCGAAATCAGTTATCAAAAAGAGATTGAAAAAAAAATTTAATCTCATCAAATTAAATCAACAGAAAATAAACCTTCCTTCATATGATTTTTTCTTAATGGAGTAATGGAAATATCAACTACATCTGTCGGTCAAGATTGATTTTCTCCGACTTGTGACGCTAATATGGTGTTACAAAAATTCTTCATTACCATGTTATATACGAACACCAGACCCGATCAAGCATTTTCAGTTTTGGTCGAGTTAATGATACGAACCAGGATAATATAGAATGGGTAGTTATACGCTAGCAATACATCGAAAATTTGCAAACGCGAAGAGAAGAGTAAACGACACACTCATTCGCAGGGTGATAATGGACGGAAACCGAATGTTGAGTTTGGCTTAATATCTCATGGACAGACGGTCAGGACGAGGTTGCGCCAATGTTGATAGGCTTGGGTTCTGATGTACCCGGGGCGGACAGGCGATTGACGCTCGTACTATATTGCTGTTAGATGCATGGGAGAGGGGGGGGGGGGTTGAGATATAGAGACAAGAAGAAGAGAGTGTCAGAAGCGAGAGCCAGTATACTGATCGAGGGTGTACTGTGACACCCTCGATCGCATACCGTAGAAGCTGATAGAATACTATGTGTTTAATATCGTTTGGTCTCTGTTCATCCGTACAAAATGGGCTTACACTATCCAGTGAAACAATGATTATATGTACTCCAGGTGATTGATAGGTAGTTATAAATATAGAAAGAGTCAGGTACGGGGATGAAATGATAGTATAAATATATAGTAGCCAAGTGTGAACAAGAAGGAGAGACGAACACACTTTACAGAGAAAACGGGACGAGGGCTTGTAGTGGTAACCACAGTCCTCAGTTGGGGGTCCATCGGAAACCGATTGGAACTCCTCAACATCATAGTCAGGCCAAGCAGCAGCAACTGTAGTTGCTACGTACTCAACCAACAAACCCAACCGCTCATCTCTCTCTCTCTCTCTCTCTCTCTCTCTCTCTCTCTCTCTCTCTCTCTCCCTCCCTCTCTTTCTCTCTCTCCCTCTCTCTCTCTCTCTCATGATCTACTATCCTACCGCGACTGCTAAACCACCTCTTGTACAACAACCCTCACTAGCTCACTTTCTGCCACTCCCTCTATTCTCACCGAGGTCTCTCTTTTGGTTATACTGCTGGTTGTTCCTTCGTTCTAGCAGTCTCTCCTTCGATTCGCATAAACTCACAGGCTTTTCCATTCCCCGCATACTCACACGTTGCGTCTAAACCCCTTGATTTGCCGAAGCTGTTTACAGAGAGCGTGCCCGCCTCATCTCACGGTCACACTCCTGAAACCGCCGTCTGTTGCACTCCGTAAGTAACAAACAACGGTGGTTACCTGGCCCGAGACTGAATGCCTGACAACTCCATTCCCTCTTCTATTAACAGGTGTTAGAATACGCAATTATCCCAAAATCCTTGAGGCTTTTCTGGTGGAGTCACCGCTGAGCGATCACATAGGACATACCGAAACTTATCCTCGTTTCTATATAGGGATATCTATGACCCTCGGTCATTTCGTCGTATTTGGTCTGCTGAGCGTTTGAGTCATATTCATTAATTTCTTTGATTTGCTCTCATGTTTAATAATAGTGTCTATACGTATGGCATATACTATGAATACACACAAACTAGGAGGTCCACGTCCGGGGATATAGTGATAACATGGTTCAGTGCATACATTAATGAATGCGTTAAATCAATATTATGAGATGGACATTATGAACCCAGAATCCCTCCAAGCACGGTAACCAAATATTCACTAGGACCATTTTCATTCGTCGTTAATAATGAGGATAAGTGAACCGAAAGCACATCTACATACAGACGCAAGCTTTTTAGTATATTTTTTCTTCTGCTTTCAAAAATGAACACTAAGGGCAGACAGAGAGATGGAAACTGTAATAATAAACAGTAAACAACAATCATGCAGTCGAAATACAAATAAAAATAAACATTTGGAGGCGTAATATTCCATTCGGCTATTTTGGATTTCAATGGCGTGAACAACAAGAATAAGAGATAGAGCAACGCGTACAAATTGAAGTTGATAGAAACTATGAGAACCGACGGGTAATGTTCAAAAAAGTGAGTAGACTCTAATCGTAATGACTTTTTTTCTCGTGTACAAGCTTCGTTCGTTCTCTATTTTCACCTCCACCCAACAAATAGCACCTCTAATTAAGTATGCCATCAAGTCCGTTCTATGTTATTCAAAACCCAAGGTGATCACAACTATTGCCTTGTCTGATGTCAGCTGCAGTTGGAAAATTATGGTCGTAGCAATTATGGCCCCTTCTAATTTTTCAGGATTTTTTAACTCAAGAATTTAGATATTGGCAGACACACGATGCATGTTTCATGCAAAAGCTACGATCATCAATGTTCACATTGTAAACGTAGCATGAGCATTTATCCTCGTGTGCTTGGATTAGAAAATTTAACACAACCCATATAAGTTTAAGCTCTGCACAAGAAGGTGCGTTTTGAAACAAATTGAATCTTGATAGCTTTTATAAATTGGAAAAAGCTATTAAAAATTTGTACTTTTTATTAAATAAGTGTAAGAGGTGAAGGAAATGTAGAAAAGCGCACGTAGACAGTAAATGTTCCACGTGGTTACCTGACTACCTAACTCACGTAACATGTACCAAGCGCCGTCGCTTCGACGAGTATAGTCAGCAATAATTCGTTGGATCCTCGATCGTTAATCCAATCCATCTCGTCGCACCGGATTCAGCCATTGATGACGAAATGGTGAAGAAGGGATGAGGGAGGACAGAAGAGTCGGGTTCGATGGAATAACCCCCCCCCCCCCACCCTCCCACAGACTCATGAAATGCGTGAAAATACAAAGGGAGCCGTTGGTAGTGTTGGTGCATCACGACCAACCCCATTTTGGCATTCTCATAGCTGCACTGTACCTATGTAAGCTCTCTGCGATAACACCGAAGTCGTAACTGAGAACCAGGGATGTTACGGCTGTTCATAGCAGCGCCAGCAGCACGCTTCGATATAAACGGAGCTCGATCTCGCATTTGCGACCTGGCAATTAAAGTTTACGATCGTCGGAGCCCCGTGCGCATCCCAGGCTGGCGCATTACCTGTTTCAAACCCCTTCGAACTTCATACGGCTTTAGCGTTCCCGCATGCTGCCCCCTTCTATCTGGCTGGCTCTCTGGCTCACCCATCCTCGACCAATATCATATCCCCTCAGGGACGAACCCTTGTCTCGGTGCACTGTTCTTTTTCTTCTTCCCTTAAATAACGAGTTACGAGCATGCCGTCAGTTCGTTGAAGCACCAGTTTCATTTTACTATACCATTGAAACCCTATTTGAACTCCTTCTTGTCAAGCCCCGACAACCAATGGATCTTATGAAAAACTGAAACTTATTTTGACTTATATATTAAGGAGGTTGTATCGATATTTATATGACATGATACGAAAAATACATTATATTTGATTATTCCAAGTTAATGTATTGAAATTTAGCGTGAATCTTCTCGAACAGCATTTAATTATGTGTGAAAAATTTGGAGAGGTTTCACCGCCTGGTAATCGAGATATTCATTGTTGAAAATGACAAGTTTAACATGGGCTCTTATGGAAGCTTTCAAAAAATTGCGAACTTCAATAATAAATATCTCAATTTTGAGACGATGAATCATCGGCATATTCCGCCAGAAGTTTATTTGTCTGTCTTAAGCTTTCTATTTACAAAATTTTATTGTGTAAAGTTGGAAAATAATTTTTACATGAGAAACGATATAACCTCCTTATAAAGAGACTGAATAGCCAACATGATAACATTTAGTTTTTCTTTGCTCTCTTGCTAATTTCGTTCCATTGTAATCTAACGAGCTGATTAAGACACGTTTCACGGACCCCAGGGACTGATTTTCAAATGTCTAGCACGAACCATATCATGCTGTCATCAGACTGGAAGTTCTGTAGCGAGAAGTCGCACTTTGAGCAATCCTAACGTACGGGCGATAATGATGTCTTCCGGCGGTATCTTTGGTCATAGTTTACCTAAGCTATAGGATAAATCTAATCATACGGAAAGAAAAACCTTTACGGAGTCAATTTGAACTAGAACAAAATACAGTACCGCTTTATATTTTGGGGATTAATCAGTTATCAGCCTGATTTTTGGCTGATGACTTCGGTATGCACAACATATTGAAAAACAATCATCGTAAATAATGGATTTCGCGCGATAAATGACTGAAAAAAATATATATATATAATAATTTTATCTCAAAAGAGAATATTATAACTACACTGAGGCAATAAATCGTTGGATCAACTATATTCCTCATTACGGGGTGCCAATGATATTATATAATCATCACAACATTATAAATTATTAAACCAATACTCTAGTTTTTGATTAAACCGCACATTTATTTTGATCGAGAACACTGCGGTTAAATCAACGAAATCTTCCAATAACATCAAATGCTATTGAATCGACGGTTTTTTTTCTCTATGTATAAAACAGAGTTCTAAATCGGAGAACTTGTAGGAATCTTGAAATTGTCGCATGTATCAAGAGACTCGGTATATATATATATATATATATATTGAGACGAACCATACCACCCTTCGATAGCGAAACACCGCATTACCGACACAGCAACGCGCGACTTCAATTATCGATCAATCGCGGCGCCAGCGTCCGGGCGCGTCTATCGACCTAAAGCCGTATAGATCATATATGAATTAAATTTTGTTGAAATTTATTATAAAAACTTTGCTTTCTCTATACATTATTAAAAAAATCTCATGAAAAATCATTTTACAAAACGAAGGATGAAAATCTCAGGTCAAAATCATTCAGAAATATAAGAAAATTTTACATTATAAATTGAAGTGGTTATTTCAAATTCAAATGCGATCTCGCGCCAGAGTCGCAGCAGCCAATTGCGTAAAGTGGCCAATCAACTCATACCGCAAGCAGCAAATCAGAAAAATACTTATTCATTATTGGCCATAACGAATTTTCACACTTGCGCAATACTAAATACGATAGATTCAACCAATCAAAGAATTTTCACGAATAGCAAATCAGAAAAATCATCGATTACCATTCGCGACCGCCAAACATCAGTCATAAGGCGACCAATAATAAGTAACGTCGAGCGAACGAAAACCAATCGATGGAATTCGTGAAAATAATTAGGCTCAAGAGCGAATCAGGAAAAAAGGCGCAATCCCGCCAAATCATTATCATTATTTTCTATTGTTTCGATAAGTATAAGAAGGGCAAGTACAGAGGGCTAAAGGCAGTCTAGTCCTCATCACGCTAGACTCGATTACACTACTTGTGAGTACTGGTCCTTACCACGCCAGGCTCACTTACGCAATTCACAGGTACTGGTCCTCATCACGCCAGGCCTGTTCAAACTCATAACCAATCAGTCTTAGAGAGATACTCTCAGACGACCAACTAAAAAAAAAAAAAAAAAAAAAAAAATTTAATTCCACCGCAGTGAAGAGGGCGGGTTCCATGCGGCTCCGTGTGGAAACCAGATTCTTCCTGTGAGTACCCGATCTAGTTCGGGGGGGCCGGGGCCATGCGATTCCGTTTGGTCTCAAGATCCCTGATAGATTTCCCGTAACCCTAACCTCCTACCTTATCGCGTCTGGAGGGCTGGGGCAGTTCGGGGACGTTCGGCCCTAAGATTCTGGATGTTCCACCTTAAGTAAGTTGTCTGAGTAGGTTTTAGAAGTTGTTTAAAGAAATTGAAAAAGAGAATAAAAAAAATTAAAAGTTAAAGTTAAAAAAAAGAAAAAAAAAAAGAGAATATGCATCACGGCTGATTGGTTACAAATTTACAACAGCCCAATTATTAAAGAATTTAAAATTTAAATTGTGAAATAAAAACTAGTTTGCGAAGCTATTGGGAATGTAAAATTAGTTTGCGAAATTAAAAATAAATTTGCGAAACCAATGGGAATCTAGAAAAGAGTTTGCGAAACTAAACATTAGTTTGCGAAGCCATTGGGAATCTAAAATTTAGTTAGCGAAAATATCGGGAATGTAAAATTAGTTTGCGAAATTAAAAATAAATTTGCGAAACCATTGGGAATCTAGAAACGAGTTTACGAAACTAAAAATTAGTTTGCGAAGCCATTGAAAATCTAAAAATTAGTTTGCGAAATTATCGGAAATTTAAAGTTAGTTTGCGAAATAAAAAAATTTAGTTTGCGAAACTATTGGGAATTAAAAAGACTAGAGTGCGAAACCAATGGCATTTAAAAATAAGTTGCGAAACCATTTGGAATTTAAAAATTAGTTTGCGAAACTATTGGGAATTTAAAATTAGTTTGCGAATCCCAAAATTCGGATGCGAAATTATTTACGAAATAAAAGTTTGATTTGATAAGTCATCTGCAGTTGTTAATTGTGAAGCAAACCGCAAATTTCATTCATTAAAATTGCGAGATTGTTAAATCTATAAAATTAGTTGTTATATTTAAATTCATGGCGAAGATTGTTAAGTTATGTAATCGAATCAATTGCGAATCCAAAATTATTGCGTGCGATTTAAAATTAACATTTTGAGAAAAATACCGGAAGTAAAGAAAAATTTGAACAAAGACAAATCTATGTTTTACACAATACACACATACAAAACAATATTTGATTGAATAAAGATTTTGTTTGTTTTTGCACCAAAATTTCATCACACTCTTGTTCTTCTTTCATGCCCGCTCCTTTATCTTTTAAGAAGCTCGAATCTACGCGTAACGGCGTGCTCTAGCACAAAATCGTACCGTTACAACTTTGGCGCCCAACGTGGGGCGGGTAGTGTAAAAGAAAAGCAAGAAAAATTTAATTGCCAAATCTCATAAAAATTATAAAAATTAATTTTTTTTAATCGAGTCAAAAATGGCCGAATCTCATCAATTGAAAAATCACACAGAAAATTTAGATAAAATTCTTAAAGTTGTCGAATCAATTCAATTTCAAATAAAGTGTCTGGATAAGCGAATCGCCGAAAATTGTGAAAAATTGGGAATGTTAGAAAAAAAAATAGATCAACGATTTAAAAATCAAGAAGAGTCAATCATCAACGAATTGAGGGATGCCCGTGCTTCAATCGGAGACCAAATTTACGAAATCGCTGATTATTTCAAAAATGAACTGGAGATCACTGGACAAAATATTTGGGACATCAAAAATGCAACGCCTCATCAATCATCAGGTCATCAAAACAACAGCATCAAGCAACAGCCCACTAAGACGACCCAGGACAACAAAGTCAAACTAAAACCACCAACATTTGACGGCTCAAACCAAACGAGACCGATCAAATTTATTAAGGAGTTTCGACACTATTGTGAGGTTGCGAATCCAACTCTCACGGAAATGAAATATTTATTTGGACAATCCTTCGACAAATCAGCGAAGGAATGGTGGGTCCTTATTGAGGATCAAATCAATGGATTCGAGGAGATGGAAAAAAAATTCATCAAGAGATTCTGGAGTCACGAAGTCCAATTGAAAATCCGGAGAAATCTGGAATTTGGATTCTTCAACGACAACGGGAAACTCAACGGGAAATTCAACGGGAATCGATGGAATTCGTGAAAATAATTAGGCTCAAGAGCGAATCAGGAAAAAAGGCGCAATCCCGCCAAATCATTATCATTATTTTCTATTGTTTCGATAAGTATAAGAAGGGCAAGTACAGAGGGCTAAAGGCAGTCTAGTCCTCATCACGCTAGACTCGATTACACTACTTGTGAGTACTGGTCCTTACCACGCCAGGCTCACTTACGCAATTCACAGGTACTGGTCCTCATCACGCCAGGCCTGTTCAAACTCATAACCAATCAGTCTTAGAGAGATACTCTCAGACGACCAACTAAAAAAAAAAAAAAAAAAAAAAAAATTTAATTCCACCGCAGTGAAGAGGGCGGGTTCCATGCGGCTCCGTGTGGAAACCAGATTCTTCCTGTGAGTACCCGATCTAGTTCGGGGGGGCCGGGGCCATGCGATTCCGTTTGGTCTCAAGATCCCTGATAGATTTCCCGTAACCCTAACCTCCTACCTTATCGCGTCTGGAGGGCTGGGGCAGTTCGGGGACGTTCGGCCCTAAGATTCTGGATGTTCCACCTTAAGTAAGTTGTCTGAGTAGGTTTTAGAAGTTGTTTAAAGAAATTGAAAAAGAGAATATAAAAAATTAAAAGTTAAAGTTAAAAAAAAGAAAAAAAAAAAGAGAATATGCATCACGGCTGATTGGTTACAAATTTACAACAGCCCAATTATTAAAGAATTTAAAATTTAAATTGTGAAATAAAAACTAGTTTGCGAAGCTATTGGGAATGTAAAATTAGTTTGCGAAATTAAAAATAAATTTGCGAAACCAATGGGAATCTAGAAAAGAGTTTGCGAAACTAAACATTAGTTTGCGAAGCCATTGGGAATCTAAAATTTAGTTAGCGAAAATATCGGGAATGTAAAATTAGTTTGCGAAATTAAAAATAAATTTGCGAAACCATTGGGAATCTAGAAACGAGTTTACGAAACTAAAAATTAGTTTGCGAAGCCATTGAAAATCTAAAAATTAGTTTGCGAAATTATCGGAAATTTAAAGTTAGTTTGCGAAATAAAAAAATTTAGTTTGCGAAACTATTGGGAATTAAAAAGACTAGAGTGCGAAACCAATGGCATTTAAAAATAAGTTGCGAAACCATTTGGAATTTAAAAATTAGTTTGCGAAACTATTGGGAATTTAAAATTAGTTTGCGAATCCCAAAATTCGGATGCGAAATTATTTACGAAATAAAAGTTTGATTTGATAAGTCATCTGCAGTTGTTAATTGTGAAGCAAACCGCAAATTTCATTCATTAAAATTGCGAGATTGTTAAATCTATAAAATTAGTTGTTATATTTAAATTCATGGCGAAGATTGTTAAGTTATGTAATCGAATCAATTGCGAATCCAAAATTATTGCGTGCGATTTAAAATTAACATTTTGAGAAAAATACCGGAAGTAAAGAAAAATTTGAACAAAGACAAATCTATGTTTTACACAATACACACATACAAAACAATATTTGATTGAATAAAGATTTTGTTTGTTTTTGCACCAAAATTTCATCACACTCTTGTTCTTCTTTCATGCCCGCTCCTTTATCTTTTAAGAAGCTCGAATCTACGCGTAACGGCGTGCTCTAGCACAAAATCGTACCGTTACAACTTTGGCGCCCAACGTGGGGCGGGTAGTGTAAAAGAAAAGCAAGAAAAATTTAATTGCCAAATCTCATAAAAATTATAAAAATTAATTTTTTTTAATCGAGTCAAAAATGGCCGAATCTCATCAATTGAAAAATCACACAGAAAATTTAGATAAAATTCTTAAAGTTGTCGAATCAATTCAATTTCAAATAAAGTGTCTGGATAAGCGAATCGCCGAAAATTGTGAAAAATTGGGAATGTTAGAAAAAAAAATAGATCAACGATTTAAAAATCAAGAAGAGTCAATCATCAACGAATTGAGGGATGCCCGTGCTTCAATCGGAGACCAAATTTACGAAATCGCTGATTATTTCAAAAATGAACTGGAGATCACTGGACAAAATATTTGGGACATCAAAAATGCAACGCCTCATCAATCATCAGGTCATCAAAACAACAGCATCAAGCAACAGCCCACTAAGACGACCCAGGACAACAAAGTCAAACTAAAACCACCAACATTTGACGGCTCAAACCAAACGAGACCGATCAAATTTATTAAGGAGTTTCGACACTATTGTGAGGTTGCGAATCCAACTCTCACGGAAATGAAATATTTATTTGGACAATCCTTCGACAAATCAGCGAAGGAATGGTGGGTCCTTATTGAGGATCAAATCAATGGATTCGAGGAGATGGAAAAAAAATTCATCAAGAGATTCTGGAGTCACGAAGTCCAATTGAAAATCCGGAGAAATCTGGAATTTGGATTCTTCAACGACAACGGGAAACTCGGGATGGTAGATTACGCTATCCGAATTTTCGGAGCCGCCCGAGAACTCATTCCACCACCAAGTGACGATGACATCACTCAATGTTTGGCCCAACATTTCTCAGAGGAGATAAAAGCAACTGTCGTCAGCCGAGGTTTTAAAACGTTAGAAAATCTCATCGAATTTTTGGAGAAGATCGACCGGGGGGGCCCTGTCCAATCAAAAAGGGCCAGAAAAAAATCTCGAAATCAAAATAATAATTACAACGATGATCAAAACAATCAACATCCATGGTATCCAGAAAACAATGATGACAACGATAAAAATTTACAAATTGAAAATTTAAACTTGAAAGATCAACATTACGACGACAATGAAGATCAATTTGCCGACAATCAATTCAACTTCAACGATACTGAATCTACAACATTTTGGACATGAAAACAACTATAATTTTGATTAATTTTGACGAGAATAAATTTAAAAACAACGGAGTTACGGTGCAAAATTGAGAAATGATATTGGAGGTTATTGAAGAAAAATTATTATGGAATAGACGAGTTTGTCTTCCAAATAACTGAGTAGACGAGTTTGTCCTCAGAAAAATAAAGGATTGACGAGTTTGTCCCCTGATGGAATCGACGAGATGTCTTCCTCATACAAAATAAAATTGAAAAGGAGTTGTTTAAGCACTAAAAAAAAAAAAAAAAAAAAAAAAAAAAAAAATATCAATAATCGAATATTCGTCAAAATTTTCAAAAAATTAATCAAGATCAAACAAAAATAAAGGGAAAAATCTGTCCAAGAAAAAAAAAAAAAAAAAAAAAAAAAAAAAAAAATCGAGAAGCTAGATCATCACGTCGGCAAGAATCATCAATAAAAAAATTAAAAAATCCAATCAACTGGTCATCATTATCGATTTTGGATCTTCAAACTTAATCGAATTTACCAAAATTCAATTCTATTAACTGGTCATCTTGTCAATTAATATCCAATTATCAATGTCCTCATTATTATTATCAATGGGTCATCATCTTCAATGTGGCAGCAATAGTCATCAACAAATCAACTAAGATCGTCAACAACGGGTCATCTTTTTCCACGGGCCATCTTTTCAACAAGAACATCATCATCATCAACAGATCATCGCCCTGTCCTCCCACTGGCCCAATTTAGTATTTTTATTCATCTCCTTTTGAGAACAAAAAAACAATTCGAGTCTCAAATTTTCTTTTTGTTCTGGGGGGCGTTGAGACGAACCATACCACCCTTCGATAGCGAAACACCGCATTACCGACACAGCAACGCGCGACTTCAATTATCGATCAATCGCGGCGCCAGCGTCCGGGCGCGTCTATCGACCTAAAGCCGTATAGATCATATATGAATTAAATTTTGTTGAAATTTATTATAAAAACTTTGCTTTCTCTATACATTATTAAAAAAATCTCATGAAAAATCATTTTACAAAACGAAGGATGAAAATCTCAGGTCAAAATCATTCAGAAATATAAGAAAATTTTACATTATAAATTGAAGTGGTTATTTCAAATTCAAATGCGATCTCGCGCCAGAGTCGCAGCAGCCAATTGCGTAAAGTGGCCAATCAACTCATACCGCAAGCAGCAAATCAGAAAAATACTTATTCATTATTGGCCATAACGAATTTTCACACTTGCGCAATACTAAATACGATAGATTCAACCAATCAAAGAATTTTCACGAATAGCAAATCAGAAAAATCATCGATTACCATTCGCGACCGCCAAACATCAGTCATAAGGCGACCAATAATAAGTAACGTCGAGCGAACGAAAACCAATCGATGGAATTCGTGAAAATAATTAGGCTCAAGAGCGAATCAGGAAAAAAGGCGCAATCCCGCCAAATCATTATCATTATTTTCTATTGTTTCGATAAGTATAAGAAGGGCAAGTACAGAGGGCTAAAGGCAGTCTAGTCCTCATCACGCTAGACTCGATTACACTACTTGTGAGTACTGGTCCTTACCACGCCAGGCTCACTTACGCAATTCACAGGTACTGGTCCTCATCACGCCAGGCCTGTTCAAACTCATAACCAATCAGTCTTAGAGAGATACTCTCAGACGACCAACTAAAAAAAAAAAAAAAAAAAAAAAAATTTAATTCCACCGCAGTGAAGAGGGCGGGTTCCATGCGGCTCCGTGTGGAAACCAGATTCTTCCTGTGAGTACCCGATCTAGTTCGGGGGGGCCGGGGCCATGCGATTCCGTTTGGTCTCAAGATCCCTGATAGATTTCCCGTAACCCTAACCTCCTACCTTATCGCGTCTGGAGGGCTGGGGCAGTTCGGGGACGTTCGGCCCTAAGATTCTGGATGTTCCACCTTAAGTAAGTTGTCTGAGTAGGTTTTAGAAGTTGTTTAAAGAAATTGAAAAAGAGAATATAAAAAATTAAAAGTTAAAGTTAAAAAAAAGAAAAAAAAAAAAGAGAATATGCATCACGGCTGATTGGTTACAAATTTACAACAGCCCAATTATTAAAGAATTTAAAATTTAAATTGTGAAATAAAAACTAGTTTGCGAAGCTATTGGGAATGTAAAATTAGTTTGCGAAATTAAAAATAAATTTGCGAAACCAATGGGAATCTAGAAAAGAGTTTGCGAAACTAAACATTAGTTTGCGAAGCCATTGGGAATCTAAAATTTAGTTAGCGAAAATATCGGGAATGTAAAATTAGTTTGCGAAATTAAAAATAAATTTGCGAAACCATTGGGAATCTAGAAACGAGTTTACGAAACTAAAAATTAGTTTGCGAAGCCATTGAAAATCTAAAAATTAGTTTGCGAAATTATCGGAAATTTAAAGTTAGTTTGCGAAATAAAAAAATTTAGTTTGCGAAACTATTGGGAATTAAAAAGACTAGAGTGCGAAACCAATGGCATTTAAAAATAAGTTGCGAAACCATTTGGAATTTAAAAATTAGTTTGCGAAACTATTGGGAATTTAAAATTAGTTTGCGAATCCCAAAATTCGGATGCGAAATTATTTACGAAATAAAAGTTTGATTTGATAAGTCATCTGCAGTTGTTAATTGTGAAGCAAACCGCAAATTTCATTCATTAAAATTGCGAGATTGTTAAATCTATAAAATTAGTTGTTATATTTAAATTCATGGCGAAGATTGTTAAGTTATGTAATCGAATCAATTGCGAATCCAAAATTATTGCGTGCGATTTAAAATTAACATTTTGAGAAAAATACCGGAAGTAAAGAAAAATTTGAACAAAGACAAATCTATGTTTTACACAATACACACATACAAAACAATATTTGATTGAATAAAGATTTTGTTTGTTTTTGCACCAAAATTTCATCACACTCTTGTTCTTCTTTCATGCCCGCTCCTTTATCTTTTAAGAAGCTCGAATCTACGCGTAACGGCGTGCTCTAGCACAAAATCGTACCGTTACAATATATATATATATATATATATATATATATATATATATATATATATATATATATGAGTAAAACGAGAGACGGAAAAACACTTTAAAACGATGCAAACGAGAATAAGATGAAGAAATCCTTGAGAAGATATAAATATAAAAAGACTTATAAATGAATCGCGGGGCAGTAAAAAAGATAAAAAAGCTTCCGCGGATGACTAGTTGAAAATCGAACGAAACACAAATGTACATACTCAGAAAAGACATTGCATAGATATGAGAGAACGACGTGAGAGGTAGGTGGTACCTATTTAAAAAACTCCTTGAAAATCAGGCATTGGGGATAATTGGAAATTTCTCTAAAGCAAGGGACGTCAACGCGGACGAACGGGAGGAGAGCTTGAATGGTTCGAATTCTGTATATGTATAGCTCGCTGGGTGCGCTCTGCAGTGCTTCTTACACTCTACTACGCAAACATCGGAGCAAAACGACGGAGCGAGTATTCGATGGAAGAGCTAAAAGAAGGTTTTTCGCGCGCGAATGAAGATTCCGCTGTGTGAATACGGACTCCTCAATGGAAACTGAGCGAACGAACGAAGATGTAACATTCAAGTTGGACAAGATATTTTCTCGTTCTCCTTGCTGGGTTGCTCGCAAATTTATTCCAGAATACTGTTCACTAGACTGAACGCCCGAGAAGCAGAAAGCGAAGAAGAATTAGTAAAAGTAGGAAAAGAAAAGTCCATACGTTATTCTTGAATGAAGAAAACGAGTGTTGGCGTACGTTACGTTTCAGAAGTCTATCGAAGTGACTGGTTCGATAGCGACTTAAGAATACATGAAACTTATTTATCGGTAGCTTATGGGTCTATGAGAAAGAATAGTATTACAATATTTGAGACGTCTATTGAACTTTTTCATTGACGACTTTAACAATTTATACAAATAATATAAGGAATCGAATACAATCTTCTCTCAGAATAGTCAAGCAAAGAGGATAAAATTATGAAATACTATAAAATGTTCGTTTCACGGTGTCAATTTATTTCGCTTTCATCTATCCATTATTGTGCGCAGTGATAGACGAATAGAAAAAAATAACAAGTAATTAACACTCAAAACTTTACACCCCGACGACAGACCGAAAAACGCGGGGTACCATAGGGACCAGCGAAAGTTTATGGTGAGAGCTGCTATAATAAAGAGAATTTCACGGTTCGTGGACTCATCCACAGAGGCCGGAAAAATAATTACTTTATTTTTTTTTTTAACAAGGTCCATGGAATCAAGCTCCGCGTACTAGACCACGTATGCCGACTGTACTAGTAGTAGTCACGTAGAGGTTAAAAACTCTCAACGTTTCAGTGCAATGGTACTTGAGGTAACCACGGCACCGATTACATAACTCGTTTCGCTGCTTACACAAATTATTCTCAGCCGACATTTGCAGTTATACTTCTTATTTTTATTTTCGAAGGATAAACAAGGCTGTTGGGGACAAATTTTTCTGGATTCGTTGTTCATTTTTAATTAATTAATGAGTCCGTGAGAGCTGATTAAACGAGGAAATCTTGTTGCATGGCTACGTACTTTACGTACCTACTACGTAAAGAAATAAACAAAAAATGTTTTCAAATGTTCATTATACATACAACACATAGAGAACTTTGAAATTACAACGATTAATGTAGAACCAATTGACACATACATTTATTCTCATATCATAACGAATGACGACGTAAATTCCAACCAAGCCACCTAAGTAGTTTTTGTAATTCAAAACTAGAAATCCAAAATCCATCTCTCAGACAGATTCGATGACGGAGTCTAAGAGCAAGTATATAGGCCTTGGGATTTCAAAAGACAAAAAAAATTTCACGATGATTATTGGTAATAGTACCAGTATATTTAACGAGAGAAGACGTTTAGTGCTCATTTCGAATATTTCTTTGAACATACCTTTTTCCGGCCATTTTAATAAAACCCAACAATATTAATGATAACTTTAGGATTATTATTCTGTTTCGTAAATTTTAGGACCTTTCCATCGGTATGCAAAATTAATCATCAATAATTTTTATCCAGCAAATCGAGGAGTAACAACTAACAATGATACTTCATTTGCTAAATGATGAAAACAAAAAAGCGAGAAAAACTGTGAAAAGAATTTGTCTGTATAACCCTACTAGAAATCCGTTAGAACGATACTTGATTGGTCCTAGCTCCGAGCCAGCGTTCCCTATCTAGCGTACTTGGATAGGCGCTAGAGGCGCTAGATAGATCAGCATTAATTCTAGTATCCAGTTTTGCCACAGTTGCAGCTGGCCAGCAGCAATCCCGATTTACGTGACATAGAGGGCGCCACTAGCTTTTTATTTTTACCGAGTTTATCGCTCTTTCGGTTAGGTCCAGCCCATTTTACGTGATGGAACGTAACCAGCATTGCAATTTTGGCGCACTTGCGACTAGCCAGCAACAGTTCCGTTTTACTTCATATAGAAAACCGAGAAACTTCAACTGACAACCTAAAACTTGAGGAAATGAAAATAAGAGAACATCAAAACGGCTTGAAGAAAATTCCAAATTTAAAAATAAGAAAAATAATTTTAAAAAATACAGAACTCATAAATAAAAAAATTAAAATGAATAAATAATTGGAAACAAAATTTTAAAATTCTTTTTTTAGATAGTTCGAAAAAAGCTGTTTCAAAAATTGAATTAAAAAAAGTTTTTAAAAACTATGTAACAAAAAATATGCCAATAAAGAAAAAAATGATTAGAATAAAAACAATAAAACTCCTGGTTGTTAAAAATGGTATAACTGATAAATATACATTGGTACTTAAAATACAAGTATCACTACAATTTTCGAAAATTTTTAGTCCTTTTGGAAAGGGTATCTCGACGACAAATGGTAATAATTTTTTTTTTCAAAAAGTTTTTTGAAGCTCAAATTTCCTGTTGTTTGAGTCTAGATGCGTTAAAACTTTGTTTTCAAACAATAGCAATTTTGTTCTACTGAAGTCTGAAGCACGAAATCAATTTTATTTCATTTGCTTTGAAAGTGAGCACAGCGGGTCTGAACTTTTTCCAGAAATCTATTTCATGACGTTTGGATACCATATATTCAGATTCGAATCGTCCACTTAGGAGTTACCGTAGGACAATTCTTGACCTCGTTAGTCGTTATGACCTAAACAACGTACTTTTCATTTTGATTATCTGTGACTCGATAACCGTTGGCCGTACACAAAATTTGAACGCACTTTTTTAGAGTTCAGACTATCTTCAAAGGCTTTCGAAGCGATTTTTCGTAAAACCTGATGGCGTTTTGCGAAAAAAACACGAAACGATATGAGTCTTTATGTTATTCTTTGTCTTTTTAATTTTTATAGCACTTTATTTTATTTGTTTTTATGTTTAGAAGAATTTATTAAATTATACAAGTTTTTTGTTTTTTTTATATATATAATTAATCTTTTTTATTGGTGTATATTTTTTCATTTTACCATTTCTTTTAAAACTTTGTTATAATTTGAAAAAAATTCAACAACATTTATATATATATGTATACGTATTGTTGATTAATAACAATTAGTGTAATATAAGCGAGCAGAGTTACGAGCGAAAGTCACCGAGTAACTTATGTTACTCGGTGACCCGATATCAATGTAAATTAGACTCCATTTTTTTTTCTACGGCATTTCTCGCTTCCCTAATGATCGCAAACAAATTCTAAAAACTATTTTGAAAGAAGTTATGTCATAGACCATGCATTGATTCTACATATTATACATGCTGGATTGGCAACATATGTATCATTTTTCAAGTTTAAATAAAGAGAATGGTGTAATAGGTGGCGTCCGTGCGTTAGGTCATAGATAAGTAGGTAGGTCGGATCAAATCCTCGTGTGATAGGAACATTTTTCTGCATAGATTTACGTTAGGCGTGATGAAAATAGTGAATTATCATTAAGGATGATGAAAGATAAATTTATAATGATAAAAAAAAAATTATTCGTTTCAAACAATAAATTCTTTTGGAAAATGCGCATTTTCTGAAAATATTGTCTAGCGGCTGCACAATTTGGCCATCTAGCAGGTAGTTTTCACAACGTTACATATAGCGCTAGTCACTGGCCAGGCTACCAACTTTGTCGCTGGATAGTATCTACTAGCACAACTGACTTACCGCTAGGCTGCCGCGAGTTTAATTTCTAATAGGGAAACTATGAAATTAGATCGTCTTTCAGTTACCAAGCACTGAATGACGTGTATTCGGAATACTCCTTATACATTCTCAACAATCATTTAATACACTTATAATAGAGAACGATTTTATAGAAGCAGATTTTTGATTTGTGTTATCCTCGTCATTTCGTGTCTTGTCACGGGTGCCAACAACTACGAGTGTATAAATGAAGAGCGACGAGGGTGAAAACTATCCAGTTACTAACTAGCGTGACGGGCGTGCGGTGAAATAGGCGGCCAAAGCTTATCCGTCATATCGTTAATTACGTCGCAAAATCACGACGGAGAGTAGGGAAGTGGTAGGCGGTGTCACGTCCTAACATAGAATTTCTGTGAAAGAGAGAGGGAGAGAGAGGATACAAATGAGGGTAGGAAACGGGGAACAGTCTGGGACCGTTACGGGAGAAATGGGAAAAGTATGCCGTGACATTCACCGCCTGCTCTTCCTTCGTCTCTTTTTTGCTCTGGTTGCTTTTAAACCTCTCTCACTTCCTTAAAACGAACAGAAGTTACGAATTCGTTAATTATTAATTGGATACGCAATTACGTCGTTAACGCGAACTTCGTAGCGTAGTTATACTTGTTTATGTTATACTCCAAATGTAATTGACATTTCTACTTTAACCTTACTCGATCCTAGTTAGAAATTAAATATGAATCATTCATTTATCCTAATACAAAAAAGCAAAAAAAAAACATATAAGTGAAGTTAACCCTATATTTTGAGTCTTCTATTATTATGGCAAAACTATCGACATGTTTCCACGCTAACGTGTTAAATACATTTCCAAAGAACCGAATACCATGTCATAAAGTTCTGACGAAATTCTCGTTCTTTTTATTCTCAGCTAGTCTTCATCATGAAAATTGTTCTTTCCTGAAAACCAATTGCAATCATAAGCTTAATTGAGATCTATAATTAGCGAAGTTCAGTACTAATCGATAGTTAACTCTCCCAAGGCAATTTATACATTGCAAGATCTATAGAATTTCTATCTCATTACCCCGCTCCGAGTGATTGAACGAAGGATTTTGGCAGTTTATCGTACACTGTAAAAATTTTTTTTTGAACCAAACAAAATTTATTTGATGCACTTAAATTATTTATTTGTATATTATCCCGTAATTTAGTATTCGGATGAAGAAAATATATCTTTGATCGAAACATCATGGTTAGTAAAAGCAAATACAACATTATTTAGAGAAATGCACAGTTACAAGACGAAAATGAGCGGGTTACTGAAAACAAAAAATTGATTTGGTAATTATGCAGTTTGAGGGCTTTTCCGAAAAAGAAAAAAAAGAAAAGCCCTCAAACTGCATAATTACCATTGATTTACTTCAGCCAAAGAAATAACGATTTAAATACTCTCAAAATTATTATAAATTCGTATTTTATCATTATTAGACATATTTCATTATGTCCATCACTCCTGACATTAATTTTTGCGGAAAAATTGTCCTACCGACATGGGGATTCGATCCGACCTCCCTATCTATATCTGCGCCTGTGCTCGTTAGATGGTAGAAACGAGCACGGGCGCTACCTATTACACCATCATCTGCATGACATTTTGAAGTTAAAAAATAGTACATACTTTGCAAGTCCGGCATAGAGTAATAAAAGCCAATGCATGATCTATGGAACAACATTTATTGAAATTCATTTTGACTATTTTGTTTCGGCCAATATTATAATAAGAAGTTGTATTAATATTCGTTTCAATAAAGAAAAAAAAATCGTAAGGTGATCGCTTAGAAACAAAATTTAAGCAAAATATACACACTTTAAAGGAGTGTATAATTCGTATTTGTACGAAAAAACAAGTATCCAAGTATCGAAAGAAATTCGCAGATTTTTATTTGTTTCTATATCAAAGAATCACTCTATCAGAACGATGGTTAAAAAAGAACTGTATAAACAGATACGGGAGATTTTCGTAACAAAAGACTTTTTTAAAAAATGTTAAATAATAATAATTGCAAAAATTATATTAGCGGTATTGCTGGGAATATTGAGTAATTTTCATCAGGCTCGACCCAATAGAATATTGAAGATTTGAAGTGTTTATAAATAACAAATCATTTTTTTTTAATTCAAGTTACTACGTCATTTCATCGAAGAAATTTTTCTTGTACTGGGAAAATAACCATGAAAGATTTTTAAAATTAAACTGCTCGTGACCAATAATTTTGGTGTATCCTATCGAGAAAATTCCATATTTCCAGCTAATAACTCGAATTGGGTTTAGTCAAATAAAATATTATGACGAGAAAGCTCAATTAATTGTGTTAAGTAATGTTGATTTTTGAAATGGAAAACGTCTTATTATAATATGAAATCAGTTTAACTTCAGTGGACAGAATAGAATGTTCCGATTGAAGAAGTCAAGTAGTTGTATCAAATTACCATTTTTCGTTATTCCGAGATACCATGTTATTGTACCTAAGCGTTTTTTCTTAAGCCAAAAAAAATACCATCAGGATAAAAAAATTCGATCACTTGTTTTTAATGATTTTGGTTTATTCAATCAAAAATATTACATATTGGCAGCCAATCACTCGAATTGTTGTTAACTAAATAAAACGATGGAATTAAAAATATTAATTATTTGTAATAAATCTTTAGCCTTATTGTCTATAGATTTCATGTATTCACCCCAAATAACTTTGATTAGTATGAATGAACTAGATTATTTGGACCAAATAAATGCCATCACGAAAATGATTTATTGAGCGCACTGTATATTTTTATTTAAGGCAAAGAAAAATCTATTTGCGTTCAATAAATACAACTCAAATAATTTGGATTACTTGGATTAAATAAAAAAATTTCACAGTGTACCTATTTTCATTGAAGTACGTATTTCTAAATCATCTCATTAATCGACTAGTTAAGGCTTCAAATGTTCTGCTTTACCGTTACAGATCTTGTAAGTAAATGAAAATGAATCAACTGAAGAGTTGGAAACTTGAATTTAAATTATTCTGATACCGAAATTAGCTTGAGAGAGAGGTAGAGCGAGAGTGTATCTAGGGTGGCCTGGCCGCATGAGGAAAATAACTAACCAGTATAATAGAAAGTTCGTGGGTATCAATTAGTTTGTTATCGAGAGTCGTTTAAGCCCACAAGGGAAACGTTGTACGGAACGCCTATAATTTTTGATATTATCCCTAATAATCGTAAACCAATTATCCTTGTATAATCGGCTCGTTGATTAATTCGCTCAAGACTCCTCATAGGCGAAACTTCGACCGCACAACAGCACAAACAATGATGTTCGTTTGTAATGCTGTTATTATGAGAGCACATTGAAGGAATTAATATCAATAAATAATGAATGAGAAACGACTCGCTGACACAAACACGGAAGATTAGCAAAAAAAATGTTGGCCTTGACACTTCGAGTTTAGAAACGTTCAATATTATGAATTTTATAAAGTTTTGAAGTTCAAGCATCAATCAGCATGGAAATATATCAAGGCAAAAGATTATAAACAATAGGGTAACAGGAAAATTGATCCAAGGAAAATTCACCCCCTGGAAAATTCATCCCCGGAAAATTCGCTCCTGAAAAAATTTGCCCCCCGAATTCTACCCACCTCACTATTCCATATACATCACGATTCCACGTACGCTAGGATTCTACAAACCCCACCATTTCACGCACACACACCGCGATGATACAATCCCATCCCACTATTCCACACATACTGCGATTCTACACCCCCACTATTCCACGCCAATACCTGTTTCCACTTGCAAATTATACAATGAACAAATTCAATCAGTGGAGATGAATTTTCCGGGGGACGAATTTTCCTGAGGGCGAATTTTCCTTGGATCAGTTTTCCTAGATTCAAGCAATAGATATCTACACCTAGCTCGGTTTTTCCTCCGATGTATAACACTACTAGAAAATGCGAATATAGACGTAGCGTCTTTGCTATTTCACCAAATGCGTCCAAAGAAAACGTCGGTTTACTTGTGATTCTAAGGTCAAAGGTGTCAATTTCCAGAAAATATTTGAAGGATATCAGTTACTAACGTATGAAATAAAATAAAATTCAGAGTGTTTCTAATGGTCATCGGAGAGGAGAGATCGAAAGACCGGCTCTTCGGTGCCACTAAAATTGTACAAGGGGATCATAGTGTTACGTGTTAGAAGCGAAGACTTTGCCGTCTCTATGGCAGTGAACCTGGGAAGTTGATGCAATCTTTAGATGACATCTATTTGCTTTTATAAATCTCGAAGAAATATATGTTCATATCAACCTTCTTATAGAGCTATAGTAAACATTGGGCTGTGCACATGGAAATAACATAAATTTATAAACAGTGTCAATGTCTCCCTCCCTTTTGAGCCCAGCTTTATTTAAGGCGTCTTCTCACTTTGGAAATTTAAAAAAATCGATTTTTTTTTTTTTTTTAATTTTGAAAGTACATATCTTCAAAAATGTCATCTCGAAATTTCATAAAGATCGGACGAGTCTAACTACATTTTTTGGCGACCGTTAGGTGACTACCTGAGAGTACCCGGCGATCCCTCCAAAACTTTAAACGCAGTTATCTCAAAACAAGGTTTTTCGGTGCTTTGTTGATGAAATTTCGGAAACTATCCGGCCGATTGTCATGAAATTTGAATGACATATGCTTCATAGTTATGGCTATAGCGCATATCATCAGATTTTTTAAATTTTGATTTTAAGAATTTTTTTTTTACAAAAAACTGCAAAAAAATCGTGGTTTTTTTTTACTTTTTCGAAAAACGTGCGCCATTTTGTTATTTTCGCGAATATCAAAAATCTGATGATATGCGCTATAGCCACTGACATACTGAATCTAAAACAGTTTTATTTTTTTGTTTCAGACGACCCGTCTCGGAGATACCATCAACAAGCCACGACCATAACATTTTTACACGGGTTTTTCAATGCTACTGATGTATTATAATAATTGTTTAAAAAAATAAAATAAAAATTTTTTCATGTACTTGAAAGATGTGTTTATTACATAGGATCCGTTTTATCCCATAATTTTAAGCAAAAATCCTCGAAAAAAAATCGCAAAAACAGCCTATTTTTGAGGCGTTTAAAGTGAGAAGATGCCTTAATAGGTATAAAAATAAACTATTCCATGTACAACTTCTCTAGTTACGATACATGAGGACCCTGGGCTAACGACAAACTCCAAAATATGAATAGCGAGTTAATAACAATAACAATAATAATAATAGTATTTAATATAATGATTAATCCATTAAATTTAAACTTTGTGCACAGTGACCAGAAATAATTTTCCCAACTCGTAGTTTCCCGTTTTCCGAACAATATGTGACTCCGTGTTAAACTGTACGTATGATTGTGTATACTATTTGATCAAACGTACACTAGCCAACATATATAGCCAGGGTGCAATGTAGAAGAAAGATGTGAAAAATTCAACGACTACTGGTTGGGTAAATGCGTCTTCCTTTATTTATTAATGCTAGTGATGCTCCGTGGTGTTGCCGCCAGTTTCCCTCGCTAGGGAAAACTTTACCTGTCCCAAGTATTGCTGGGCAGAGGCTGGAAATACGTATTGCAAGAACATACGCCGGGCCAATGAGGATATTTACGCTATGAGAACCAAGTACATACCAAGAGGGAATCGTACAGTCTACCAAGAACGGCGTATATGCCATTGCGTTGCCACTGAAAACGCGGAGAAACCAGCTTTCCGTATAATAATAGGACACGAAGTTGTGTGTACCGACAAGAGTTGCAGCATGAAGGAGGAGATGTGAAGGAGGAAGTGCCACGCTGTGTAGAAACGCTCGAGCTCCTCTGCCGCCGCTTGTAATTTCAGTCTGGCCGTACACCATCGGCTCTACTTTGCCTTCCTGAGCTCACTCGAGCGTGACAACTCAAATGCTCGCACTTCGAAACGTCACACGTTCCCACCCATCTCCCCTGCACACCCTCACTTTTTTTTCAGCCCTTTTCATTTCTTTTTCTATACATCTTAAGGCAGTTTCAATTTATGTATAACACGCTAATACCCAACATTTCGTATGCATGCAAGCTTGCAATTATAGATTTGTTGAATTGACAATCACCTTGTTTATATGGACTTTTATTTACGAAAGTTATCGAATCTCGGGTTCTTTCTGTTTCTACAAAGCGTAATCTAATAAAGGTATTACTCGTGTTTACGACATAGTTCAATCAGTGTTCAGAGGTGAACAGAATGAAGCTAAGTATCTGCTCAATCATCGATTCTGAATATCACATAATTCGATTACATTTCTCTACAAAATTAAGCTTTTTTTGTCTCATTTTTTTTGTGATCTAAACAGTTTTTAATTTTTCTAATATGGATATGAATTTGAATTTCTAAACGGTATTAATTGACATTTACATAGTTGGAAACCAATAAAAAATATTTTGATTATTCATTAATTCTTGGGTATTTGGAAACCGTCCCAATTCTTCACGTAAAATTACTTTTTAGTTCCTGAAAAAACATTGTCCAGTTATCGTAGCTAAACACTGCATATAAATCTTGGACGTCAGCTACTAAACATAAAAGAATTTCGTTGCATTCCAACAAAACAAGCTTCAACTAACATCATAATTTTCTGTCACACAAGAGATTTTAATGAGAGATTGAGACAGTTACATTTTTAACAAATTATCTATCGAATAGTACAACATAAATGGAACGTATCTAAAATTGGTGTGATAATTGAGCTCTCCCCGGTGATATTGAGAAAACCAGTCGGGAGACAAATTGTAGATTTAGCAGGTAGAACTAGTCATTACCCTTAATCAAGAATCTATTTGCCATTAATAAAAATCCGTAGACATGAATGATATGAAACTATTATCCATTAGACTAATTATCTGAAATTTATAATGGTTTTTCAAAATTATATGATTCTAATGAAATTTCCCGTATCTTGTGATTCTTGACTCTTTTATGTTGTTAAATCCGGGACTGATATACACCGTTTAAGAGCGTCATGAATCACTGAACGTTGTCGCGACGTGCAACGAGACTACAGGCTTTTGTATAAAATGATGCGTCCTTTTTCGTCGAAAAAATTTTGTATAAGATTTCAACTTGATTGTTTATTTTAAGGGAAAGAAGCTGTTTCAACTTTCAGAAAGTTATTTCCACGTATAACGATGATTATACAAAGAACAACAAATTAGTTATATAATTTACATAAATATTATATGATTCAAACTCATGATTCAGACTAATTATCTAAAATTTATAATGGCTTTTCAAAATTATATGATTCTAATGAAATGTCCCATATCTCGTGATTTTTGACTCTTTTATATTGTTAAATCCGGGACTGCTATACACCGTTTAAGAGCGTCATGAATCATGGAACGTTGTCGCGACGTGCAACGAGACTGCAGGCTTTTCCATAAAATGATACGTTTTTTTTCGTCGAAGAAATTTTGTATAAGATTTCAACTTGATTGTTTATTTTAAGGGAAAGAAGCTGTTTCAACTTTCAGAAAGTTATTTCCACGTATAACGATGATTATACAAAGAACAACAGATTAGTTATATAATTCACATAAATATTATATGATTGAAATGAAAGTTTTATTTATTCCAAACTTAAATTATTTTCGATACAGAAATATATATAGTCCTTATATTTATGAAAATTTAGGGATATAGTGCTCATATTGAATGTCCAGTCGTAAAATTTATTGACTAGTAGCATTCTTATAGAAATTCAATCTGGGGAAAAAAATGCCGCTCGAGTTGTTATTGATGTAGCGGCGTTGTTGGTAGTCTACTCCTAAAATCTACTCCTCCAAGAAATTACAAAATAATGAATAAATATGCTTTTCATTTTCAAAATTTTTAATACTGTTTTAAATATATGAATATGTGGAAGCAGTTAAAGCTATTTCCATGATAATTTTTAACAGGGAAAGAAATCTTCGCTTATAAAACGTTTTCAATACGTAAGAACCATTTCTTAATGTCTTGGCAATTGAAAACAAAAGAAGAGCTCTCCTTTTTGTACAGCATAGTGGTAACGATTCTTAGTTGTACTTACATCAGAGCTGGCAGTAACATGAATCCCATACATTTTTTTTTATTATTATCAGTTCTGTTTTTACATACTTTCATATGAAAGTAAAATATATTGCGTAATCACCCACAATAAAAATTATTGCAGCCTGAAGAAGGCGTTATACAATACGAATTAAAAACAAATTCTGTCACTAGTACACTTGCTAAATAAAAAAAAAAACTTGCGAGATGTAATTATGTAAAAAACAAAGTATCTCGATTTAACGAGAATCCGAGTGGTAACCCGATTTATGAATCGCTCTGTACAAGCGTGTCGGATATAGTGGACCATGTGTTGGTGGGCCACTTCCGACAGAAACAAACGAACACTGTACGTATGAAAGGTAAATAGAAAGTGTAAGTAAAGAGTAAGTAGAGTGTGCCAGCGGTTGCAGCGTGATCACGTTGCAAAGCAAGCATCATAATCAGGTGATATAGACGTATACACAAGCACATTTATATGTATACATAAATATATAGATATTGTCACGAGAGTTTACCAATTGAATTTCACTGAGAATGACCGTGTGTATGTCTTCAATTGCATTTCCTCGGAGTATGGGTTGTAATAAAATTAAAAAAATAACATTAGTGTCCCGCGTCAAGATAAGAGAAACTACGAAGAATGGAGAGAAGGAAAAGAAACGACATCAGTATCACAGATGAGTTCTTCGGCGCAGCGAACAGCAAAGTAGAGAATTGGTCAAACCATTCCTCACATGTAAAGTGATTTCCGCTTTAATGGTGAAAGGTTTCACGCGTACGCCAGCATGAACGGTCGCTAGTACAGACCGCGCCATAAATCTTGTTACTCGATTTCACTGTGGCACACCACGCTCCTAATTTCCAATTTACCTGGAGCTCGTGAGGCTTCGAGCTACCATACATCGAAGAATCGAATTATGGGGGTCACGAGCTAAAATTCATATGGTTTCCTTGAATAAACAGAAAGAAAAAATTCTTCTTATTAAGACGGGTATCCATTTTCGAGATATCACTATTCCTGTATATTCTTTCATTCATTGGGCGAATTATTGTTGCCGGCAGCTTCAAGCTTTGAAGTTCCTTTGACACTAATTGCAATCCTGTTAGGTTTCCATGAGTTATTTTGGTGTAAATTTTAAGCTAAGTCAACCGCGCAACTATTTTAGAACTTCAGGTTGAAGGATCGCATTAATCCCGTTAAAATACTACTCTCGTAATGCATAAACAAAATGTCCTGATAAATTACGTTATACGTCAAAAACTTTTGGAGCAACTGAGGCCGTTAATTCGAAACTGGAGCCAAAAATAACTTTCTGGTAAAATTGTTTCAGAACCATCTCAATGGAAATCAACCCCTCCGGAAGGGATTGGAAAATCATGTTTTCTGTCCACCATACAGCGGACTTACCAGTTAAGGTGTTGAGAACATTGAAAACACATTGCTTTGCACTAAGTTACCTATTCATCAATATAGTAACCTTTAAAAAAATCCCGCAAATAGAAGAATTGTTTATTTTGGATAGTTGTTTCTTTTGTTCAATATGAGGAAGTTCACTGAAAATTGCATTTTTATGGTTTATTGCTTTTTTCATAGCAATTCTCAAAGGGGATCTCATGTAGCAGAGGAAACCACGTAATAGTTGATACTCGTGGTAATATCGCGGAGTTTCTTGTATTGTATTAAAACGGGGACGAGAGAGTGCATCGTGCTGGTATTTATCAGCATATAAATGCAAATGAATAAATATTCATTTGCACTCCCGAGGGAAATATATTACAGATGGATGGAGAGAGCACCCTCATTGAATACGTTTTAATATACCTGACAAAATATTGGTTGAAGGTGAAATAAATACTATTATGACAAGCGGTTCCAGTTGCACGCACAGCCCGACATGGAATTGAAAATTTTTAAATAAAATTAAAAAAATAAGACATTTTTTTTAACCCATGAAACAGCGAAAAATATAGAAAACAAAATGTGTCTACCTGGAATTAATTTGTACCAATCGCCTCATCAAATCCTAGTTATTAGGCTTGCGATTTAAATGAATGCACCAATAATAAAGAAAAAGAGAACAATAACGTCGAAGCGTGTGTGCAGAGCTGACCATGCGTGAAACACAAAACCTAGCCTCAACTGCAACTTGCATCCCTGGTGAAACTCATTGCGAAAATCTCGTTCTTTTGAAGATATTAAAAAAAAATGGAGCAATCAGTTCTATTTTTAGCACAAGCTCTTCTATTTTACACTTTTTTCTACTCGAAAAAGTAAAATCATGAGCGTAAAAAATATCGACTCTTAACGGACAACACCACTGTGACCCCCTATTTTTTTCACATTTTTCAAGATTTTTTTTTTGTGGGAAAAAAAGAGATATTCGAAAAAAAATTTTTGGGTTTTGTTCCTTGTTTATTAATGTATCAAAAAACATTTTTTTCACATTTTTCACGCCGCATGGTGGCGCTGGGGAAGCTCTCGCGTCATCTCCGCAGTGGTTCGCGGCACGCAGCAGAACTCTCAACGTCGATCTGAAAAAAAATACCGAGTGTTTTCGTTAATAATATGATATTTTGAAGAGAAGTACATAGGGATTTGGAAAAATATTGATTTTTTAAAAATAGACACGCCTTTGAAATTAAAGAATGATTTTTGAGCAAAATTTCTCGTCGAAAATAGGCTATAACTTTTATAATTATTGAGATATCGAAAAAATCCTATGTACTTCTCTAGATAATCTACTTTTATTGATAAAGTAAAAATTTGAAGTCGATCGGATAAAAATTGCTCGAGTTCTGCTGCGTGCCGCACTCAAAAAAGTGGTTTTGAGAAAAACGCGTTCAAAGTTTTAGGTTTGTTAATTTATGTTATAAATTGAAAAAAAAATTATTTACCTTCAATCAGCGATGCCGGCACCATATAGCTGGCCTTCAAGAAGCAAATCGTTGTCTCCTGATTCTTTCCTCGAACTTGTTAAGGCTTTTCTCGCTTCTTTTGCAGCGTCTGTGAGCGAGCGCTCTGCGAGCTGGATCCGCGCTGTTTCGGTCTCAACGCAAAAGTTGAAACAATTTGGGCCGATGGTTATCCCCAACGTCTCCAGTACTTTCATGAGACTTCTCAGGCCATCATTAAACACTAATACCGCGATATCAGTTGCAATATCAATGATTTTTTTGCTTCCGGACTGGCACTTGAGGGCTATTGCCCAAACTGATTTATTGTAGCTTTCGTTATTGTTTTGCGTATAGCCGCCCAAACAACGCTGCAGCAAATCGTCCCTGCTCAAATTTTCGAAGATTGGCTGAATTGCCTCCAATATTTCCTAAGGAAGAGGCGGTTTATGGCGATATTTAGAAATATCACCATTTGCGACCGCGCGCTGCCACGAACACCACGACTCGGCTCCTTCCGGGCAATCGTCATGTTGTGGCTAATAATTTGGAGCGTTTGATATTCACAAACGAAACGATTCGGAGCGATTAGACACGAATAGCGTCGCTTCTATTCGCAAACTGACGCTATGACGCTATCCCTATACCTGCCATGGAATTTTTTCAATTATCGCCACCAAGTGCTATTTTTCGAAACTATATTTATAACAATAGTTAACCGGCTAACAATAGCCGGCTTTTGTGAAGGGAGCCAAAAGAATACCTGAGAAAGGCGGGAAGAATACCTGGCGACCCTAAGGCGCCCCGCTGCGCGGGACCCCGAGCGTCGTGGACCGCTGCACCGCTCCACAAAATATTCAATATCTACGAAAATAATTATTTTTTCGACCTGGGTCCAACGGCATTTCAATCTTAAAAGTATTTTAGATTTTTTAAAATGGTTTTCAAAAAATCGATTTTTTGAAGCCGTCACAGTGGTGTTGTCCCTTAAAGCCTTTCTGAACCTTCGACATAACGGTAACGGATATAGTCTAAGCCAGATTGTATTCTAGAAGAGTTTTTCATTATCGAAGTTGTACATCCCAGTGGACAAAGTTGTAACTGGGGGTAATTAACCCTTTCATGCACGAATTTTTCTGTGCAACCAATTGTTTTGATAATACCTGGATATGGAGTTTTTAGAGTCGCTGATAAGAAATCTGGAATCAGATTTTCGAAATTCAAGATGGTGGATCTAATATGGCGAACCAACAAAATTTTAAATATTGCCCTAGCTTTGAAATTTTGTATATAGGGGTTTTTGGGGTCGCTGATAACGAATCTGGAATCAGATTTTCGAAATTCAAGATGGTGGATCCAATATGGAGGAATAAAAAATTAAAAATATCACTCTAGCTTTGAAATTTTGTATATGGGAGTTTTTGGGATACCATATTGAAACCGCCATCTTGAATTTTGAAAATTGAATTTCGAATTTGTAATCAGTGAGCCCAAAAACCCCTACATATAAAATTTCTCAGCAATAGCAATATTTTCAATTTTTTGGTCCGCCATCTTGAATTTCGAAAATTGGATATTGGATTCGTAATCAACAACCCCAAAAACTCCAATATACAAATTTTCACAGCCGGAGCGATATTTTTTATTTTTTGGTCCGCCATATTAGATCCGCCATTTTGAATTTTGAAAAATGGATTTCTAATTCGCGTTTAGCAACCCTTAAAACAAATATACATCAAAATATCGGTATGTTTACGACCAAACTTTACCAGGAACGAGTTTTTTCCGCAGATATAGCATTTTTTATGCTTTATACGTTTATAACAAAAATACATGTTCGACAAGCGGTTTCCGGAAGTTAGGTTCACTGTTAGGTTCATGCCTGAAGATTATATGAAAACTTATCTTGCGCAAAAATATCTAGGGTTATATTTTAGAGCTGGAAAACTGTCAGGAAAAAGTTGTCGCGTATACCTGATACCATGCATAAAAGGGTTAATACTGCTATTTTCGGTAGAGGGTTCCCGCAACAAAACTCATGAGGAACTAAGAGAATAAAAATGATATTTAATGCAATTTCCAATCACAAAACATCCCGGTGTGATTTGAAAAGCGGAATAGGACAATTAATAAAATAAAGTAACAGTGTGATGGCCTCCAACTAGAGCAATAACAATGTCGTGTAAATGACGTAAAAATCCATAAGTAGTGGGTCACACATAAAACCGATTTTAGAGGTAATCTGCACTGCAATGCGACCTGAAGTGCATTTAGAATGATACAAAAAAATCAATCTCTCATCAGTGACGCAAAAAAACAAAACAACCCGTGAAAAAATAGCCGATATTTACAATACGGCCAGCGCTCGGGACAACATTGGCTACCCAACCGGTGGCGTCCAACAGTAGGATCGATGCGCGACCGATCGTGTTTACCTAGGTTGAAATTGAGCATAGGTGTACAACGAAATGCCAGTGCTGGCCCAGCAGCGTAATTTCAACGGCAGCCAACAGTAGGCGGTTGAAGGTTACGCCAACCTTGGGCCGATGCGCGGCCGATCCTGTTCGCCAAGGTTGAAATTGACCCCAGGCGTACAACGAAATGCCAATGCTGGCCCAGTCACGTAATTTCAACGGAAGCCAACAATAGGCGGTTGACGGTTACGCCAACCTTGGGCCGATGCGCGGCCGATCCTGTTCACCAAGGTTGAAATTGAGCATAGGCGTACAACGAAATGCCAATGCTGGCCCAGTCGCGTAATTTCAACATCAGGCAACAGTAGGCGGCCGATGGTTATGCGAACCTTGGGCCGATAATGTTTACGGTTTAATGTGTTGTCAAGATCGAGAGCTCAATGTAAATACCGGCAGACAACGAACTGTTGGTACTGGGCCAGCATAGGGCCTTGGACTTCAGCCGTACATGATCCCACTGTCTTAACATTGTATTAATTTGTTATGGATTGCTATCTACAGTGATTACAGATGTGAAGTTCAATTATCATAAACTATTCCCAGGTTAATTGGTGTAAATATACAAAACCATACGGTATTACACAGGTGTTATGATATTTTAATATTATTCTTCATCAGGATCAATAATTTCTATAAAAATTAATATTTTACCATCATAGATATATCATATCAAGCGCTCTCTTTTAATGCTCATAATTTTACTACAAATTTGAAATGCAGATTTCAAACATGCTGAAAAAATTTCTATACAGAGTTTTAAAAAATTGACCGTTTTTCGGATTCAGAGACCTCGAATTTTATTTTTATACACGTTAGTAATTTATTACTTGTTTGCCGTCGTATCTTATTGGAGTATGAATCAGCTTATAGAAAAAGTTACATTTCATAAATTTCGAAGTGGTCGATAGTATAGTGGTTAGGGTCTCGAGTTAGTGATGTAGACATTAGGAAGGAAAGTCGTAGGTAGGCAGTTCGAATCCTACTCAGGCAGAAAATATGTAACTTGAATAAATATGAACGTACTTGGTTTTTTTGTTTTTCTTTAAATATATACCATTCGAGATAATTAATATTCTTATAGACTCGGAAAATGATCATTATTAACATAAATTTAATAGCAATTAAATAATCTAATAATAAAAACCGATGCTCGGCCGACGTTGGACCGGTCTCGGCACCAACGCTGGGTCAGCTTTGGTGTCAACTCTGGGCTAACGCTGTTCGCCAACTGTAGGACCGATGTAACATTACGGAGTTAACCCAAGCGTTGCCCCACGTTGATGACAACGCCCGGCCAGTTGTCGAGCATAGCTGGCGCAATGCTGGGCCGATGCTGGGCCTTTTGTAAATCTTTTCACGGGAACTCTTCATTGCTCATTTAGTCGCGACGACGATAATCACGCAACGGAAGAAGATCGAACCTGACGATTGAATGCTACAGCTACCATGCCACGATCGTGTGTACAATTAAGAGACAAGCCATGTTCGAAGTTGCGGAAACAATGATACAACAAAAAGTCTAAGCTGAAATAGTTCCACTGTCATCACCTGCTTCGCCAGATAAATTGTGAATTGCGACAGATTCGAATGATTGACACATTGACAGTGCTGAAGAATTATTCGCTGTGTGAATAAAACCCAGTTTTATCACTTTACACTATACAAGTGTGGGAGCATGTTGATTTATACAGATATGCATTTAGAGCTGCGTGTCATAACACGATCTATCGATTGTACAAACAGGTGTTTATGCATGGTTTTTTTTAGAGTTTTGTATAGATCCTAGTTAGAGTTCCGTATAGTCAGGGTTGTGCATGGATCCCAATTAGGTTATTATCGTATAGATGCTAATATTTTAATTACTTATCGGATTGTGCAAGGTATTTGCTAGTTATTTCTGATAATTGTTGCAATCAATAATACTAATGAGTTACTGTTATCTTGCTTCAACGAGATAAAATAACTCAAATTAGTCATTTTTTTCTAAATTTTATAATATAAGAAATGATAGTTAAGCCATGGACGTTTCGACAATTGGTCACTAATCAACCCGCTTTCCGAAGTAATATAAAGCAAGAGTAAGCCCATCGATCTGTGTAGATTCTTCAAAATTGGACATTCAAATGAGATAGAAGCTCAACTACCCTCGAATACTCTAAGAAAGCATGAAGAACTTAAAAATTGTGTAACCAAGTCACGCGTCTGCAGCGCATAGCATTATACAATTGCGGTAGTGCAACGAGTGGCACTTGTAGCCGTACAAGTAATGTGAGAAAAAAAATGAGTCGCGGAGAAAAACCGAGAACAATTAAAATTCCTTGAACGTACGTCCACATACGAGAAAAACTGAATGGTATTTGAGAAGGAAGGAGAAAAAGAAGTCCGCTCTTTGGGAGCATATATTGTTGACAGCAGCGTTCAGGCGAATGGGAAGAGCGACGAGTATAGAAATACGGTGTATTTTGTAAAAAACGATGATGTCATCGTGAAGAGAGTAAGTTAAGGTGGGTTAGGAAGCATGAGTGGGGTTGTTTCAACAGTTAAGGCGAGAAACCAGTTTAGGAGGCCGAAATTTTGGTGTTTTTCGTGAATTTTTTTAACAGGGAAGGAATAATCAGAATTTGTTTCAACTTGGAGGATATTTTATTCATGTTTTGAAGTACACTTTGTAATTTTTTCAAGTCAGTTCCGCCGCAAATAGTGGAGTTAGAAGCTGCTGTCCATGGACGATCGCCATCCGAGTTTTTTGCTGGTGGGCATTCCTGAAGTCACAATTTTTATCTGTAATCATTACAATTTTTTTTTTCGTTAACAACATATTTCCTAAGAATATGAACCTAATTGTGATCAAAAAAGTTGAAAATTGCATGTTTTTGAGGTGTTTGAACACAATGTCATGTTTTTATACCATGTTTTTTCACCTTTTTTGCATTAAAAAAATATTTTTAATAATAATATCATTCCAGGAGTTAGGTTAAAATATATTGTAATTGAATAAAGAATATTCACACAAATTTTCAGAACAATTGGTCAATAACTTCTTGAGCTAGAATGCCCACCAGTTGAAAAGAAGTCGTTTCGAGAAAAACGCGTTTGAAAAAAAATGTAGCGAAAACGAGAAATTCAAGGCAGTAATTAATTATATAAACTGCTCACCGGTTAATCAGCTATTCCAGCACCATATGGCAACCCCTCTTCTTCTTCAAACGCATCATTTCGGGCTTGCATCTCCTCTTGACGAGCTTTCCGAGCTTCCTTGATCTCCAACGATCTGCGCTTATTCTGTCTTTTCACGCGTTGCTCATCCATGTTCCCGGCAAAATTGAAGCTCTGCGAGCCAACTACGAGTTTTAATTCGTTCATCAGCATTAGAAGGACTGAATTTCCTTCATTAAATAATGCAGTAGCCAAGTATGCTGCAACCTCGACTATTTTCAGGTCAGCATGTAGGTGCTTTGGAGTCAATCGCCAAACCGTCGAATTGAAACTTTCATTAGGGTTCTGCGTATGACCGCCTAAACATCTCGTCAGCAAATCGTCTCTCGATATATCTTTGTATATTGGAAAATTTCTTTTTGAACGTCGGAGTGTAATGGGGCAGGGTGCGCTTCAGGCTTCGTTCCAAGTGCTTTAGCTTGCTGCCACTTGCACCAGCTGTCTTCTCTCTCTGGACAGTTGTCGTGTTGTGGATTGTCGTCTGTGGATATCATGTGCTGAAGAGTTGCCATTACGGCCTTCTTCATGTCTTCGACGCTGTTTACATTTCTTCGAATCGCTAAGCCGTAATACGTGCTGAGCTTTTTCACCAAAGCCTCTGTCAACTTTCCTTTTCCGCCCAGTTTTTTAGTTTTCCTGATGTTTCGGAGCCGAGTTCCCATCCTTTTCTGAACATGGTCTATGCATTCACTTTTGACAACTGTCAGTTCATCACCGTAGGGATTTAAATTAACAACTGCTGTGAACGTTTTCGAATCTCCATCACCGATATAATTGCCGTATTTTACACCATATAGTACTTCCGATCTCAAGAACATCATTTTCACAGATTCCACTTCCATGCTTCCCGCGGAGCCTTCATGTGTTTTCATGCAATTTTCTTCGTCAAGATCGTCTTTCCATGCTAGATATTCTGCTGAATTTTTCGATTTGTTCTTCCAATATATACATGATTGGCAGTAACTGCTTCGTACAACCAGATCGATGACTTTTCCGGAGTAATATCCGATGAATGTCGTAACACTATAAAATGATTTGAATCCTCGTTTTTTTCAAGTTCCATCACCAGATACTTTCAAATTCAGAGTAGGTCTCTTGCGTTTCTCGTTCTCTTTCTTTTCTTCTTCAACAGCTTTCTTACAGCAGAATTCATACACTTTTTTCGCAGCGGCGTGGATGTGAGTGCAAATTCCATTGTAAGTTTCTTTACCTATACCATTGCCGATGTCCATGTAATTACAAAATAAATTCAGTCCTTGTCTGCCAACACCTAAGAGCCGCATAACAAATACAATCCTACGATTTATCTCAAATCCAGTGTTGAGTAAAGGACCTGAATTGATTTGTCTCGATCCACAGTGGCAATCGACAACAAGCTTGAAACCAAGGCCACGTTTTCCAGATTCTTGAAATTTCACATTCTGTTTGCAATTTCGACAAATAAGAATTTCCGACAAACCAGTGAATACGGTGAAAAATTCGATGAGCCTATAACAATGTACAGGTCACACACACAGGAGGTACAGGTATAACAATGTACAGTCACATTCTCACTGGTAGCAGTCGAAAGTTTTTTTGCGCTGGCACTTCCATCTTCACTAACACTTGACTCACTCCTGGTGTATTGATTTCCTTGGAAGGATCTCTTACGTGGTCTACCACGTCGTTCGCTGCACTCACGATAACCTTTCAGATACGCTGACATTTTTACTTCTAACACTCGGTAGGAAAGCCGGAGCTAAACTGATCAAACTCGACGCTCTGTCGAAATATTCCAAAGGTTCGAGTACCTTCTACCCAAGGTCAATCAAGAACATCTGCCGAAATCCCCCTCTCTCTATTATCCCGTAGTACAGGGGTATTGGGCCAGGTAACTGAATAAGGGATTACCTGAGCGACCGCTCCGTTCTAACTACCGCGCGCTTCGGCGCCGAACCGACGGGCGGTCACTTAAGTGCTCATAGCATCGAAACTAATCGGAATTCTGCTTTGAAATTTTGGCAACATATTCTTGAATAGTTTTACTAACAATTTATGAAATTAAAAAAAAATCGATTTTTTGACCCGTCTAAACTGGTTTCCCGCCTTAAACTGTTCCCTTTTCAATAGTCAAAGAAAATTCAAATTAATGAACAATCGAAGACTCTTTTTTAGTGAAGTTCATAACGAAGCTGTTAGACATTCACCAAAAGCAATATTCAATCAGCAGTTTCAGGCATATGGATACTGGCCACAACTGGTAATTGAAAGCAGAAATATAGCCGCAAAGGGTACTTCCCACATTCTTTATAACTCCATATTTATTTCGAATCATCAAAAAATCTCTGATGCAAAAAACAAAAAAAAATGCACTAGAGATATTTGAGATTCGTTCGTACAATTGGCATCGCCTTAAGCTCATCCCTCATGCCAAGCGGTATACCCGTCACGCCCCAGGTCACACGAAACATGCTCGTTGAACTCGCTTCGACGATGCTACGGGCTGGGAAGGAAGGTCAATTATAAATTTTCTCATAACTCAAATAATTAAACGCACAGTGTACTTGAAAGCAAAAGTACCGGTATCTATTTTTTTTCCTCGTTTTGCGTTTTTCACCAACTATTCTTTACTCTACTATCTTTTCGAAGGTTTTTTTTTATGAGAGTTGCAAACTAGCGGGACGAATTATAATTACGGGTTGCATGCAAACGCAATACAGTCAGCATTTCAATTGCGTCATTCAATTACTCTGCATATGTATTAAAAAAGTAGTACGGTAGATAATACGTGTGGCTCAGAACTTCATGACTATACACAATGAGCTGAAATGCCGACACTTATTTTGCAGATGCGGGGTATACTTGAAATTAGATAATTTGAAAATATTCAAAAATTCTCTGTAGTTGCCCCAATTTATTATAAGATAATATTTCCATTTGATAAAAAAATGAATTTTCTAAAGGAATATCTACGGTTAAAGTTATCTACGGTTAAGTCATCAAGCGTATAGCTTTTTTTCTCAAAACTTCGGTGGACAAAATTTGACTCGAATCATTCAGCATTTTAGATTATATGAATTGAAGATTACTGTGACAAATAATGAAACAAGAGTTTTCTTGAAGAAAAAAAAAAGCCAAGAAAAATACCTACCATAAAAAAATCTTTGTGATCGGGAAAGAAATTCCAATGACATCCGGGGGGTCATATGTGAGCTTTAAATATGTTTGCTTTTTCGTAACAAAAATAACTTCTACTGGGTTTTCAACTTAATTCCCGCTGTTTTTCAATAAAAAAAAAATAAAAAATATTTATAGTTTACGGTACATTCTACGTACATAAAAGTGCGACAGAGCTCGCGCTGGCTTTTTCTTTTAATACTTGGCGTCGAGCCGCTACCGCGTCTCTTGATTTTATTCGAAGTATTGTCTTTCAGAAGCTACGACCTTTTCCCAACTTTCACGCAACAAACGGAAATTAAGTTTAAAACCCAATACAATCCTAGATTAAATGAGAATTTTAATGTTCTGAAAATTAAATGTCAACGATATAATTTGATAAAACACTACGAAGAAATGAGTTTTTTTCCTCCTATTATTCCAAAAAATATAATAAAAGATTCCTCGAAAAAGTATAAAGCCAAGAGTGAAAAACTTGACAGTGATACATGAAAAGATCACCGTAATGGAAAAAAGCTTCGAAGAACTAATGTGGGAGCTGCACATTTGCTGGTTTTTTTTTACGTGTGTAATATTCCCTATAACACAGAAATGCATAATAATTACACAGATATTATTCTGCAGCATCAGTCTTCGTTCTATCGTGTGATGTAGACACCACACATTGGTCGAAAGCTCCTGCGAAAACAATTAAAACGTATCGATCCACTTAATGCTGGCTGGCTGATCCTGATAGAATACAGTGCAAGACACCATGCGTTAATGCGTTACGCCTGACGCTCCTGGCGTAATGTGCTGTTCTATGAGCAAGGGGAAACAGGTGAGAGGGGAAGAAATAATGGGCAGTACGTGTGAAAGAGAAAGATCAGTGAAACAGTGTACAAACGGAGATAGAAAGGGAGAGAGGGAGCGAGAGAGTCATAGGTGTATCGGGGAGGGTTGGAAAACCCGTGCGAAAGGCAACACAACGACATAGCATCGCTGGTTTCATCGGTGTACTATATTTCATGTATTTATGACGCGGCGCTCGTCGAGCAACCATTGGGCTCAATTCTCGACAGGGGTAAATCTCTCACGCGGGCTCGAAATGAAAAAAGGAAGGAAAAAAAACAAAAATACAATATCGCAATCGACAACCGAGAGGAATCCGTGGAAAAATCATACCTGTTTGTAATATAGTACCGCGAATCGTGCAGACGAAAGAGAGACGAAGAGCTTCCATATACCCAAAAAAAGTTAACACTCGTGTACTAATTCTCCCTGTTGCTGTTGCTACTCTCGCTGCAACTACAGAGTGAGACAAGCCGAGTAATTTATTAGGGACAAGGAAGAGACAAAGGGCCGAATGTCAAACATTTGACGCATTTTGTACTACCGAATGAAACTTCAGCTGATGAATTTACCATTCTACTCTCCCTGTCACTTGAAACTCTTCTCTCTGGATGAACTCGCGCCGGATTTGTGCGTATTTAAAGAATTAAAAGATATAATATAAATAAATGGAGAATGGATGTTCATTTTATGGAAAAGAGAGCAAAAATGCCTAATTTACAATTTCAAACGAAGAATCACTACCAAAAAAGACACTACTACATTCAGTGAGAATCGTTATCAGCCGGTAAATTTTCCTGCAGAGTTTTGAACGTGCCGAAACATATTTTTGCACGGTACATATATGAATTTATTCATTTGCATTTTTTTTTACCCCTGACAGCTGAAAGGTGTGTAAAATGAAAATCAGTAAATACACGTGAATGAAATTTTAGAAATTCGCAATGGATTGACATTACAAAAATGCACTAAAATATAATCGAAAATAAAAACACGTTTGATTGTACGACCGGTAAAAATCTAAATTGCGTGTTCGAAATAAAAAAAAAATAATAATAATTTATCAATTATAACACATCGACGTGTTGTTTCAAATTTTCAATCCTAATAGCCGATTTATCGAAGTAAGTTAATCGATGGAATTATGATTAATTATAAGCTATATTATTTCTGAATGCCATAAATGCCATAAAATTTCATACAAATGAATGACATTAACTGAGCATCCGTCATTATTCCAGGCCGCTTTGGAGAGCCCGAGATTCAAATTTAAATGAGAATATACGTGTTCATTCATTCAAATAATGCGATGCTATCATACATTTTTGAGCCCACAATTATGTAGACACCACGAATTGCGCGTAGGCAGAACAAATTAGGCTCAGCAAGCTCTACGTTAACGAAAATATTCATTAACCGTATCAGTTTCAATTTTATCAAACGTCATTTTTAGAGGAATATAAATGATAACTTTATTTTTGAACAATGATAATTCCTAGAAAAAACGAATCGAGTTTACGATTATGAATCAAGACAATTGCATACAACGAATCGTTACATGTTTATTATGTTGGCATAATTATTACTAATAGATCTCTTTGGGTACTTAAAGCATATTAATTGATCGATACTATATAGTCCATTTTATAATACGAATTTTGAAATAATTAATTTTGATTTCCATCAGAAACGCTCATTAACCTAATGATTCAAGTGTAATTTTTAAGTTTTTCTTCAATGACGGTTAAGTACAATCAACTTGTAATAATGACGCCCGTAGGCATACCGAGTGACTCGGATTTGTATATCATTTTCTCAATAATCATTATTTATATATTTTCGACAGTTCATCACTGTATATACAACAACCCAATTCAAATAAATCCGTCTCTCATTGCGAATGAACATTAAAGTCCCACTGACTCATCAGATGTAAATTTTCTACTCTTCGTACGATAAATACAAAGAAAACCATGAACAATCGGAAAAGAGATAAAGATTTCCCGTAAAGAAAAAAGTCCAACTGTCGCGGTGCGAATCGTGAGGCCAGAGTTTTGAAGCGTGGAATAAACCGTTAAAAAGTAGAACGGCTCGGAAAATATTCGTACCAAGACGTATCATTCCAATAAAAAGTATAAAACGATAAAAGAAACAAATAAGAAGAGGGAAAGGAAAAAGGGAAGGAAGGAAAAAAAGAGACAGGGGGAGAGGGAGAGGGCGAGGGGGAGGGAAGGAGGGAGAGAGAGCGAGGGAGAGAGAGGGAGGGAGAGAGGGAGAGAGAGAGAGGGAGGGAGAGAGAGGGGGGAGGGAAAGGGTGAGAGGGGGAGAGAGAGGGAGAGAGGGGGGAGAGGGAGAGGGGGGAGGAAGAGGGGGAGAGGGGGGAGGGAGAGAGAAGCAAAAGCGTTCGGAAAATTCTGAAAAATTATTTTTTTCCCTCTTTGGTCATAGCTACGTTCTTTTACGCCAGGCCGACGGCGAACGAAGGTGGAGCGAGACTGAGACGATTTTTTTTACTACAGCTCTCGACTCTCTATCGGAGAAGGAATGGGTATCATGAGGAGAACATTAAACGGACAGAGAGCAAGAGTGAGAGAGTATAAAGGAATAGATAAAGACGGAGCGAGTTGGTGGAGTTGAGTAAGGAGAAAAGAGCCAGAGAGTGTATGTGGATGCGAAAAACGGCAACACTACATCACATCGTCAACAACACCACTGAGCCAGATGCTATATAATCGCACAAGAGTCAAATGAAGAAACAAGACAAGTATCTTTGTAATTTTTTTTCGCTCCGCTTGTATTTCTTCAACCCATACCATCTGGCAGAGGCATCCCCGACTGAAGTGAGGTTTTGTTAGTATTGAAGATACGGGAAAAAAGAGAAAAACCGAGTAACAGTGAAGATGTCTTCATTGAGGAAGAACAGGATAAAGAAGATAAAAAATGAGAAGGGAGAAAAAGGAAGGTGTGGAACAGGAAGAAAAGACAGTAAAAAAACGAAAGAAAATGAGTATGAGGAGCAAAAGTTGAGGACGCGCTTTGCGGATTTTTCAATCACGCCTCGCCACTGACAGGATTAATAAACCGAGCGCGCAGAGTTTCTAGACTCATTTCGGCCAGAATAGAATTGGATTTCCAGGTCGGGCTTGGCTCAACGCTATCCATCCATCTCTATCCTCTTCTTCCTCGTTTCATCTCTATCTGGTCTCGTCCTGCGCTGTATCTCACTGTATCCCTGTCCGTTAACACTTCTATTCTACTGTCCCTCTCGATTTGAGGTAGAGTCTACTATAGTCTTTTGCGTACTCTCACGCCCGTGCCAGTGCCCACCAACGCCTCTGCCTCTATCTCCGCGTGTACAAATGCACGCCCATTGCTAGTGTGTGGGTACTACGGCGAGAGCGATATCCCTTTGATGTCCCATGAACGCTGCGAGAGGTTGCATCGCTCTCTCTCTCTCTCTCTCTCTCTCTCTCTCTCTCTCTCTCTCTCTCTCTCTCCCTCCCTCCCTCCCTCCCTCCCTCCCTCCCTCCCTCCCTCCCTCCCTCCCTCCCTCCCTCTCTCTCTCTCTCTCTCTCTCTCTCTCTCTCTCTCTCTCTCTCTCTCTCTCTCTCTCTCTCTCTCTCTCTCTCTCTCTCTCTCTCTCTCTCTCTCTCTCTCTCTCTCTCTCTCTCTCTCTCTCTCTCTCTCTCTCTCTCTCTCTCTCTCTCTCTCTCTCTCTCTCCCTCTCTCTTCTCTCTCCCCGTCACTCTTTCCTCTATGCACCCTCGCTGCCCCCCATACCCCGCCGTGCTTTGTTACATCGGACTAAATAATAGGTTTATAAAAATTCATGGCTTGTCTAGTGAGGCGGGGGTTTATATCCGCTCGGTCTCTTGGTTCAGACCTCGGTTCGTTCTGCTCTCCCTCTCTCTCTCTATCTCTTTCTCCCTCTCTCCCTCTCTCTCTCTCTCTCTCTCTCTCTCTCTCTCATTCCATCTCTCTTTCGAGTGACAAAGTGACGAACTGTCGCAACGAACGCATGAGCAAAAAACGGTACAGCTACTCTACAGACTCTTCAAAGTGTATGCGCGCTTTACTGTGTGTCACGTTTGTATGCGTGCGTGTGTCTGTCTATGGTCGAAAGAGAAAGAGAGTGCGAAAAAATACGTACTGGTCAGCGAGCTGACGAGAGAAACAATGCAAAAGTGGAAAATGCGGCTCGGTAACAAAAAAGAACGAGAAATATATATAGGAGAACTTTACACGCAGTGGTCACATCGCTCGAACGTGACCAACTCACCCGAATATGATATACACACCGACGCGAAGAACAGAATATTGCATAAAAAATTATACGATAAAATTTTATTTATGCCGATTGGCAGCCCACGAGAAGGGTGGAATACACACACACACACACACACACACACACACACACACACACACACACACACACACACACACACACACACGCACGCACGCACGCACGCACGCGCGCACACACACACACACACGCACGCGCGCGCGCACACACACACACACACACACACACACACACACACACACACACACACACACTTAGGTCGCTACAAAAGTGTTGTCACTCCTAAGCATTACCGCACTAGACAAGATCGCGACAAAATTTTTGTAGTGACCTACCTATATCAACGAATGCACTCCGATACGTTGCTAAAATAATTTTTAACCGTGCCGTACCAGATTGTGAATTGATTAAATTATTGATATTCTATTTTTCCTATTGGATTCCAAATTGTAAGCCTGAAATTTGCGAGGAACCTATTTCGTAACCAACCTGGTTTACTTATAACTGTAGGAGAGCATTTGAGGCGTTTGATTCGCATTGAATCCACGCCTCGGCGGTATTATTTTGCCACTTGTCTCCCTCAAGCGCAACCACAACCAATTAAAACCTTCGAATTGAATGAACAGAATTCAATATGTCACAAAAAGTAAAAAATTATGATGTTCTCTGTTACAGTTTTTCTCACGCAATTTCGGATTGGCGAATCATCGGACAGCAATGATACCCGGGCAAGTTTCAACGATGAAGAGGACGTAGATGCGATATTGGAAAATATGAACTTTGCTGAGTTCAAGGAACGCTATAGAAGACTGATACCGTACATGTCTTACTTCGTGGCAAACAATTACGTAAATTCTCAAGTTTTGGGCGGAGCTCAGCAGCAGCAGCAGCAACAGCAACAAGGTTACGACCGAGAAAATCTACAGCCGACAAGCCCATTGATAAGAAAACCGCAGCGTCTTGTACCAGTAGCTGGAAGAGTTAGCGATTCAAGAAGTAAATCAAATGGACGGGGGGAGATATTGAATGGAGCGAGGAGTACATTACACAAACAAAAAAATAACTTCGTACCATCCGTGCAATACGATCCAAAGGACGCCAGTGGTGACAAGGATTACTTCGCCCCGGTCAGATACAACGCGAAATTAAACTACGACACAATGCAATACAGCGGTTCTGAGTTAACGGATCAGTACAGAGAATACGTAGGAAGACCGCAGCAGCAGCAGCAGCAGCAGCAGAGACCAATCATTCATCAAGAAGTAACGGGCTCGGCTATATTGCATCAAGATACTCAATATTATCATAACAACGGACAATCCTCCAGACTTCCTTCCTACGATCCTCTTTACGAAAGGAAATACTTGTCTGACAATATGAATACGAGAGTCATGGAATCTCATCACGATTATCCTTTGGATTACGGAGCAAAAATTTCCAACGACAAAGTCCCGATTAGCGGAACAGATTACAGCTATACTGTGGAAAACTCGGAACCCGTGAGATACATAAATGTCAAGCCACCAACGAGACATCATCCGAAACCAACGAGAATACTAGCCCAGTCCCCCATAAGACGACCATCCTCCCAAGAACCTTCTTCCTCTGCTTATCCAACAGGATATAATCCTACAGCCAGTCTTAACGATATTATGAAAAGTCTGCAGTTAACCAATCGGTTACCGGAAATGCTCAACAACAATAACATCGATAGTAGCATAAGAACGCTCATTGAAATCCTTGGAATATTGAACAATGCGAAACAAAACGAATTGCCACGGTTACGTATCCCAAGTCCGTCTTTGCATAGAAATGTACAGAATTATGATCGCTTTAAGCCAGTTCATACACGGCCTAAAGTAGTTACCGAAACGATATTTCAGGCAACCCCGAGTCCTCTTTTAATTCCAAAAGAACAAACTTTTCCACCCAAACCCGAAGCTGCTTGTGAGACGAACGTCAGACACAATGTTCCTCTTGATTCTAATTATGAAACCATCAATAATGACAAACACGAAAATGTTATAGCATATTTTACCCCGTTGATTCAAAATATCGATGGCCAAAAAATTGAAACGTCGTACAAGTCGACGGAAAGACCTATTAAACTTGAGAAACAACACGAATACAAGTATGAAATAAACGATGATCCTGCCAGTGATATATTGGAGGAACAAGAACAGCAGAAATACAATTTGCCAATTACAACGGAAACGCCAATTAGCAAGTTTCGCTTGCCAAACAGTGTTTCGACGAATCAACTACTCGTTCCACCTACTACTCTTAAATACGGCGCAACCAGAGGTAAACCCAATGTCGATTATCCAGCCTACGCTACTATACCAGAAACACAATTCAATTGCAAGGAACAAAGATACAAAGGATTCTTCGGTGATCCCTCTACCGATTGTCAGGTAATCTATTAATCAGCTATAAATTTGAAGGATCCACTCGAAGAATTATGAATGTCCAAACAAAGTGGTTTTGCGTTGTTTGTGTTCAAAGAGTACAAACAGTTGCAGGCATGTCTTGTTCCCTTTTGAAAAAAAATGGGTTTTCTAGGGGCACCAAACGGCAACGACAAGTTACAAGCTGTGGAATATAACTTGCGTAATTGTAACCAATTTCGCATACTTAGTTAAAATTATGCAAATTTTAAATATTCAATATTTTTGCATTGGACCCATCATATCTTTCGAACCATTTAATTACCCTGAAATCTTACTTGTTTCGGTGAATGCAGTTCAATCGTTGAACCATCTCATTTCAAAATCATTATTTTTTAAAATTTAATCGAATATTCCCGTAGTCCTTTGATTTTTTTTCGGTTCATCCATGATTAAGTACAAAATAAGAATATATTTTTCCCATAGTTAAGCTGTTGATTTTGACAATTTGCAAGAACGATTTCATCTCGCAACCCTCAATATACGGATTTATGAAAAAATTAATCGAAATAAAAAACGAAGTATACAGCTAATTTGTAAGTTTTAGTTCCAAAATTGATTCAATTCAATACTAGAGTATTGATGTTTTTTTTTTATGTACTTGAGTTACTATGGGCTTATAAACATTTTTTTAAATAAAAGAAAAAGACATTTTTACATCTTGCAAGCATTAATTGGCAATTATTGAAATATATTGTTTAATTTACGGCGAATTAATACCTGAATTTCCTCCTTAAATATATATTGCGCCCCTTTTTTTTTTATGCAATTTATATAATTGAGATTTTTTATGTTTGCTAATCGAGGTATGGCACTACTGCGATCTAAATGGTGGAAAATCATCCTTTTTGTGTCCGAACGGAACGATATTCAGTCAAGTGGCCTTGACTTGCGACTGGTGGTTCAACGTGAAATGCGAATCAACAACACAGCTGTACGTGTTGAACGAGCGTCTTTACAAGTACATTCTGCCGATAATGCCCAAGTTTCCGGAGGATTTCAGTGGCCCTGAAGTAGACCGATACTTGGAGCTCAAGTTTAAGGAAATGGAGGCCAAATTGAAGGAGAAAAAATTGAAGAAACAACAGGAAAAGGATAAAGTTAAGGAAAAATTGCAAGGCCTCGAACACGAAAAGTAAAAGAATTCAAAATGTTCGTTAGTCCAATTAAACGTACGGGTTTTTTTGCCATTATACTATGATACGTTGCTAAACTATACTTGAAAGTCAGAGATAAGAATATCGCCGTAAAACGTATGAAAAAACGTGCAATAATGCGCCAGGTCATAGAAATGGATCAACAGTTTGTTCATAAGCATTTCTTTCATTCTTTCTTCCTCTAGTCATGTTTGTATTTGCTTAATTATTTATGAGACTGTGTTTGGACGACCAACATTTTCAAACAAGGCTCTATTCTATCGAAGTTCGAACGTGTCGTCTCTTATCTGCAGAGTGTATGAAAGAGCAAAAAAAAAAGAAACTATCAAGGTGGAAGTTGAGTGTTATTCGAATTATATTGAAAACTTATTTTTTATATCCGTATAGAATTCGAAACGCATGGCTTACGGGAACTATAAAAATATGACAATCAAGATAATCTACTAGAATTAAGGAACGGTTTAATAAATTGCCGGGCCTTGTGTGCGTACCTTATATTTTTTAAGTACATCTATTGTAACGTCTTAAATTGTTGAATAAAAACATATTTATTCAAAATATTTTTACAACCTCTTGCCCCTTATTTTTCTAGCCAAAAAGGACGTTCGAAAAACTTACCTTTTTCGCCTGATTAATCCGCTGTAACGCGTCGCCTATTTTGTTCTGAGCTTCCTCATATTGCTCCAGGTATTCTTCATTCTGTAATTTAAAACAGTAATTACAACCCGACCAAGTCGAAAAAAATAACAACGAGGGATCTTTCCGGTATTCCACCAAAATTGTACCTGTACCATTTATATAATTTTATTTTGAAGAATCAAAGTAATTATTCCAATTAGTAATTTTTACACTTTATCGTACTACTGAGGTCATTTTTTTCTTCCATTATTTTATGGGTTTTTATAAATTTCTCTCCCAATTATCTTCCCATCCCAAATGAAAGTTCATTTTCATTCCCTCTCATTCCCACGAAATTTGTCTAAAAAATGAATCTCCGAATGAAATGTATGTTAAGAAAAAAAATAAATAAATAAAATGGTAGATTTTTCACATTTGCAAAATTGTATGTTTACGCTAGAATTTGTAGCCATTCAAAAAATTAATAAGTACCTTGGTTGCTTGAGGCACAATTTTATGACCCTGATGGGATCGCAACATACAATGGTGGCAACTGGAGAAAGAACAACTTTCGCAAAAATAATCCACAACTGCGTTGTGCTCGGTACATATCTTTTCCTCAAACATGGACTCATTTTCGTAGCCCTGAAGCAGAATCGTACGGTGTTTCTCAGCCATTTTCAAGTTGGCATGAATCTGTAAGTAAATTAAAATCAAATTATAAACTGTAAAAACGTGTTAAAATATTTTTCTGTTGCTATAAGGATCCAATAAAATAATTTTGAAGATTTAAAAGATCATGAATTAACAAAATGAAGAATATACAAAAATAAACAATTAATTTTTTTTTGGAAAAACTTCAGTTGTATTTTTACAATGCACACTCTTTTTTCGATATGATATCAGCAATAGTAATGATATTGATATTAAATAAAAATAAAATACTATTGTTTTATCCTTCAACTACTACCACTCTCATTTTTGTAGCTTATCAATGGTAAAAGGTTGGAGGATTAAATTCCTTGAGACCCACAAAGTATTTAAATGTTGAATATATGAACAAATTGAATTAAAATATAAAAATATGTTATTGCAATGCAATTTTAGTATTTTATTTATAAATATTTCAAATAATTTATTTTTCATGCTTTGTGTACATACATACAAAACTATTTCTTTCAACAATTTTTATTCTCTGCAAATTTTCAAAAAATTTCAACAGAGCTAAGAAAAAAAATTATGAAATGATTTTGGAAAAAGAAGGAATCTAATCAAAATTAACTATAACTGCCAGACATTCAAAACTGTTGCATAGGTCCGGCAGACCCGAGTCTGTACAAGTAGAGTCAAATATCACAATTATTATTTGAATATGAATTTGATGGAAATTTTTTATTTCTACGTAATATCAACTTACAGTATAGAAACAGCCCTGGCAAAGTAACGATTTGCAATCGAGACATTGAAGAATCGCATGATAACCGCATTTGGGACAACGGTCTTCCTTGGAGGATTCCGGCTTGGATCTGGAAGTCTTTTGCGAAAACGATATGTCTGGCTCAGCCCCGTAAGCCGGGCTTGGCTGACACGAGGCTATTAAACCAACCACATAAATGTTTACCGGAGGATGAGAACCTTTCGTAGCACTTGACGATTCTGGCAACGGACCGCATAACGGGCAAGGATCTTCCTCGTGCTTTTTAACGCATTGGTTACAGAATGGATGACCGCAAGCCAAGAGCAATGGCGTATTTGAATGCCGCAAGTCATTTACATCTACAACATTTTTTTTGTATTCATATAAATTTTGTTTTTCAATAATACGAATATACATTTTTTTTCTAATCACATTTATATATATATATATATATATATTTTATTCAATTGACAATATGGTACAGTGACTCGAGGTACAAGAGAAAAATCATGAAGAAAAAAAACCACGAAACGGGAACTTCGAGATCAAAACAAACACGTGACCTTCGATGGCTAGGTTATCAAATTCAGCACTGCACACAATGGAAATTCTTTTTTTTTTATTTATGTTTATGTATATTTTTTCACATTATTTTTCGATAAATATTAACACGATAGGAAAGTTCGAGAAAAATGTAGTTTTCTGCATTAAAGTATGGAATACGTATTTTAAAAAGACAAGAACAAAGGCTTCGATGAAAAACATACTTTTAACGATGAATTGACGATGGCAATAAACACACGTAATATTCTTCAGCTTCGTTGTTGGAAAAGTGACATTTGATTGTTGATCCGTTTTATTAAAACGATGATTAAACATTGTGGAGCGCGTCTAAATTTAATCGGATTGAATTTAGAAAGAAAACAGCGTAATTCTTTTTGCCGCGAACGACATTCGCCCAACACGGTTGAACAGGAACAAAGCAACAAAGCTTTCACGTGTGCCGATACACTACCTTCTGGTTATCTCGCCGGATCTTCAACCAATGAGGGGCCCAGAAGCTTTGTCACGATTGGCTGGAACGCGTCTTAACACGTTCAGCTAAATGATGCTGGCGCACTCTTAGTGTTAATATTTACTTAACGTCCAGAAATCCGACCGAAATTATCAATAACAACCTATATTCTCCATCAACACTGTCAGCTCTGATTTATTTTTTTGCTTTTTTCGTTACGGTAACAAATACTAGGCAAGATTATTGAGCGGTTTCCGCGTCGTATTCGAACTCGCTATACGCCAGAGGTGTGTCGCTCGTTGCTAGGCAACCATCCACAATCGCGTCAGTTTCAACCCTGAAATCTCTGATCTCGTGTTGATCAGTAGTATGCATTACTTCTATAAGAAAAATGTCGTCCAAAACACAGCAACTTATGATTAACAGTGTTACATATTAATAATGTTGAAAAATCGATTCTTAGGACTGCAGGTACATTCTTTTTCGAAATACAGTTTTTACGGGAAAAAGAATAAAACAATGCACTTGCATTTTTCTTTATTCTCTCGAGCATATTTGCGTTCAAGATTTTTCTACAAAGATAAATTTGCAAGAGATTTGAAATGTTGTGGACGTGATCTATAGGCCAAAAATTCACGTTCTTCTTAAAAACAGTTTATTGACTTTTTTAAACCTCCGGTGGCATACAGGGGATTTAAAGGCATATACGAAATTTCAATTTGTGATACCGAAACAAATAAGAGAGATTAAAACTCGTCCCCCTTCCTTAAAAACGCTAGGTAATTTATTGGACACTTTAGTAGATACATTGAAAAGTAAGCCTGATTTTTTTCCAATCTTTTAAAAACCCGAAACGGATGACAAAGCAAGATTGAATCTCAAATCTCCAGTGTGCTGATGGAAGGTCTGAAAAACATGAATGCTGGCGGAGGGTTAATAATTTCGAAATCGGAAAAAAATCGAATTTATCGATTAACTTTCGGTAGATGAGAAATCAATCTTTATTACGTTTCAATTATGTACTTAACCCGTCAGCAGGCGCGCTATGAGACTTTTTCTCACACTTATATTAAAACGATGATTACTCGAAAATTTCAAATGGAATAAACACTTGAAATTTTTTCTATCTTCACCAAATTTATTCTTCTGTATAATAGAAGAGTTAAAAAAATTTTTTGAACTTTTGTTTTTCAATTTTTTTAACTATTATTTTTCGTTTTTAGTGTCAATTATCGTTGTATTTATGGTTTTTTTTTTAATAAAAATGTTTAATAGTCACAATGACTGTAGCGAAATTGTTTTTAAGTTCCTATTTATCAAATTAAGCACTTGAAGCTATACATGTGAGAAAATCTCTCATGGCGCGCCCAATGTTTAAAGTGTACGTAGAGCGCCTGCTGACAGGTTAAGAGTAATTGTTTTCTAGAACGCATCAATATGCGAACTGAATATTCGAAAGCTGTTTAAAAGCATATTCGCTTTTATCTTTTGTCCGATTTTAATCATGTCTAAACATGAAAAAAAAGGTCGGGAAAAGTATATACGACGTCTTATACGTGAATAAAAAGTGTAAAGGGGAAACCCTAGAGAAACAAAAAGACGCTACAAGAAGGCAGCACCGTACGGTCGCGTATGCGTCGCAGTCGAAAAGCCGATAAACTGAATCGTCGCGCGAATGCTCTCGACCAATGATATTCAAAATGAGTATCAAAAGATAAGCTTTGTAAGATAAGATTTGTAAATTGTAATAAGGAGTCATTCCTGGGTTAATCGATTCCGGTTCGAGGAAATACGTGATCGCCACTTGTTGATTATCTACAATCAAGGTAAGTTTTATTCTTTTACGGTACCTACTCAAAAACTGATTATCCAAATTTCCCTTTTCACTTCATTATTTTTAGCCAACAGGAACGTCGAATCTTTTTTCCATCAAATAGGGTAAACACCTAGTCTTCAGCCCCCTTCCAGTAGTCGGCCTTTTACGACTTTGCATGCATGAAAATAGCGTGAAAATTGTTTTCGAGTGGTGGACATTTTTTACTGACATGTTTGACCTCTCATTAACCTCTACACAAAGTTTCAACGTATTAACTGCTCAAACAATTGAGGGAAAAAATATCATTCGGAACGCTGCGACCGACGCGCACGGACTCGTGTCGCGCGCTATTTTTTTTAGCGCGGAGGCCTATTCCTCAAGATAGATAGGGTAAAACACCCAGTAGTCGGCCTCTTGCAACACAACTTCCAGTTTGGAAATATTGTCCCATGAAGAAAAAAGATAACGAAACACGACAAGTTTTAAATGAAACGTTATATAAACTATATTAATATAATTATTGCAAACGATAGAATCCACATTAAAACATTGAAAAACATTACTTATAAGAAAAGCGTAATCTTGACCAGTAGTCGACCGCTTTGAATCAATAGACGGCCACATAGAGACCTTATAGTCGGCTTTTTTTTATTGGTCGAGGCTCGCTGGGGTCGACGTTATAGTTGACCTGAACAACCGGGGTTATCCGATCCAAAAGTCGGCCGCCTCAATCAGGATGCGTTTACGTGTGGCCAGCTACCGGTAAAACCATCATTAACCCTAGCTACACACTACGAGGTCCAATGGACCGACAGTAACACTACATTTTCACTTTTTTTTTACCACACGCCTTTTCATAAACGTTATAACTTTTTATCAAATGACTTTTTGGCTTTACTGATTGCTTCTCTGGAATGGGCGGTATCTGGTGTGGAAAAAAAAATGGAAAAAAATTTAGTTATTCTTGGTAAGCTCAACGTTCGTTGTTTTTTCGCCGAATGATCGACTTCTCTCTCGCACCCTTTGACCAAGGGCCGTGCTATAAACTTCGCGGAATTGACTCCACGCTTGGCCAGCGTCCCCCCTCCTCTATGACCCCGCTTATGTTTTCTTATTTTTCCGCGAATATTGGACGACGATACCGGTGCAATTTTTCTTCACCTCATTCTTATTCGGTATTTCAACTATGAATGTTCTAAAAAAAAAAAGAAAAGCTCGAAAACCGTCATTATCTAGTATATAAGCGTACGGGCAGGGCTCGCGCTGACTTTTTTTAATACTTGGCGTCGAGCCGCTACCGCGTCTCTTGATATTATCTCGTACAAATTGAACGACTGTTATCGACGTAATATCGATGATATAGTATTTTTAATTCCGAAAAATCCAGTTTTTTTATTTCGTAAAATTCCAATTATTCATCATCAAAAATAATGTGTCCGGTAATATTTGACTGATATGACTTATTTTTTTTTGTATTCCTGCATTCTTTAGCTTCAATTAGCGTTTTTATATTTTTTTCCGACCTCTGGTTCGAGAGTTAGAATTTTTTCCACCGCTGCATGCATCTTGCGTATAATTGTTCGTATGTATACATATTACACATATTTAGACAATTTATTTGGGAAATATCTAAGTGTGATGCTTTGGTATATGGATCAAACTAGCTTCGTGAATTTTTTGAGAATTTTCCTAGCATGCTATCTGGCCGAAAACGGCGCTGGACACGAATGACCCACGTTGGTGCCGTAAGGGTGCCAAAAAAAGTTTGGTGCCGTAAGAGTTAAATATACTCTATTTGTTGAGTGTACAAATTCCAGCCGTGTAAAAGAAATTCACTAGAAAACCAGTAGTCGGCCCGGGGAGGGCTGGACATTGGCTTTACAATGTTAAATTGAAGTCCCAGTAGTCAGCCAGGAGAAAAATATATTTTTTACTATTTTAAACGATTTTTTTCATCAAAAAATTTTAGAAAATTACAAAAAGCACTTCTCTGATAGCCTAAATCCATATAAGAACACTAAGCTTCCGAAAAACATCAAGTATCTATCTTGTGGGATAGACCTCCGCGCTAAAAAAAAAAAAAATAGCGCGTGATACAAGTCCGTGCGCGTCGGTCGCAGCGTTCCGAATGATATTTTTTTCCTTAGTTGTTTGAATAGTTAGTACGTTGAAACTTTGTCTAGAGATTAATCAGAGGTCAGGAATGTCAATAAAAAATTTCCACCACTCGAAAACAGCTTCACGCTATTCTCACGCATACAAAGTTGCAAAAGGCCGACTATTGGAAGGGGCCTAGAGACCGGGTGTTTTACCCTACTTCATGTTTTTCGGAAGCTTCTTATATGGTTTAAGACTATCAGAAAATGTGCTTTTTGTAATTTTCTAAAAGTTTCTGATGAAAAAAATCGTTTTAAATAGTAAAAAATGTATTTTTTCTCCTGGTTGACTACTGGTTTTTTAGTGAATTTCTTTTACACAGCTGAAATTTGTACTATCAACAAATAGAGTATATTCAAACACTTTACACACAAAAAAACATTATTAATGATGGATTTATTAGTAGTCGGCCACACGTAAATGCATCCTAATCCTAATTGAGGCGGCAGGCTTTTGAATCGGATAACCCCAGTCGTTCAGGTCGACTAAAGCGTCGACCCCAGCCAGCCCCGACCAATAAAAAAAGGCCGACTATAGGGCCTCTACGTGGCCGTCTACTGGTTCGGAGCGGCCGACTACGGGTCAAAATTACGTTTTTCTAATAAATAATATTTTTCAATGTTTTGATGTGAATTCTATCGTTTGAAATAATTTTATTATTAGTTTAATAAATAACGTTTCATTTAAAATTTCTTGTGTTTCGTTATCTTTTTTTTCTTCATAGGACAATATTTCAAAGTTGGAAGTTGCATTACAAGGCCGACTACTCAGTATTTTACCCTACCTTATAGTTTGCAAAAATGCACATTGCAGGGTCGGAATTAATTTTTTCGACAATTCGATGCTTCCTTAAATTTCAATCTGCAAAACTTAATATGACCTTCAATTACCTCTAAAAACTTTTAGTATCCAATTTCCCCATTTAAATATTATTGTTGCTTGCAAATGGACAAAAATTATTATTACATCGAACATCAAATCGTTGAATGAAAATTTAATCAGATCCTCGAAACAATTTTTCGAATACTCGGGTAAATCGAAATTCTAGTTTGCAAAATCTTAATGGAAATTCACGATTTCTCTAGTGTAAAAAGTGCTTACAAATTGTATAATCGCGACTTTACAGTCAAATTGTACTACATGCAGAGGTGCGCTCGGTTTGCGTAAGGAGAAGGAGGGAAGGAGAGCAGTTTTCCATTAACGATGTCGAAATATTTCACTTCCGAAAATTCGAGGGGCAAGGGGGGGGGGGGGTGACTGATCCATCTTAAATGCAGGAGGGAATAAAATAACAGACGTTGAGCTTAGCAAAAATGTCCGAATCGCCAAAGAAATTATGTATCGAATTATTTATTAATGTTTTATTTTCATGATATTATCGAGGCAAAAAAACGAGGAAACAAAGTAGAATTTTCGCAAGTCATTAAATAACATTTCTATAACAATTTTTGAAATTCCGATCAATTTTCCGTTCGTTAAAAAGCGGAATTTAACGATAACTTTTACTCTCGTAAATTTTCAAATTTGAACAAAATTTCAGGAATCGTTACAAAAATGTTATTGGAACTGGAAATGAAACGAGAGTTTTCACTCAGAGATTTCGTTTCTACCAACATTTTTTTAGGGCCGGCGTCGATTAAGGTGGGGCGATAAGTTTTACTGTACTTACAGAAATTAAAATAGGCCCGGACACAAATGACCCACGCTAACCGAGTAAGGGTTAAATTTTATTTTTTGGATATCATCGCTAAATTATTTACAATTATGATGAGAAGACAGTTTTTTATTTTTCTGTATTAACGGGGTCATCCCATGTGACAGCTATTTTTTTCCGCTTTTTGGGAATTTTTTTTGATGAACCATTAAAACACAATATCTTTGAATTTTTACCACACCTTTATTAACATTTTTACAGTCCCTCAGAATTTTATCAAACAAAAATAACGAGTTGAATCGACTTTACACAGTTCGGAAGACACTTATGTGTTGGTTGACGGCTGCCATGATTCCGGAGGTTTTGCTCATCTGAAATCAAAAAATCAAACGGCATTTTAATTTGTAGACTTGAGACTATCGCTGGAACTAGAGTAAAGTAAGAATATCGAAAATTGAATTTTTGGCACGGTTTTAAAAGTCGAAAAAAACGACGAAACTTGGAACTTAACATTTAAAACCGTGCCAAAAATTCAATTTTCGATATTTTTATACAGGGAAATACAGGAATTAAAATATTTTCGATTCGTCTATGATTACAAAAAAAAAAGCTGTGGAATACTGGAGATCTGGTAAAAACAGAATTACAGTATCGAAACCGTCAAGCAAAAATACAAATCTGTCAAATCCACACGCCAGTTACGACGCTGTGCACATCAACTGAACACAGGTGGTACTTATAAAGAAAAACTAGCTCGAATTTCTGAATATACATTGCGGAATATAAAAACTGCCGTAGACGCTGGTGTCATCGTTCATGATATTGACGTTCAAAAGTGGGCTTTACAGGCACAAAAAGAAATAGGCGATGAAGATATACGATTTAGAGCCTCTAATAAATGGCTATGGAAATTTAAGAAATTGCATCGCATTATTTCTATTAAAATAAATAAATTTGTTCAAGATGTTAAATCACTAATTGAAAAGCATAAGTCAAGCAATGTATACAATTCAGACCAAAGCAGTTTTTAACTAGAAATTCATTCAGCACGAACTTTAGCGATGGAAGGATCAACAAAAGTTGAATATGTTGTACAATCAATCTCTTTAAGAACCCACAACTACACGATCCAGCCAACACTAAACGCGAACGGGAAATTACTTTCTCCACTTTTTATAGTGCTAAAAGAGGCAAACGGTGAATTTAAACCAAGAGTAGAGAAATCATTATTTAGACCAGAAAACGTCATTGTAACAGCATCGAAATCTAGGAAACTTACTTCCGGTGTGTATTATCGTTAAAAACGCATCAATTTTTTTTTAACATATAATAATAAATATATAATTTGTTATATGTTAACAGATCATTTCAAAATTTGGTTGGAAAATGATTTTTTCCTAATGTTGGGAGTGACAACGTATTATTGATCGATTCCTGGAGTGAGCACTGCCCCAAAGTTGTTCGCGAAGCTACCCCTCATGATAAAAAAATCATCACAATGATTATCCCAAAGCGTACAACTGGAAAAATTCAACTGCTTGATGTATTTGGATTTCGATTATGGAAAAATTTTGTGCGACACTTTCAAATAGTGTTATATTAATGGATGCTGATATAAATTTACATTCGAGGAATAGTATAATCAAACTGCAATCGCTAACCCATAATCAACTGTCATCTCCACGTTATACTAATCTTTTTAAATATTCATGGTTTAAAAGTAATTATGTAACGGAAAAACTGGAATATTTCGAAAATCCTGTCAATTTTGGGTTCGATCAATCAGGGGCGGCTTATACACTAGGCCCGATAGGCCCAGGCCTAGGGCGCTGTGGCAGACGGGGGCGCCACGCGCTGGCGAGATTCGCAAGTTCTCTCTTCCGCCAATAGACCTTTTCATCAGCAAAACCGTCCGTCTTTTTTTTCGGACAGTTTTTGTACGTAACGCATGCGCCTAACGTCTCTAACGTTCGCTTTTTTCGGACAGTTTACGTGTATAACGCATGCGCTGTACTACTCGTAAAAAGGCCTATACCGATCTTATGCGCACTGTGACACGTCCTGACAAGCAAATTCACATTGTTTTCCGTACGCTAGTGCATAAGTATCGATCTGTTATCTTCAATCAGAAATTTGCTCGATTCTATATTTTTTTTTGTCAGACACCGACGCGAAATAATTTTCTACATTGTAGTACAACTGAACAGGAATCGGAAATACATTCTATTAATAACATAGAAAAATAAATGAGCGTTAATAAAATGAGTGGCGCCAAGCGCCGTAAATTAGCAAAAGAAAATCAAGAGCAAGAGTCGCTTATAGCTATAAAAATTCCGCGAATTGACAATTTTTTCACCCATCACGAAACAGTTGAAGCAACGACGCAAGCATCAAGGTCTGCTACAATTATGGGTTCGGGCGAGGTAAATATCGACGTACCTGGATAATGAAATATATATATTAGATTGTCATTTAAATTTCTTTTTTATTTTCCGATCGCCAAAGTTTTAGTACGAGTTGAAATAGTTTCTTTTCATTACTCGTAAAAGGGGAACCTGGGCAAAAAATCCTGTGGGCCTCAATCAACAAAAATGGCCAAAATAATGAGGCAACCTTTCCAGTTGGTTCCAAAAACCCTCCTTTTTCGAGAAGGTTCGTAAAAATATAACAAATTTTAGTCAAGAGTGGCAGAAAACATCGAAGCAATGTGCCAGGTTTAAATTTGCATTTTTCCTCATAATATAGATACAAATACAACGATTATTAGAATAATTTTTGTATCCATATTATTAGGAAAAATGCAAATTTAAACCTGGCACATTGCTTCGATGTTTTCGGTCACTCTTAACTAAAATTTGTTATATTTTTACAAACCTTCTCGAAAAAGAGGGCTTTGGGAACCAACTCGAAAGGTTACCTCATTATTTTGGCCATTTTTGTCGATTGAGGCCCACAGGATTTTTCGCCCGGGCTCTCGTTTTACAAGTATTTACTGAAAAAACTATTTCAACTTATACTAAAATGATGGCGATCAAAAAATATATATTTTTTTTTAAATAACACAGTCTAGTGTATATTTCCTGCATTACCGTATCCTGCAATTCTTTCCCGCATTCTCCTGATTTCAGCAAATATCGCATTTGCATGTAGAATCTATTGTCGGAAGTGAAGAGGAGGAAATGGTCGACGAAGTTACGAATACAGCAACTTCTGCAGCTGAAATTCGAGGCGATGATGATGATGAAGAACATTCTCATATCGTAATCGCGAACCTAACTGATTCCGTATTAGATTTTGCAGATTTTTCTGACCCTGGTCTGTGGCCAACAAGGAATTCGGAAATGATTGATTTCATTTTACGAAATCCGTCGAAGCAACAGGATCCGAGAATGAATAATTTCACGGCTTCAAAACGTGTCTATGGGTCTAAAACAAGATATTGTACTGCGCAAATATTTTTCCAAAAAACATCAAATGGTGAAATGCACCGACGAGAATGGTTAGCATATTCCCTCTCGAAAGGTTGCATATATTGCATACCTTGTAAGCTATTCTCGACATCGGTAAACGCGTTTACAGAAGGCTTCAACGACTGGAAGAATGATTTTCGAATAGCCGAGTACGAGAGAAGTCTTGGTCATCGGGAAAATACACGAAAGCTTGTGATGCGAGGAAATATATTGGGAAAGATTGACAGCAAGTTACATATGCAATACATTCAAGAATGTAATTACTGGCGACAAGTATTGACTCGCGTTATAATTGCGATAAAGTTCCTTGCATCCCGAGGCTTAGCTTTTCGAGGAAAAGACGAGAAATTTGGGCAATTATTTGGGTATTCTCGAATTGATGGCTCGAAACGATCCGTTTCTCCAAAATCATATTGATCGATTCGGAAATCCAGGAAAAGGAAATGTATCCTATTTTTCTAAGGATATTTGCGAAGAGTTTATTGCGATGATATACGATGATCTTCTAAAGAAATTGATCTGGGAAGTAAAAGCCTCTAAGTATTATGCAATAAGTGTAGATTCGACTCCTGATATTTCGCATTCGGATCAGTTAACGTTCATTATCCGGTACGTATGCAAAAACGGAGAGCCCACAGAACGTTTCTTGCAATTTATACCTATTGAAGGTTACAGCGCTACTGAGATAGAGCAGGCGATTATGCAGGTATTGTTCGACAAAGATATTGACATAATGGATTGTCGTGGACAATCATACGACAATGCCAGCAATATGTCGGGCTGTTACGGTGGAGTACAAGCCAAAATTATCGAACGTAATCCTTTGGCGATTTACATCCCATGCGCAGCGCATTCCCTTAATTTAGTGGATCAAGCAGCTGCTGAATGCTGTTCGAGAGCAACCAGATTTTTTATGTTCGTGCAACACGTCTACACATTCCTGAGTGCATCTACGTCCAGGTGGGCACGAATAAAATCGAAGATCGAGAATCAGCCTGGAATGCTCTTGCCAAAAAGTTTGTCAGGCACACGATGGTCAGCTAGAGCGGAAGCGTGTCGAGCACTTGTAAAATCGTGGGAGAGTTTGCGAGACGCTCTTGACGATATTGCAGAAAATGGTTCCGAAAAGCCATCCACAAAAGCCGAAGCCGAAGGATTGTCGCAACAATTTGGATTGCTTGAGACCGCTATAATGGATGTGACTTGGAGCGATATCTTGGAGCGTTTCGAAAAAACAAATAAAAGTCTTCAACGCGTTAACATCGATTTGACAACAGTCGTACAACTGTATGATGCGCTCCAAGCATATGTTGTCGGTTTGCGTGATCGTTTCGACCACTATGAAGAGAAAGCAAAAGAGCTATCTCAATGCAACGAATACGCGTATGAAAATCGGCGAAGCAGAAGAAGGACCGTTCGGTTCGACGAGGTAAGCGGTAATGAAGCGATATTTGACGGAAAACAAAATATGCATATAAATACGTTTCTCGTCATACTCGATCGATTGTCAGGCGAATTAGAAAGAAGAAGTGTGGTATACAAGAATGTTAACGCTCGCTTTGGCTTTCTCAGCCGTTTGCTGTTACTTATGGATGCAGAGATCATTACACAGTGCGAAGATTTACAGACGACATACTCCACCGATCTCGATAACGATTTTGAAGAAGAATGTTTACATTTCCGGAATTTTATCCGGGAAATAGAATTGACGGAGGATGACATCAACATTCGAAACTTTTTAATGATTATTCGCGAGAAGAATATTGTTGCGACATTTCCCAATATGGATATCGTTTTTCGAATGTATCTTACTCTTTTTTCGAGTAACGCTACCGGGGAACGTTCCTTTTCGACGTTGAAAAGGGTAAAAACTTATTTACGGAATACGATGGGTCAGGGCTGTCTCTCTAGTCTTGCCTTTTTATCTACGAATGCAGAACTTGTTGATATGGCAGAGACCGATGCAATTATCGAAAAATTCGCAAGCTTAAAAGCAAGAAAGCGTCCGATTTAATCCGGCGCAATGAATCCTTAATATATAATATATATATGCTTCTTTCCTACATATAAATATATATGTATGCTTGATATTATATAGTATATGTTTTCGTTACATTATTTTTGAAATATAAAAATTATTAATTTTGTTCTATGCTTTTTCGACTATTTTATGGAGAGGGGGCGCTAATTTAGTCAGGCCTAGGGCGCCAATTTTCGTAAACCGCCCCTGCGATCAATCAAAAACACACTGTGAAATACCTGGTTGTAATCACATAGCGATTATAAAATGTGCATGGTGCAAAAAAGTCTGTGTTTGAAACATTTTTTTGATGACTATCATTATTGTGCAACGTATGAGCCATAATTGCTGGAAATTATAATATAAATGAATCCATAGCATATAATAAGATAACAGGATCATATGTAAATCACATTTTTTACTAGGCGCTTAAGGAGCGGAAAAGTGTGACCTCAGTTTTCGATATACTTATCAAATAAAATTTGATTTTAGACTATAAGACTGTTAATTCACATATTGATGTGTTTAAGCTCGTATTAAAAATATGCTTGTACATAGGCGAGACAAATCGCTATTTGTGGAACTTATTCAGACATAACAAGTGGAATCGTAGTGAATAAGAAGTAGCTCTTCCCTCTCCCCCTCCACCCGTCCCGATTCAGGTTAACACAAATATGCATACGTGCTTAAAACCATCAAATTTGTAACGTCGATGAACGGGAAGCAGATTGATCAAAATAGATGGAGAAATTTTTAAATCGAGAATAAAGAGGAAAATCGAGAGGGGGTGGTTCACCCTGTTAGGGTGTTGTATTAATTTTGCAACATGAGAAAACGTTGATTCGGAGCTGTTGTGATATTTTGAATCCGCAAAAACATATAAAACAGGGAAAAGGCAACGGCAATAGGAAAATTCAAATAAGGGGTAGTTCACCCCCTTAAGGTTGCTATTTTTCAAAAATACGAAAACATGTGAACTTTATTTTGATGTTTTTATGGAAATAGAACCCCTTCCATTCCATTATATTCACCCCTTTTTAATGTGGGGTGAGAAACAGATAAATGCAGGGGTGGTTCACCCCCTAATTTTTTTTTTCGTTCGCGTGGTGGACTTTTCATCGTTTTGGATAAGAAACATTTTAGTTTTTATTTTATCGATATCGGTTGAATGCTTGTTGATGAAACTGCAAAACCACCCCTTGACATGTCTTATTTTGAAGGGTGGTTTCACTCCTTAAAACCGTTTTTCCGCCGATAAAAAAAAAATACGTGTCTCTTAGTTTCCAATGCTCTTTCACATACAGGAGTTTCAAAAAAATCGGAGGCGGACACCAAAGTAGTGTTCCTTGTCAGTGTAACTCAGACTTTATTTGCAAGCTTAATTCCATTCCTTGCAGAAGTTTTTTATTCGCCTTACAAAAGTTTTTTATAGCATTATTTGCGGTTGTGTTCATTTGTAAAATTTTTGTTCATGGTAAAGTACCCAGTCGCCAGTCCTGCTCCAGTAGACAGCCATTTTTAACTTTCGGATTCACAGAAATTTAATCACTCATAGAGAAGATCAAAATAAATTGTACAATTTCTTGAACGTTTTTTTGCCATTTTATGATTCGATAAAAAAAAATGTGCATACATTGTAACGGCTGATAGAACAATCTCACAAATTTTAATCGACCTCAGTATCGCAGTTACGGAACAAATATGATGTACTCTGTAGCGTAAATTTGACATTTTGGAAGTGACTGTAAATTGGGGTGCGTAATTATGGGTGGCAGAAATTTTACAAGGGTAGATTTTCTTGAATAAATCATTTTCATTACGCATTCCCTAATACATGTATTGATTTATTTCATGGCGCGCCTCGTTGCATTCCACCTCTACCATTCTCTGGTTCAGACGGAGTTGAGAAATATTTCCGTCCATATGCAACAAAATATAAATTTGTCAGGAAAGCCTCTTGGTCTCGTGGGTAACACCTCATCGCGGAATGCGGTAAAGTGAAATTAGAAAATTGTAAAAGATTTTGTTACCACTTGTTTTTCTCAGAATTTTTTTTTCGTTGTGTCAAAATAGTGAAATAACAATTGTTCAAACAATAACACTATATACTCGCTATATGAAATTGGATTTCGGATTATCATATATTAATTTCTTCGGATTTCAAATAAAATGAATCATGTAGATTTGAAAATCAATATCCTAGGCTTGAATTTACAAAATGTTATAACCGGCAAATACAGATAAATTTAATGGCAATTTGCAAAATTAAATAAACCAATATAAATTACTTAGATTTTTCATTAACGGTCACACTTGTTTTTTTCCGACCCTTGACATATACACTGTTCCGAGCAAATTCTAAGGACATTTGTAACGCTTCTAATTATTGTCGGAATCTCAAATTATTCCGTTTTTCAACGTGGTTTAAACGCGGAAAAGCGCGTCATATTTCTTAGATTTTGGTCATCCCAATACGCGCCAGTGCACCTTTCAAAAGTTAACATATTTCCCGGATAACTGCCCCATGGAGGTGCACTTATTTGGTTTACGGTAGAAACAACTATAATATTCAATAATAATTGTAATGAAACAAATACATAATGTAATTCAATTAACGGGGACGTATACACCTAATTGATTTTTACATTTATTTTAAAGTTCAATATCAGTTGTTCTGAGTTTCTGATGGTGAGAACCACTGGGGAGGGTCCCAAGTCGACACCGGACAACTGCTCAGCGCAGCTACAGCTAAGTGCAATTTGTTTGAAGAAATACTCTCCGAATGTTCCAACTGCCTCTTTGATCAAATATCCAAGTGTAGCAACTGTCCAGTGCGCCAACTCTCACACGTAGCAACTTTACCTTCTCCCGCCGGAAAGATGTCGCAGGTCGACATCGGGCCCAGCGTATTAACCACTTGGTGCATCTGCCTTAAGAGTATGGGTCAGTCGGTATCTCGCCACCGTGAGTGCGAGAGAGATAGCTGCAAATTTAGAAAGTGAAATTCTTCGACACGGTTTGACCGATTACAAAAAGGTCCTGTCAGCGGATTTTTGCCATCGTCCTGCGTCCGCTGACAGAGCTTTTTTGTATTCGGTCAAACCGTGTCAAAGAATTTCAATTTCGAAAATTTGAGATGAGGTTAGGTGATTGATCCATACTCTTAATAGCGACGCTCTGAAAGTCCCAACTGCCTCAATGACCAAATATCCAACCGCAGCATCGGCCCAGTGCGCCAACTCTCACACGTAGCAGCTCTACATTTTCCCAACAGAATAAGAAACCAAGTCGACACTGGACAACTGTCCAGTTTGCCAAATCTCACACGTAGCAAATCTACGTTTTCTCGATGCTCGTGGATCCCCATTTTCCATCGGTTGAACATTTCGAATAAAATCATCCATACTCACTCATCATATTGCAGTGGGTAAAATTTTTAATGTATCATCTTTGCATTGTGCCAGTTTTCTATACCGATTGAATATTCACTATACCGAATATCTACTATACCGATTGAATATTCATTATATTGCCAGGGTCCTTTAAAGTTGTCTCAGTTAATTTTTTTAAAGTCGAACGCATTCTGAATTGACTTTTATTATGTTATTTAACCTTTTCAGGACGGGTCTGGTCGATATATCGACTATCTATGGGATACAAAATATTTGAGGTTTTCTTTAGGCAATATTATGTGCTAAATACGAAAAAAATAGTGTGAAAATTCCTGGAAGTTTACTTGATCTTGAAAAGTGCTATTTCAAGGTCAAATTTTTTTTTGCTGCTTCGGCCTGAAAATCGGTATACCTATATATTCAGATGCATTGAGCTCGAAAGAAGTAGTATTTTGTATTGCAAAACTCATCTTGAAGGTGAATCTAAGGTTGAAAATTGAAATTATCGTTAGTTACTGTCAGCGGGTCAGCTTGCATCTAACACAACTACAAAGGTGATGGTACAAAAATTATTGTAGTATTACTAAAAATTTGGTAGAACTACTAAATACTGTAGTCATTTTTTGTAGTACGACTAAGTTTATGGTCGTACTACTAAAATTTGTGGTTAGTTTTTGTAGAATTACAAAAAATTGAATTGAAATTGAACAGTACTAAATTGTATAGTTCATGTTGTAAATTGTATAGTTTTGTAGTCGTAATTGTAGTTTATCGTTGTAGTATGTAATTAAATTTCGTAGTCGGTCTTCGTCATTCTACAAGCGAAAACTATAAAAAAATTGTAATTCTAAACTCAACCGCTAGGTGGCTAGCAGTTTTCACTAGATGCAAGAAATATAGTGCTTTAGTGTGTATATAAGGCTCGGTGCCTCTAGAATCTCCTTATATCATATTCTTATCTTTGATAAAATGGCTGAAAATGAAGCTTGCAGTAGCGGCGAATCCAAACCAGATCCGTGGTGCATGAAGAAATTGGTAATATTGATTTGGAAGATTCTGATTATGACGGAACTGAAATTTTTGAGGACTCGTATTTTTACCCATCAATCAAAGATTTTTAAAGTAGCACCGAAATAAATCCAAATATCTCTATATCGGGAAATAAGCCAATTGATTATTTCAAATATTTTATCGATTCTCCTCTGTCTGAAAAGGTTGTACAGGAAACGAATCGTTATAAAACTCAAAATGTTCGAGTTCAAAGTTCTCACGTAAAGAGTTGGTCTCCTTTGACAAAAGATGAGTTTGAAAAGTTTATCGGTCTAATGGGACATATTCGAAAAGGCGATTTGAAAGATTATTAGTTTAAAGATCAGTTGCTGCACACTCCGATTTTTAGTCAAGCAATGTCTCGCGATATATATCTTGCAATTCTATGTAATCTACATTTTTACGATAACGAAGATGACTCAGAAATGGCACACCACCCTTTAGTGAAAATAAAGCCAGTAATAGACCACCTGTAAAGTAAATTCTCAACAGCCCTTATTCCAGGCAAAAATCTATGTATAGACGAAAGTCTATTATTATGGAAAGGTAGGCTTCGATTCAAGCAGTATATTCCCCTGAAAAGAAAGCGTTTTGGCATCAAGCTTTTTGAGTTAGTAGACTGCGAGACTGGATTTATATTGGCCTTTATTGTTTACACTGATGCAAACACTGATTATCAAAAGTTTGATTTGGGTGTTACTGGCGATATTGTCGCTCACTTTTTGCAAAATTATTTTTATAAGGGTCATGCCATATATATAGATAATTGGTATACGTCTCCTATATTGGCAGAATTTTTGCATGATCGTGATATAGCAATGTGTGGCACAGTAAAATCAAATAGAAAAGGAATGCCTCAGTTACAAAACAAATTAGAGCGAGGGGAAGTACAGGTCGCTCACAATTATACGTGGATAGCAATGAAGTGAGAAGATAAGCGTAGTGTTCTCATGCTTACAAGTGTGCACGAACTTGAATTCTCTGAAACTGGGAATAAACATTATCAAACAAATGAAGCAATCATAAAACCAAAGTGTGTCCACGAATACAATCAAAATATGGGTGGTGTAGATAATGTAGATAGACAATTATCTATAACGGAAACAGTAAGAAAAACAATGAAGTGGTATCGCAAGCTATTTTTTCATCTTATTGATCTAAGTCTATCTAATGCTCATGCTTTATATAAAACGAGAAATGAAGGACAGATGCCGTTTCCTTCATTTCGATCACAGGTTGCTAGATCCTTATTGAAATTTGCACCTACTGAATACATCTCTCGTGTTATTAGCCTTCCAACTCGATTAGTTGGCCGTCATTTCCCGAGGCATAGTACAAGTCGAAGGCGTCATTTGTGCGCTTTGCGTAAGATTGTACGTCGAACGGTGTACATATGCCCTAGTTGCGATATTGCTATATGCGCAGCACCTTGCTTTGAACAGTATCATACACAAAAGACATTATCATGAACTTAGCTATTCGAACGTGAGAGGCACGGGGACTCACATAAATCAAGCACCCCGACGTGAGAGGTAAGGGGACTCACATAAATCAAGCACCCCGACGTGAGAGGCAAGGGGTCTCACATAAATCAAGCACCCCGACGTGAGAGGCAAGGGGACCCACAAAAATCAAGTACCCCGACGTGAGAGGTAAGGGGACTCACATAAATCTAGCACCCCGACGTGAGAAGCAAGGGAACTCACATAAATCAAGCACCCCGACGTGAGAGACAAGGGGACTCTCATAAATCAAGCACCCCAACGTGAGAGGCAAGGGGACCCACAAAAATCAAGCACCCCGACGTGAGAGGTAAGGGGACTCACATAAATCTAGTACCCCGACGTGAGAGGCAAGGGGACTCACATAAATCAAGCACCCCGACGTGAGAGGCAAGGGGATTCACATAAATCAAGCACCCCGACGTGAGAGGCAAGGGGACTCATATAAAACAAGCACCCCGACGGAAGAAGCAAGGGGACTCACATAGATCAAGCACCCCAAAGGGATCACTTTTTCGCCACATCCACGTTGTTGAACCTGGGTCATGCTAAGAGCGAAAACCGGAGTATTTCTTTCATAGGATTCAATGGAGTTACTAGATTTTTTTGTCAAACTCTGTTTTAGAATGTCACTATCCACGTGCATATTCAGAGCTTTTACATGGGAGAGATTGAAAAAGCCATTTTACATTATCAGTTCTGTCGAATTTTTTTGCCTTTGACGTGGTCTTGGTTTTGACAAATTAGGCTTGAAAAAGTCATTATTTGAGAAATATTCGAGCAAAAAGGCTAATTTTGTCGAACTCAGCGCATCAAAAAACGTAAATATACCAATTTTGAGGCCAAAATAGAAAAAAAGCAATTTTCAAGGTCAAGGATGCCTCCAGGATTTTTTTTACTATTTTTTTCATATTCAGCGCATCAAATTACGTAGGAAAACACCCTCAAGTCGTTAGACCAAATTTCTAACATAGGCCTTTACGTTTCGGAAAGGTCTGGTCGAAATATCGACCACTAGTTTGGTCGGGCACTCCACGTGAAAAATTCATTGATATTATGCACAAATTTCGTGTAAAATGAAAGGTCGATTTCAACGTAAAAATCCCCGTCCTGAAAAGATTAATCCTTCAAGGCATACATTTTTTCTTACGTACAATTTATTCGAAAACTAGCGTACATAATTAGTTTTCGGGGTCATCGATTATGAATCTAAACTGAAAATTCGAAAATCGCCGAAAGTTTTCAGTGGATACCCATCTTACTGAAGTATAGGATGACAGTAGGAGAGATTCTATTAGAAATGTTCAACCGATGAGCATCAAGAAAACGTATCTTTGCTAGGTGTGAGAGTCCGCACACTGCGCAGTTCCCCGGTGTCGACTTGGGTTTTTATTCTGTTGGGAAAACGTAGAGCTGCTACGTGTGAGAATTGGCACACTGAGCAGATCCAACGGTTTGGATATTTGGTCAAAGGGGCAGTTGAGACTTTTGGAGAGTTGCTATTAAGGCAGATGCATCAAGTAGTCGATACGCTGGGCAGTTGCCCGATGTTGACTTGGGATATCCTTCCGGCGGGAGAAGGTAAAGTTGCTACGCGTGAATATTAGCACCCTGAGCAGTTGCTACGGTTGAATGTTTGGTCAAAGAGGCAGTTGGAACATTTGAAGAGTATTTCTTTAGATAGATGGGCAGTTGTCCAATGTCGACTTGGGACTCTCCCTAACCACTAGAACTCAGTAAATATATAGCCGCCTATATCGGCTGGGTTTTCCACAGTTTCCCTTGGCCCACGTGCAAATGCGATACAATAGTCTATTAGGGAAGAGTGGCTATGAGCAACTCTCTTGGGAGGTCTCACAGTAACATGAAAGTTTGTGTAGAGAGGCAGAAGTTGGGTTGAAGTGATGGGATGATAGGCTCGTAAAAACCCGCGAGCAAAATTAAATAAAAAAGTTTAATATATATCAAAAATATCTGATAAAAATTTCAAGATCTTCTCTTAAAAATCCAGCACGATTCAAGTAAGATATTAATATGTATTTTAATATATAGTGATTCCATAAAGGTTTTTTTTAATTATTCGCTTTTGAGCCTTTAAGTCGTATACGTGGCGTTTTGGCAAGACGAATTCGTTCGGCTTATGACAGGTATGTCACAACGTTATGGGTTGACTGAAAAAAGATACAAAATCGTCGCGTGGCTAGATTTTGGCTGGTAATTTTCGTCCTGAGTGACTACTACGCGAAAGCGTGGAAAGGGGGTTAACGGACAACACCACTGTGACGGCTTCAAAAAATCGATTTTTTGAAAACCATTTTAAAAAATCTAAAATACTTTTAAGATTGAAATGCCGTTGGACCCAGGTCGAAAAAATAATTATTTTCGTAGATATTGAATATTTTGTGGAGCGGTGCAGCGGTCCGCGACGCTCGGGGTCCCAACTTTGAACGCGTTTTTCTCAAAACCACTTTTTTGAGTGCGGCACGCAGCAGAACTCGAGCAATTTTTATCCGATCGACTTCAAATTTTTACTGTATCAATAAAAGCAGATTATCTAGAGAAGTACATAAGATTTTTTCGATATCTCAATAATTATAAAAGTTATAGCCTATTTTCGACGAGAAATTTTGCTCAAAAATCATTCTTTAATTTCAAAGGCGTGCCTATTTTTAAAAAATCAATATTTTTCCAAATCCCTATGTACTTCTCTTCAAAATATCATATTATTAACGAAAACACTCGGTATTTTTTTTCAGATCGACGTTGAAGAGAGTTCTGCTGCGTGCCGCGAACTACTGCGGAGATGACGCGAGAGCTTCCCCAGCGCCACCATGCGGCGTGAAAAATGTGAAAAAAATGTTTTTTGATACATTAATAAACAAGGAACAAAACCCAAAAAAAATTTTTCGAATATCTCTTTTTTCCCACAAAAAAAGTTCTTGAAAAATGTGAAAAAAATAGGGGGTCACAGCGGTGTTGTCCGTTAATTCACGTATGGAGACACCTGAATCGATGCCGAATCATTTCGAAGATCGATTCGTGTCCGTGGCGGTGCTGACATGCATTCCCTCTTAAGTAAATATTTGTGCAAAATTGAGACGAAATTTGAGAGATTCTACGGATTCTTGCTATTATTGCAATTTTTATTGGACGTTGTACGAACTTGTAGGAGTAATGCATAAGAATTTTCATCAGCGGAGCATTAGCGTTCAATAAGAAAGTTGATATTTTGATAATGCACTAAAATCCATGTACACGGGTTTATACATTGCTTGACCCCATCTGTTCCACTCGTCGCGTTTTTTTTTCAATTAGAGAATCAAATAATCTTGAAGAGACTGATCGATAGTAGCTCATGGCAACGAAGAAACATTAGCCCGGTTCTGAGGGCGATAGTGTAGCCAATGTCTAGAGAGCTCTAAAATGATGTAGGTCGATGGGTGGTGAAATCTTGTCTTCAGTATTACACTGAAAAAAAAAATTACAGAATTCCCAACTACGCGATGAGATTGGACGAATTTCGCTGCGCCAATAATCATATTGCGTTTAATTAATAATCCGGTGGTTGATCCATTGAAAGTCATATCGTTGAGACAACTGCGCCACGATTTTGCCGCTAAATTTTAATAATATTTGAGTTGAGTGTATTGCATGTGACACAACCTCAATGAATTGTTACATTGCAAAAAAAAACAAAACTTAAGACACAGAATCGATTGAATTTGAAATAATCACACGGATGTTGAGTTGTATGCGGCTTGTCCGTGACTTGATAAAATAATAGCATCCTATAAATTTCTCTGCGAGAATTGAATTCAATGACACCTTAGATCAACGGAATATAATTTGCGATTAAGCTAATTACTTAGTAGTAATTTGAAAGAAATCTCTTGTTACTATTCAAACAAATAAACCTTTTGCTAAAGCTACTAAAATTTCATTGCATAAACAATAAGTTTTGTTTAACATGAATTATATATATTGTAACTGGACAGTCTTGTTCCCTGGCTAGATTTCTGATGTGGCAGAAATCCGTTAGAGGGCCATCGGTGGAACGCTCTCGCGTGAGCGTGGCACCGCCCGTGTGCCCATAAGGCTCCGACATTTAATCATAAAATAACAACTAACAACCACTCTGACCGATGGTTGTCGAGAATACCCGAACCCTTGTTTTACGAGGTAAACACTAGTAAACAGGCCTAAGACCACGCTGATATAAAAAGGTTTTGCCATCTAACTATGTGAGGATAGGCGCGCTTACGAGAGAGCAATAAATCAATTAATGGTATTTACTATTGGAAGTCGCAAAATATAAAATTAAAAATATCAAATAAAAAATATTCCAACAAATATATTACACGTATTAGATTAGGAAAGAAAAAAAGTCGTTCAAATATAATGTCACGCCTTAAACTTTGAGGATTGTAAATAATGTCGAGGAATAATTTGTGACGCAAATTTTCATAGCCGCAATTGTCACAAAATTCGCTCCCTTCCTCCACGTTAATTTATTTTATTAATTTGGGCGCCAGTCACCTAAGCGACTTAACGGGAGAAAAAGAGAGAACGTTGACCAGCTTTGCTGCAGCGGAATGGGCGGAGTTAGGCACGTTGGAAAAAATTTAAGAACAAGATGAAAATCGGATTGTCCTTCAATTCAACAATTTAAATTTATTTAATAATCAAATTAATTACGGGATGAATCCCGATTCAGAAAAAAAACAAATACAATATCAAATACCGCTACAAAAGAGTAATTATATCCCAGAATTATGCGCGAGACACAAGTCAGAAAATATACACGCACAAACGGTCATCCAGAGAGAAACACGAACGCGATCACACTCATACTCACACTCACACGACCGGGATCCTACACACACGATTATAAAATTAACCGAGTCCGTTACGATTCTCACCGCGGTTCTATTCGCGTAAAGAATTTTATAAGACACAGGAAAATCGATGTTGGACTAAAAGACACGAAAAATAAAATACCAAGCCCCCGGTAATCGATTACTCGGCCGGACTTTTCGAACTTGACAAAATAACGGCGATTCTCCCGACCACACACACACACTCACGCTACGCTCTTTAACATTCCCGAAGTTCGCGCTCTTCTCTCGATGCCTAAGAAACCGATACATGATTTATTTAACACACGGACAAAAATATGAAATTTCCACTACCGGCACAATATTCTCCTTTCTCGCGTCGGAACATTTATCGCTTCGCTAGAAAAGAACGACACAAAATAGCAAAAAGGCTAAACCATTGCCATGACCGTTAAATTAAACAATTAAGCTGAACTCTAGCTCTATAAAGGCCTAGACTTTATTTTATTTTTAAAGAAAACGTCAAAGATATCGGTACGGGCTCACCGATCGTACGAAACACATTAGGCAAAATTACGTACTTTCAGGATGATCTCGAACGTCCATCGCGCTCAGTGCCACGTGAAAATCTAACGACATTCGCGATGATGAGTCTCTGGTGGGACAGCGAACTCTCCCCCTACTCTAATTACCGAATATTCTCGATTGTCTCCCGAATACGATGTACAGGCTTCGACACATGGGAATTTAAATAAGCGTGAGACGGAGCTGAGATTTTCGAAATTGAATAATAACGAAAATTCAATCTCAGACCCCTAGCTTTTAGTGTTAAACATTTTTCCGTGGACGAGCTATTCCAATTAAGATTGTCGATGTCAGAAAATACTTTCGGGAGATGAGATACATTGGATAAAATATCGTAACAGCGAAAATATAACCGACGACGCGCGACGACGAGAATCCTCAATCTTTATAATTTCGTTAGCCAGGATAGTTGTTGGGCGTGATCCAGAGATTAGCAGCAATAAATCGAAGACGGAAATGACCAAGTGTATGAGCCCTGCTCTAAATATACCGACGACGATAGTAATTGGCCGAAGTTAATTGTCTCTCTCGCACTCGTTCAGACGCCAATACAGCTGATCGGATGGTGTGTGTAAGCCCTTAGCCCTGGTTTCGCAATATAACTCGGAAATAGAATACAAAAATCAAAAATCATTAATAACGGTAACAATAATTTTTGTTTTCCCGGAATCGGTCCTAAGAGATTTTGTTGTGGCCGGAACATTGAGCGGGAAGGTCGGGGAAGTTCAACCAATTTTCTATCAAATGTGACTCGCTGAAAAAAATTCACGTCACAAATTTTAAGAAGTTTTTCCTGAATCCTTCACTAAAAGCAGCTCACGTATTCTCACGTGGATTGAAATTTTATGCATTAGTAAAAAAATCTACAAAAATCTGGGAGCTCCAAGAAAAATTTATCGATTTGTTTCTCTCTCGTCAACTTTTTCTCTCACTATCTATTTTCGTAATTCCATCGTACTCTTTTTATCTTTATTTTCATTGCATTCCACAATTCTTGAAATATAGCGAATTGACCTGAAACGATAGAGGAAAAGTAAAGCTAGTAACCACCGTGGGTTTTGGCGCCAGACGAACGTTTGATTACTTCTGGTAGTTTTCCAACATTCCGCTTCCGACGATTGCAGTAGATGATAGCCCATCGGTGAATTCAGTATGGTCTTACGTATCCCAAACATGGTATTCACTGAAAAGCAAAGGACGTTAACCATTCGGATCTGAGAGACGATGGACACTGGATTTTTTTTACAGTCTTTCTTTGTCAGGAACTCCAGCATAGTTGATTATTTATTTACAATAATAACGTTAAAACATTTAATTACTTATATTTAAAACCACGATTTTTTTTTAATGAGCTTAGCATGTGAATTTCTGTGCAGCTTAAACATACGCTTTTATTAACTTAAACATACAAAACATTGAGGAAGCTAGGACCCCAGTAGCATGATAATTGTAATAATCTCATTACACGAATGTCAATTCACCAATCAATTATTTCCAAAACAATTCTTCTTAATTACACAAAATTTGGCAAGTATTTTTTTTTCCTTTATGTAAGATTTCGCTAGTTACCAATTTTCATGAAAATCTGTCTGCTATATTGTAGCAGGAAAATCCTTGAGGGCATTGGAAGACTGATTATTGTCCTTCCTGCTTGTATTTGCTTTACCGTGAATCAAAAAGATATGAGACATGAAGAAGTTAAATTAAGATTCAAGGGCGAAGTGATTCATGAATTTACCCTTGGATGTCTCGAGGCGATCTGAGGAGTTGTGCTGAGAGTGTGAAGAGTACTTACGCACCGGGGCGAGCATCCACAACAGACTCTGAATAGGATCGATGAATTATTTCCCTTGGTGAAGGATACCGCCGCCACGACGAGCGTGGGAGTGGTCGGAGGGTGAAGGGGTTGAGAGATATAACTGCAAATATAGGGATGGAGGGCGGCGGGGGAGAGGGCTATTGCGATAGTAACCAGGGAGTGCATGCTACAAGCGTATGAGAATAGCGATGAAGGGATGAAGTATGTGGGGAGGGGGGGAGGGAGGGCAGAACGACAGGTAGATACAGAGATTCAGTGGGGCGTGAAGCCATCGGTTGAAATTTTCATCGGCTTTCGTATGTTCGCATCGATTATATATTCACGAGCTAACGAACGAACGACTGACCGGACAAACGGGGGAGAATGGCAGGTACGGTACGTACGAGAGGGTAAAAAGAGTGCTGTGTGTAGGATTGAGGAATGAAAATAAAAGAGTTAACCAAAAATGTGGCTCAACAAACAGGAACGATAGAGAAAAGAGAAAGAGAAAGAGGCAAATGCAAGGAGAACGAGTAAATAAAAAACTCTGCGAGATGTCGATACAAAACTAAAAACGCAAAAAAAACACATAAAATAGAAACACCCTACTTTCTGTATATGGCTAGATTGACTGTGGACAAAAATCTGAAACACGTCTGCCAAACGTTTGCAACTAAATGTACCATTTTCACCATTTTTTCCTCCCCACTGAATCACACGATCCTCTGATCAATGAGAAAAAATTTAACTGGTACGTAATAGAGGGAAAATGCTCGGGTCGGGAACCCTTGGAGCAACCTTCAGCAAAACCAACCAGTCTCCCCTTTGTGGTCCACTCAACTACAATGCCAGAGCCACCGAACTAGCATTATTGTAGTTCCTTTTACCACCCCCATCACCCTCTCTTTTACTCTTGAAGACTGGGCTCCTCGCGCAAGATTGGTCGTATCAGATTTCATTTTTCGTTTCCGCTTTCCCGTGTAAAGTAAAAAGCATTTTGCGAAAACGAACTTCGGGAGAGGAGGACATGCAGCACAGAAGAAAAGAGAAAAGGAAATATATAGCTGGGTGAAAAATGTTTGGAAGAGGGCCAAAGCCAAACATTGGACGTACCGATGTGAGGACACACTGGTCATCGCTTTGATATCGTTTCACCACAGACAATCCGCTAAGTTTGTTTTTCGCAAACTTTCTCGTGTCATTCCATGAACATTTTATATGCTTTTTCTTTTCTCCCTTACCGTATAACAGAATTTTCAATAACTTAATACTTTCATTTTTTATCCTGCAATTCCAAGAATCATTACTTCGTTTTCCATAAATATTTATTACTTCGATCACATTCCATGTTGTATTGTACTATGAATACATTAACTGTAAATGGTCATACCGAAAAGTATCAACATATCATACAAAAAGTTGGTCAACCGCAAAAGGAACTTTCCGAAAGTAGGGTTCCCCGTAGTAGATTGTACTACTGGTTCCGGATAACTATAGAAATATAACCTTATGTCTATCACAAATTTGAAAAACCGTTTTTCTTGGGTCATTTATAAAATAACTATCGATGAAATAACTAATCTGCATTATTTCAGATTTTTAGGTAAAATAATACGGGCATAGAATATAGGATAGACATTAAAATTCACAAAACAAATGTTTGAACAGGAATTTGATCGCCCTTTCCGATGACCTCTTCCTTGAAGCACAATTTTCTTTTGATTTCCTTAAAAAATGAAGGGCGCGTTACCTTAAAATACTTTTTTGTTTCTCTTGTGAAGTCTGTGCCTGGCTTCAATAGGCGCGTTTGCCCAACAAATTTCATTATGAAACCTCGAAAACGGTGAGAATTATGACCTTGCGATAGACAGACAGACAGATGGGCATAATGAAATGAGAAGAGCTCCTATAAGCATCTACAAAATCCTAAACAATCATTGCCCGAGTTGATTTAAAGATACAATTTTACTCCGTACTTTATTTGGGGCAAAAGGAAAACTTTCGAAACATACGAACCAGTTGGTTACATATTAAAGACAGTAAACATCTTCATGTCAAACTTTATTGAATTTTCTCTTTGCTAGCCGAAAAAAAAGGTAAAAGGCGAGAGACAATAAGGGTTGTCTACTTTTCGAATTTTCTTTCTTGTATGCAAACATCTCAATGACGAATTTCGTTGCGCCAATAGTCATATTACGTTTAGATAATCACCCGGTGGTTGATCCATTGAAAGTCATGTCGTTGAGACAACTACGGCACGATTTTGCCGCTAAATTTTAATTTATTTGAGTTGAATTTATTTCATATGATACAACCGCAATAAATTGTTACATTGAAAAAATAAAATAAAACTTGAGACACAGAATCGATTGACTTTGAAATAATCACACGGAGGTTGGGTTGTATACGGTATGTCCGTGACTCGATAAAATAATAGCATCGAATAAACTTCTCTGCGAGAATTGAATTCAATGATACCATAGACCAACGGAATATAATTTATGATTACGCTAGTAGTAATTCAATGACACCATAGATCAACGGAATATAATTTATGATTAACCTAGTAGTAATTTGGATAAAATCTTTTGTTACTATTCAATCAAATAAACCTTTTGCTAAAGCTTCTAAAATTTCGTTGCGCAAATAATAAGTTTTGTTTAACACGAATTATATATATTGTAACCGGACAGCCTTATTCCCTGGCTGGATTTCTGGTGTGGCAGAAATCCGCTGGAGGGCCACGGGCATAACGCTCTCGCGTAAGCGTCGCAGCATCCGTGTGCCTATAAAGCTCCGATATTGAATTGTTAAATATCGATCACCCCGACCAACGGTCGTTGAAAAAACCCGAACCCTTGTTTTACGAGGTAAAAAGGTCTAAGGCCTTTTATCGTACAATTAAAGTACGCTGATATAGAAAGTTTTTGCCACCTAATTATGTCAGGATAGGCGCTCTTACTAGAGTAAAAAATCAATCAATCGTATTTATTATTGAAAGTCGCAAAATACAAAATGAAACATATCAAATAAAAAATATTCCAAAAAATATATATATAAAAAAAATTTCAAACATTTCTTACAGTCATTTCAAAATCATAATTGTTCGGTACAATCACTATACGTTTTAATTACACAATGCAATTCATTCAATCCAAACATGATTGATACAATTGACTCAAATATTTTTCCGCATTTCCCGAGCAATGCGATGATACTATTTCAAATATTTATTGAATTTTATTCAAAAAATGTTTTGGTTCTATTAAATATTTAAAGTTTTACTTTAAATTGCGGGCATAGTTGGCTCAACAAAATACCTTTAACTACGCGCGGGGGTTGCGTCAACTACACCATTGGTTTCGCCGTATCCAACCTCAGGGCGTAGTTGAGCCAACTACGCCTCCGTTCTCAATACTATGCCTTTTTTTCAGTGTATATATTGCTGATAGACTCTATCCTAAAAGAGTGGCGACTTTAAGAGCGAGTGATGGAGATACTACGTTTGCCTCAAGGAAAAAGTCACTCGTTTTCATGTATAAATATATGTATATGTATACATGTGAATATATATATATAGTGCTATCTTCTTTTCTAAGTAAATCACACTATCTCCCGGTCTCTATCTCGAGAATTGCATTCGAAATCCAGCAGCTAGAATGAAGCAGAGCCCGGGCAGGAAGTAATACCGAAATGATAGAGTCGAGAGAGCGGGGAATTTTTATGGATAAATCGATGTTGCACGCGCCGAGTAAGAAGTGGGCGTGAGACCTCGAGTTCTAGCTATAGCAGGGCGCGTAGCTGACCACAGTCAGCTACTTCGTACTCAATGCTTTCGAGTATAGTGATTGGCTCTGAAAGACAATGTTTCGTCGATAAAGCGTTATTTAGCTAACGCTACATAGTTAAATACTTTTTGATTAGAAAAGGAAATAATTTGAATAATTAGGTACATGATTGCGTCAAATGCAATCATAAAAAACAATGACATGTAACATTAAATTTACCTTTATGTCTAAATGATTATTTAAGTTTTACCGTGACTAATTTATACGCATCAGTGCTTGTTTTTCTTCTATGTTTTCATATCAAACATTTTTTTTTTTTTTAGTATTTTCGTATTCGTAAAAGTTAGTTCAAACCAACAGTGAAAAAAAATCCTACGTATCTCCGGAGTCTTTTCTTGAGGTTCATGGGACACAGTATCTTGTACTTTACACAGATCCTTTTTATAATTGACGTAGTTATGGAGCTACTAGTCATCAGAAACTTATACTTGAAAAGGACGTAGCATACATATAATTTTTTCAAGAACGATAGAATTTTGTTGCAAAAAATTTGCATCACAAAACTCATCCATTTCCTAAGTAAAGTGCATAAGTTCCAAAGCACATTCGCACGATAGTTATACCTTAAATTGAACAAGTAGCTCACTGACAATTTACATTATATTTCATGTTCTTCCCAATACTAAAAAGAGGTGTCAAGTACTGAAAAGATATTCGGCCTATTTCCGGGAAAATTGGATCAGCAGCATTTCATTTGCCCCGATCTGGTCCTTGACAATATCCTGGGCCCATCAGAGTTATTTTATGCATATTGGATGTTTTTTCTTACCAGTGCAATTGAGGTAGATATTGAGCTTGTATGGGCTTGGTGCCTGGGTTTAAGCGTAAATTTTCTTACTTGGACGCTTGAGATCAATTTCTACAATATTTAACCCCTACAACGATTTTGAAAATCTTGAAGAACATCCCCAAGAGTATCATACTTCAAGTAGAAAACCTTAGATACTATACTGGGGTTTGTTGCCTAGTACTTCAAGGGTATATTGTTTACGGAAAGGATATCATTTTACTTGGGCTATGCAGCTCTCGTATAGTAGAGCTCATACCTCGGGTGTTGAACAAGTATGGCATGGTAACCAGTTTAAATCCAACCCTGACATCGCAAGCACGATTTGTTATCATTCCATTGACGCTTTCAAAGATGAATGTACAGTTTTCATGTACGTGGCTGAAACACGCAACAATCGAATTTTTCTAATTTATCGCATAATTCTTAACCCTGAATTCATGGAAATTCAGAGTGATCGTTTTTTTATTACGAATTACACAGAGATTTTATGAAATCGAAAATTTTCCAATAGTAATCCAAGTTAAGAAAGAGGAAAAAGCGAGCTGCTGGCGAAACTAAAAAGAGCTTTATATCTTATCAGGTAATTAAATATGAAAAGACCATTTTTACACATACACGTACTTAAATTATAAAACATTTTAAATTTTAAGAGCATTTTATTTCAACATCCTTCATCGTTAAAAATGAATTTCTACACAGAGTATAACATTTGGGCTAATTTGGCACTGGAGCTATTAACGATCGACAATGAGGTTCCGATTTTCAAAGGATTAATCCGCACTAGTCAGAATACACGTGGAAAAGGCGACGAATCCTCTAGAATTACCATTTTATGGTTTTCACTTCGGTATTTCATTTAGATTAGTAATTCGGTAACTGTAATTACATTAACTTTAAAAATCATGGTTTTCCGTGACAGAATTGAAATTATAAATGGCATTAAAATATGGTGGATAAAATGACGGTTACGTTGGACGTCTGTTGTCACTCGTAGGAGGTAACAACTGCTATAATCATGTTCTTTACAGTTCAGTCAACTGCACATTGTTCAAAGTCTTACTGGCTAGTGGCCAAACACTGGACTTTTTGCTCTGTGGATCGTTGTACAAGAATGCACCAGAATAACGGGATGTGATAAAGAAGAAAATAGCTACGGAGATCGACAAAGTAAATAGTCGAGCTCCGTAGCTGACTATCAGTAAATAAATAAAAGAAGACTACAGATCATTTTGGCTCTGATGAGTTTTTTGTTATGCCCTTTTGTTGATATGTATTCCTGATTACACGAATGAGTGAAAGAAGAGAATAAAGCGCCATATTAATATCATTTTTGGCTAAAGGAGAAAGGTGACTTTTTGCTATGCCAGCGAAGCAGCAAAACTATCGGACCAGTGATAAATCTGCACTCTGGGCTGGCACGGCCTTGAATATCTATGCCGAGCAACCTAGACCTTGCCTAGCTGCTCCGTAGTAGGTCTCACGGCTGCGGTCAATGACCTGCTTCCTTTCCGGTGGACTGAGGCTTAGACAACAAGCGTCTTCAGCCTAACGAACCGTGTGACACGCTTTCTGTTTTCCCATCAATACTTATTCATCAACCAATGTTTGTGGTATTGGTTCAGTCTCTTTGCCACTGGAGTCAACCGTTGTGTCACATTTCGTTAATTGCAGAGTAATGTTTTTTGTATCGTAAACAAATTACAAATTGATCGACCCTAACTTTATTTTAAGGTAAATATCTCGCGACAGTCCTATTCAATATTTTATATCTGGATCTACATCGAAAACATGGGCTGCTTAGGGGTAAGGGTCAAAAACTATTGGACCGTACTATCCTTACCAATACATCAAGCATGTACGCACACGACCAAACATTATCGTTACAAAATCTTGGCAAGGTCGTACAGTACCACCATTCTTTTGCCTATCTTCCAGCATCTATACAGTAATCCATTATGTCTTAAAATTAAGAAATAGTTCAGTATGGAAAATCAACTGCGCCATAAAAGGAAATTTGTTAAAAAAAAGTGTTGGATAAGGAATCCAAAATTATTGCCGCGCGGAAACAATCCAACACCGACGGAAAAAATGGTTGGATTAACCACATATCTTATTACGGGGTGCCGATGACATTATATAATCATCACAATATTACAAAGTATTAAACCAATACTCTCGTTTTGGATTAAACCGCACATTTATTATAATCGAGAACACTGCGGTTGAATTAACGAAATCTTCAAATAACATCAAATGCTATTGAATCGAGGACTTTTTTTCTGCGTGAAGAGATGTAACAATTTCGGAGCGGTTAAAAAACTTGAAATGCGATAAATACAAGCAAGTACTCAATTTAGAAAATATTTAGAGTGAAGTTCGCTTAGGGTTAAATTCCATTCTTGCAGTGGAATGCAAAGATTTTTTAATAACAACAAAAATGTCAACAGGAAAAGTTCACTCAACGCTAGATAATTTGAAGCATTCCGATGTGAACAGCAGAGCTGCTCTAGGTAATATTTTTTACATTTAGTGACATTTTTTTATATTTAATGACAATATTTAAAAGAATCGATGAACAATGCAAAACCGGAAGTCTCGAAAGATAAAAAAGTTATAAACGCATTAGTAATTTTTTTTAGTACTAAAAGTTAGACGTAAAATAGAATAAAGCTTGGACAATGTGATAATCTTACAATTACATGTTATTTGACTATGTTGACTTAGTAAATAAATGAATATATTTACAGCATGGCTAAATATGAATTTAGATACGTCAAGTATTCGAACAATATCTGAAAAATATTAAAAATATGTTTTTTAAGATTTTATGTATTTTTCAGACATCTTAAAAACATCTGTTAAATTTACGTGATGTAAGAATTTTGTCTTTGCAGTACAGAAATAGTATTTCTTTAATCACATAACATTAAGATTGGTGCTAAATCTTTTTGGAGGGTGGGGGGAAGAGACGAAGCTCCTATGCTTATGCATTGGGTGACGTCAGCAATACCAACTTATAAAAGTTGAATATTAACGATTTGTACGAACGAATAATCCAAAAATTTCCAACTATATAGTAATAATCTTAATTATTATTTATATATATGTTTATTTTAATTAGTTAGGATTAATAGAAAATTCAATTTTAATAATTTAATGTTGCGCGTTCTTTGGTTATGCGCGGTCGTTAGGTTGGATTCAGTGAGGCCTGTGACAGCTGTTTTACGTATACTGGCGCGTGTTTTTATAGGTTATGTCGGCGTCAACGAAAAATAACGATAAACTGTAAAAAAATATTAGTACGTCACTAAATTGTCGATAGAAAGAACGATTTGTCCGTGCTTATTGCTACAAGCATCGCACCATCGTTGAGAAAAATAAAATGAAACGAAAAGAGTTCTCATTACTTGCATTTGATTGTAACCAAATTGAAATCGCCGCGGTGATTCTTTGACTATTTGTCCTATAGCCGTAGCTGCGACGTTGCCACATTCCAATAGAGATTTCTGAATTAGCCTCACTTTTTCGGAAAGTTGTTGTTTATTTTTGATGATTTCTCGTTAACCCATTAACGCCGAGGTGATCAGAATTTTTACTAACTTTTCAACGTGTTTATTTATTATGTTATCGGACCAAAAAAATAATGCAATACCTCTATTCCTACGCGGAATTCGATGCTCTTTCAGAATCTGAGCTCAAAATTTCGATTAGACACCGAGAAAAAAAAATATGGCCGATTTAAACGTGAAAAACGTGAAAATTTTCGAAAAAAAAATTTTTTCGCATTTTTTTTCACAATGATACCGCAAAGCTATCAACTTTTTACAATGATCAGAGGTGATCATGGCACTCGAACATTAAGAGGAATTTTTTCAGAAAAATTCATCGGCGCGTTTTTTCAAAATGGCGGCGAGAATGAAAAAATTTTATAAAAATTTTAATCTATCGGTTTCTTCAAAACTATAAACTTGAGAAAAAAATTTCTAAGAACAAAAATGGCTTAAAATTAGTCGAAGAATACCCTCAAATTTTTTCAGAATTTTTGAAAACAATTTTTAATTTTCGAAAATTTCAAAAAATCCAATTTTTCAAAAATACCTGAAAAAATTTTGGAAAAATTTCCTTCAAGTGTTCCTTGACTACTTCTTTTCTGATTCTGTGCATATACATTGTTTTTTTCTACTCTTAGCATTACCCAGAGACAACGGCGTGGACGTGGTAGAACTTTGTCTCCTTTGGGGTGCTTTTTTTTCGTGAGTCCCCTTGCCTCTCACGTTTCGGGGTACTTTTTTTTCGTGAGTCCCCTTGCCTCTCACGTTTCGGGGTGCTTTTTTCGTGAGTCCCCTTGCCTCTCACGTTTCGGGGTGCTTTTTTTTCGTGAGTCCCCTTGCCTCTCACGTTTCGGGGTGCTTTTTTCGTGAGTCCCCTTGCCTCTCACGTTTCGGGGTGCTTTTTTTTCGTGAGTCCCCTTGCCTCTCACGTTTCGGGGTGCTTTTTTTCGTGAGTCCCCTTGCCTCTCACGTTTCGGGGTGCTTTTTTTCGTGAGTCCCCTTGCCTCTCACGTTTCGGGGTGCTTTTTTTTCGTGAGTCCCCTTGCCTCTCACGTTTCGGAGTGCTTCTTTTCGTGAGTCTTCTTGTCTTTCATTTTAACATTTCTTTTATCAGTGCTTTTTTGCCCAACAATTATTGCATACATATAGATTGCATTTTTCACAATAGATCCTTGTTCTTATTGGACATTTTTCATTTGAACAATTTTTTAATTTGTCCCTATTAGATCGTGTATGAAGTGTTTTACTTGTTTGACCTTTTTGAATATAATATTTAGCAATTGAAGTAGTTAACTCTTTTATTCCACTTTTTTTCTTTCCATCACGTGTAGCATTGAAAATTACGTGGGCATTTGTAATGGATGCCTGTATAAATCTTATAAAAACGACCCATGTCCATTTTTTGGAACGTATACTTGGAACGTATTATTGCAGTGTCCATCATGCACGTCAACACCACCCATAAATTTGTTGTACAAATGAAAAGCTTGCGGAAAAGGTATATCAGTTTTGGATCGAGCCTCTGAACTATATCTTCTCGAAGTTGATAGTGGACTTACACCTGCAGCAGTTGAAGCTATTGAAACGGGCTTCGAATCCATAATAGTGATGAAATTTATGCCACTATTTCGATCATGTTTTACAATATATGTTTTACAATATAAGTACCTCGTGGAGCTTTCTTTTCAAGTATATTCTTTTCTTTGACTCGATTGTCTCTGATAGTGCCAGTGCATTTCAAACGTAATTTTTGCAAGTGTAAAATTAAATCCATATTTGTAAAAAAATTATCAAAGTACAAATGAAATGCAGGGATTTTATTATAATTTATTAGCCGAAAAAAAGGTTCTAATAAATGCAATACTACACGAGTACCTAAAGCACATTTTACTAATTTGTTTCCGGTTTGGGAATTTTTACCGCAATATAGATCTAAATTTAGTAGATAGCCGTCTGAAGTGCATAAACCCCAAAATTTCAAACCAAACCTTATTGGTTTCCCTCGAATAAATTGTTTCAAAACAGTTTTTGCATAAGACTTGGCCATCATTTCATCAATAGATATAGAAGTTTTCCATATTCCGAACTTTAGGAGGTTGTTTTGGAAAAGTTTCAACATCGAACGAACCCGCCACCCTCTATCGTTTGGATCCTTGTCTTCAGCTTTTGAATATTTTATTTTAGACTTGATTTCTTCAAACTTATCGCGAGTCATTGCAGAAGAAACAATTTCACTAGATAAGAATGGATCAGATGACCAATAATCTCTCTGAGACTTTCTTTTATTGAATGAACTGAAAATAACTATACCTATAAAAGTGTCAAGATCTTGTAATTTCAGATCATAATTATTCTCTTTAGACGCATCAATTATATATTGTTTCATTTCGGCGGAAAAAAAGGTTTCAAACAATTGGAAAGGCTCGCACGCCTGTATATTCTTTTTTGTAGCTTCAGATAATAATATTGTTTCTTCACAAGTATTTGGATATGATTTCTCGCCATCGATCCAAATGAATTCGTGACTTTTTTCAAGTTTATCTAAGTTTTCAGAATAAGTAGCACAAGCTTTTTTATAAGTAATATTTGGTATTGTGAATTCATGTTCAGAATCTGAATCAGATATCGAATCACAATCGGAATCAGAATCATCGGAGCCTGAATTGTCTGCATTCGGAATCAAAATGTTTTCGTCGGAATCACTATCCGAATAATCTGATTCATACTCTGCATGCAATGAAGCAGAAGATTTTGAACGTTTTCGTGACATAACAAATGTATTGAAAAAGTGAAAACTAATATTTTTTTTATATGCTTTACCTATAATTCATGTAAAAATTGTATACAACATATGTGTCCATGCACAAGTGAAAGGATATACGAGTTTGTTCGTGAATTTTGTAGTGGTAGATAGAAACAAAATTTTATGTACCATTCAAGAAAATTTTTTTTCTCTAAACCTATAGACTTTACGAAAGAATTTTTAACAACAAAAAAGTCTTAAAATTAGTCAAGGAACACTCTCAAATTTTTCCAAAAATTTTTCAGGTATTTTTGAAAAATTGGATTTTTTGAAATTTTCGAAAATTAAAAATTGTTTTCAAAAATTCTGAAAAAATTTAAGAGTATTCTTCGACTAATTTTATGCCATTTTTGTTCTTAGAAATTTTTTTCTCAAGTTTATAGTTTTGAAGAAACCGATAGATTAAGATTTTTATAAAATTTTTTCATTCTCGCCGCCATTTTGAAAAAACGCGTCGATGAATTTTTCTGAAAAAAATTCCTCCTAATGTTCGAGTGCCATGATCACCTCTGATCATTGTAAAAAGTTGATAGCTTTGCGGTATCATTGTGAAAAAAAATGCGAAAAAAATTTTTTTTCGAAAATTTTCACGTTTTTCACGTTTAAATCGGCCATATTTTTTTTTCTCGGTGTCTAATCGAAATTTTGAGCTCAGATTCTGAAAGAGCATCGAATTCCGCGTAGGAATAGAGGTAGTGCATTATTTTTTTGGTCCGATAACATAATAAATAAACACGTTGAAAAGTTAGTAAAAATTCTGATCACCTCGGCGTTAATGGGTTAATTAATTCGCTTACCTGTCTGTTTTTTCGGTAACATTGATCTATATGCTTTACTCGATAAGGTGTTCATTGTTTGAGTAATTTTCTTTATTCTTACGGACGATATTCGCAAAAAAGTACGAGAGTAGTGGCATTACCCCATACAACTAATGCAATGGAGTAATATTTTTCTTGAACTTCGACAATTAATTTCTCTAAAATAAATGCGGTAACCTGCGTTTTCCTTTCGCCAGTATATTCGGGAAATATACTTTAACAAATAGTAAAATTTTTACGAAGATCTATTTACCTCGAAATTTTTTAGCAACAACCTTAAGAACGACCGCTTTCCTACGCGCCTAATATCCTACAGTTTTACTCGCTCCTTTGTGCAATGCTGCCAAATCGCCGATGCCTATCCTTTGCGTCGCTCTTCCACATCGAATAATTATCGACAAGTACATTTTTTATAGCTTTATTTCAAAAAATAAACGGTCAATCATTTTGATTTTTTTTACTAATACTCGTGATGTGTTCTTCTACAACATGTACATTTTTTATCAAGTTCTTGTTTTTCTTTGTGTGAAAATTAAAAATATCAGGTTTTGGTAATCGTCGTGTATGCAATGCATGAAAATTATTATTTCATCTAAAATCTGTTATTGATCATCGTTAATGGAAATTTAATATCGGTTGCATGCGGCGCATCAATTGACTAGTCTGTATCAGCTATTTTACCTTAAGACCATAGCATTTATAAATTTTCGAATTCAACAAACACTCCTAGTTTGCAGTGTGTTTGGAAAAAGTTGCATAAATCTACGTCGCCTGAGTTCTAGCAACGCCTAGTTAGTAGTTATATCATACATATATATAGGGTAAAACACCCAGTAGTCGGCCTTTTAACGCAATTTCCAACTTTGAAATATTGTCCTATGAAGAAAAGAAAGATAACGAAACACAACAAGTCTTAAATGAAACGTTATTTATCACACATTAATAATAAAATTATTGCAAACGATAGAATCCACATTAAAACATTATTTGTTAGAAAAACGTAATTTTGATCAGTAGTTGGCCACTCCGAACCAGTAGACGGCCACCTAGGAGGCCTATAGTTGGCCTTTTTTTATTGGCCGGGGCTGGCAGGGGTCGACGCCATAGTCGGCCTGAACGACCGGGGCTATACCATCCAAAACTCAGCCGCCTCAATCAGAGTGCGTTTACGCGTGGCCGACTACTGGTAAAACTATCATTAATAATGTTTTTTTATGTGTAAAGTATTTAAATATACTCTATTTATTTACAGTACAAATTTTAGCCGTGTAGAAGAAATTCACTAAAAAAGCAGTAGTCGGCCGGGGGGGAGCTGGACATTGGCTTTACAATGTTAAATTGAAGACCCATAGTCAGCCAGGAGAGAAATATATTATTTACCATTTAAAACGATTTTTTTCATCAGAAACTTTAGAAAATCATAAAAACATTTTTTCTGATAGCCTAAACTCATATAAGAACACTAAGCTTCCAAAAAATATGAAGTGGGAAAAGTGCGGAAGACATCTTCTACACTCTTCCCACTCATACAAGGCCGACTACCGATACATGGCTGGCGACTGGATGTTGTACCCTACCGATCTTGTGGGAAAGGCCTCCACGCTAAGAACAAAATAGCGTATCGGTCGCAGCGTTCCGAATGAATATTTTTTAACTCCCGACTGCCCGTAGGGCAAAAAGACGGGTTATGCGTTTCACTGCGATCAGCTAATGGGGGTTATTTCTTTGTCACCACTTTTCTCCGAAACGGTGACAACTGTCTTGACCAATTTTTGCATGTATTTTTTTCCTCAATTGTTTGAATAGTTAATACGTTGAAACTTTGTCTAGAGGTTAATCAAAGGTCAGGAATGACAGTAAAAAATTTCCACTACTCGAAAACAACTTCACGCTATTCTCACGCATACAAAGTTGTAAAAGGCCGACTACCGGAAGAGGGCTGGAGACTGGGTGTTTTACCCTATAATAGTGAAGAAAAACATTAAGGTCATTTAGGCTCCGTATGACCAGGAAGGGTTGAAATGAAATAGTATACAATGCTTACCATTTTAACCCTTGTATGATGAGCATAGGATTGGAAATAGAACGCAACGTCAAACCCTGAAAATCTTTACTCGCATGGTATCGTTTGGTATCGTGGAGACCTGACAATGACAACACGCCAGTGGCTCCACCATGTATTGTGACTGAAAGGTTACTCTGACAAGATGGCATGGTGGCGCAATTGATACGGTGCGATAAGCGAATACCTAAATACTTTCTACAATGTATGAAGGGAGCGCGGCATTTGTTCCTTACACACACTTTTGTATTTGTATGCCTTACACACTTTTGTATTTGTATGCATATTCTTTTGTCACCGTTAAGGGGTTTCGGTACAATTCTATTGTTTTCAAGCAAAGCGCCAATTTCACATAGCAATATTTCGTCGAAAACAAATAAAAAAAGCCTGTTCGTTCGGTCGATGGGGGGCAAACTCACCGTTTTCGTTGATGAATAAATGAATAATTAATAAACCATGTAGACGAATTATTTAATTTTTGGATACCGGAATTGCAATAGTATACTTACAAGGAAAGGTACTTTGGTGTCCCCCTCCGATTTTGATAATTTTTATATATGTTATAGTCCATCGAAAATTAAGAGACACGTAATTTTTTTTATCGGCTTAAAGTTATTTTTAAGGGGTGAAATCGACCCCCAAAGTTGAGCATGTTTTGCATCTGGTAGAGTGTTTCATATAGAAGCACTTAACCGATCGTAACGAAACCAATTGCAAAACGTTTTTCACGTCAAATAACCTGTATATAATGTTCAACTTCTTATGCACCCCTATTACATGGGGATGATTCACCCCCGAATATCCAGAATTCTTTTGTATAAAAAAAACTTGCAATCCGATTTCAATAAAACAAACGCCATTTTGCAGAGCAAAAAAAATAAAATTGACGTATTTTTGGGTTTTTCTCAGATTAAAAAAATTAAGGGGGTAAAACACCCTTAAAATGTCAAATTTCATTTTGAGCACTGTCCCCTTCCGATTTCAATATTTTTTTTATAAAATGTAGCTTATCGAAAAATAAGACCACCTATTATTTTTATTGGCTCAAAATTATTTTTAAGGCGTGAAATCAACCCCCAAAGTTGGGCATGTTTTGCATCTGGTAGAGTGTTTCATATAGAAGCACTCAACCGATCGTAACGAAACCAATTGCAAAACGTTTTTCACGTCAAATAACCTGTATATAATGTTCAACTTCTTATGCACCCTTACTTACTGCAGGGGGGTGAACCACCCCCTGACATTCATAATTTTTTGTATAAAAGAAAAATTGTCATTCGATTTCAATGGAAAAACCAACATTTTGAAAAGCAAAAAAAAATTATAGTGAATGTGTCTAGATTTTTCCAATAAAAAAAATTAAGCGGGTAAAACACCCCTAAAATCTCAAATTTCATTTTACGCACTTAAATGATAAAATTCAATTCAATTGGTCTCATTATCATTGCGTATCGACTTATATGCTAAATAATATTTATTTCGCATGTACATCGGCTTTTTAATTATATGAAAAATTGAGTACTCCTACATCTTCGGTGGTCGTGAGCTTCACGATTTTTTATTTTTGTATACACATGGTCTGTACACAAATATATATATATAGGTTATACATAGGCGCTAAAATCTTTCATGTAGTAAAAATAGATTCCAATTCAAATTTTCGTTTCAATTATCATTCCTGAACTTAATGATTATATTTTGAACAGTAATGATGTTCTTCGAAGAAATGTTTGAAACAAAGTGACTTTTTACACCATGAACATCTTACTACAGCCACATTTGTGCAGCCTTCAATTTCACATTGTGTTTGAGATGACATACCAAAAGCGAATTCAACGGGATTTTCGAAATGCTCAGGTCGTTCTTCTATGTACCCACTTTTGAACCAGGCATATCGAAATAAATTTTCGTACCTCGGAGATGATAATTGATTATGTACTAGAGATTGCAGCTTGATTATATTATTTCGTAAATGTAGACTTAAATCATAATCAAGTAACATGACACTGTCTGAAAAATGTCTGACATAATTTTTCCAAATTCTAAATCCGAAGACATCAAGTGGCTGGATATTCCCTGTTGTTCCTTTCGGTATGATCATTGTAACAATTTCTTTGTTATGTGGTGTAACTTCCGTGACAACACTAGGGCAATGTCCACTCCATGAGTCTATTAAAAGCACACTTTTCTCACCGACATTTGGGAAGAACACTTCTTGAAGCCATACTTTGAAATGTTCTATAAATCAATATGTAAAAATTAATAGCACATCTATTTTTTATATTTGAATATTACATACCAACGTACCTGATGTAGCCTTGCCAGATTTTGAAACACTTATAAAAACATTGGGAGGTCGAAAAATGGTTCGTTCTACGATTGGCCCCAACCGCCCGGATGGCTCTTTTAAAATTATCAGAAGAGGTGACAACAATTTTCCTGCTGCTGATATTGTCGGCTGGATGGTGTAGCTATGGGTTGTCGCTGAAACGGATTGTACAAGGCATTCTACTTGTTTTGTACCTTCTTCTGTTAACGTTCGCCCTGAATGGACTTCTAATTGGAAACCACTTTGATCAGAATTATAAATATTTTCCAAGCCATATTCCTCAATTTTCAATTGAACTGCGGAGACAAATTTATTAGCATCGTTTTGTAATATGTCCTTTGATTCGAGAGTCTTTCTTGTCACGAATTTATTTATTTTTCTACTTGTTATTCGATGAACTTTTTTAAACTTTTTTATCCATGTTGGCGAAGCCCTGAAACGCAAATTCTCATGCCCAATCAATTTTTGGGCTTGTAATTCCCATCTCCGAAGATCGATATCGTGTACAATGAGACCTGCTTCTATGGCGCTTTTTAAATTATCGATTGTATATTCAGAAATGCGCGACAATTTTTCCTTGTAAGTTCCGCCTTTATTAATTTGTTGAGCCCAGCGCCTTAATTGGCGCACAGATTTAACGAGTTTAAATCGGTTTTGGACTGTTTCTATTTTCCTATTTTGTTTCGTTTTTGCACTTCTCCAGTACTCAACAGCTCTTTGTTTGTAGTCGTAGCTCAAATCTTCTTCATCGTCAGTACACGTTTCAGGGCTTAATGGAGATTCTCCAAGACCCCATTCGATGTCATTATCTTCGACAGGTTCTACTATGACATCTCTAAACGGTTCTTGAAAATCTAATGTCGTATCTTCGACGATTTCTAACTGATTGAACTCTGCCATAGAGGCCTTCAGAATTTCCGCGAAACTCTCTTTCAATTCCACTTCATTATTGTTAACAGGACTGTCAGGAATGTTCATTACCTCGAATGTAAGAAACAACAGTCTTATTACGTTCATTGGATTGATGGACATGTTAATAACAATACGGTATTCACGATAGCGGACACGATAATGACTGATCAACAGTCGAACAGCAACTTAACTTCTGGAATAATATAAAGTCAGTTTTACCTTTTTCATCTTGAGTGGGCGGTTTGATCTGACATCACCACGAAAACAGCATTTTTATTTGGTTTTCGGATATACCTCAAACATTAGCCTGAGCGAACTGGCTTTTTCAAGAATACTTGGGGTCGAGCCACTATAGCGGTTCTTGATATGAATAAGAATATGGCAAGGCATGAGCCAGCTTTGTTTACATTCTGGGCGGTGAATTGCTGATGCGACTCTTTTGATATTTGAGTTTTTTTTTTATTTTCGTAAATCGTTCAAAATAGAAACTTATATAAATAGAACGGATACCAACACTTCTTTATAAACGTGAAGCATGTCAGAAGGGCAGCGGATGTACATGCGAAATAAATATTATTTAGCATATAAGTCGATACGCAATGATAATGAGACCAATTGAATTGAATTTTATCATTTAAGTGCGTAAAATGAAATTTGAGATTTTAGGGGTGTTTTACCCGCTTAATTTTTTTTATTGGAAAAATCTAGACACATTCACTATAATTTTTTTTTGCTTTTCAAAATGTTGGTTTTTCCATTGAAATCGAATGACAATTTTTCTTTTATACAAAAAATTATGAATGTCAGGGGGTGGTTCACCCCCCTGCAGTAAGTAAGGGTGCATAAGAAGTTGAACATTATATACAGGTTATTTGACGTGAAAAACGTTTTGCAATTGGTTTCGTTACGATCGGTTGAGTGCTTCTATATGAAACACTCTACCAGATGCAAAACATGCCCAACTTTGGGGGTTGATTTCACGCCTTAAAAATAATTTTGAGCCAATAAAAATAATAGGTGGTCTTATTTTTCGATAAGCTACATTTTATAAAAAAAATATTGAAATCGGAAGGGGACAGTGCTCAAAATGAAATTTGACATTTTAAGGGTGTTTTACCCCCTTAATTTTTTTAATCTGAGAAAAACCCAAAAATACGTCAATTTTATTTTTTTTGCTCTGCAAAATGGCGTTTGTTTTATTGAAATCGGATTGCAAGTTTTTTTTATACAAAAGAATTCTGGATATTCGGGGGTGAATCATCCCCATGTAATAGGGGTGCATAAGAAGTTGAACATTATATACAGGTTATTTGACGTGAAAAACGTTTTGCAATTGGTTTCGTTACGATCGGTTAAGTGCTTCTATATGAAACACTCTACCAGATGCAAAACATGCTCAACTTTGGGGGTCGATTTCACCCCTTAAAAATAACTTTAAGCCGATAAAAAAAATTACGTGTCTCTTAATTTTCGATGGACTATAACATATATAAAAATTATCAAAATCGGAGGGGGACACCAAAGTACCTTTCCTTGTTAGTGGTTTAGCAGTTTTTCAATTAGTTTTTAACATTTTTTCTCAGTATTCCATTCGTAAAACTGTCGTTCACCAATGACCGTAGGCATCTCACCATGTTAAAAAGTGTTTTATTTGACATTTAATTTCACAAAAACGGTGTAGACGATCGATTTAAAATTTGGACAACACATCCAGTATATGTCAAAGAATATACTGTGTAAATTTGAAGTAAATGGTTACATTTTGCCACTTGTACCGAAACTCCTTAAGGTAATATGGCTGCTTCACTCTAATCAAACGAGTGCTAAATTTTCAAAATACATTTATGCATAGTTCAATGCACTATTATGTCTTATTAACCTAAAAAAATCTAATAACGATGGATTTGAGAAATCATCAACTGATAACTGCAAAATTCCATAATGCCATATTTTCATCGAGATTTTTCAAAGAATAATCCGTATCTTTCAACCAATTTTAACGCACCACGTCTTATTTTGATCCTTAAAAGATCCTCTACGAATTCGCCGCGTAGGTTTTTTTCTAAAATTGTTAATATGAAAATTACAGCAATTGGTTTATGAATATTGTTTTTAACCAATTAAACAATTGGCTGCAACAATAAAACGATGAAACTCAGAAAAAAATGCATACGGTAAATTTGTAGAGGATCTTTTAAGAAACAAAATAAGATGCGGTGCTTTAAAATCGGTTGAAAAATACGATTTTCTATTATTCTTTGAAATTATTCTTTGAAAAATCTCGATGAAAATATGACCGTGGAATTTCAGCATTTATCAGGCGAAGATTTTGCAAATCTATTGTTATTAATATTTTTTTAGGTTAATAAGACATGGTGTAATGCAAAGCAACCGTTAATTCATGTAATTAGCGCATTAAACTTTACATAAACGTACTTTATATATTTAGCACTCATTTGACTAGTCTGCATCAGCTATTTTCCCTTAAATTAGGTGTAAGTTACCCATGTCCATAAGGGTATACGCAAGAACATTAAGGGTTTTTTTCTTTAAAATTTGAAATAGGAAATTCTCTAAAAAATAAAAATAAATTGCTTTAAATATTGAATTTTTCTTTTCAAATAAGCGTAGTTTTCAAATAAACATAAAATAGATTTGGTTTTGCAGGAGGGGGGGGGGGGGTCATGATCCGCCCCTGATCCAGTTATCGTCATTTCTTTATTTTGAGCACTTATTTTATGTTAAAATGAATTATAGCAAATTTTCAATGCGTGTTTTGCCGCTACGTAATAAACGAATGGTATGAAATTATAAGTATTATAGGTAAACTTAACCTTAACTTAGCTTAACTTAGCAACTTAACTTAGCAATAAGAAGTTATAAGTATTATAGGCAAACAAACGAATTATTTTTCTCTTTCAGATTTATGTTACAGAGAGATATGTAGTCATGGGTTAAATACTAATAACTCCAAAATAAACAGTTTTTCGTACAGTTTTAAACATCCTGACAGAATGTCCTAGTTTTGGAGGTAAGATCATTTTGATTTTCAAAATGAACATAAAAATAATTACATTGGACAATAATTTCAAAAAAACCGAATTTTGTAGTTATCACCGTTTGATCTGCGACCAGAGATACTAAATACCATACACTGCTGTGTAGTACTACTATAACAGTACTATACTATTTATATGTATATACACATCTATGCATGAGCCTCGCGCGCCAATTGACCGACACACTTACCAAAAAACATTAAATCTCGTTGACTCGCGCGAACACGGTCCTGAACTTCACCGCCAACGATAAAACTGTCGACGTATTTTCTCGACCTCTTCGTGCTGCTCACATCACCAGCCCCGTTGCCATCAGTTTTCTTCTTGGCTCTTTTGCCATTTCTCTTTCGCGGTCGGTCGGAAAAGGCAAACGCTTCGGGTTCTTATCCCGGTTTTACGGCACAACCTGTTCGTCTAGCACCGTAAGGGCCTCGTCTTTTATGACTTTTAATTTCCGTCTTGCAGACTCACCAAGCGCGGGGTCTACGGTGTTCGCTTCCCGTAATTCGAACAGCATTCGTTCTACAAAGAACCTCATTCTTTTATCCTGCTAATTCCCCCACCTCTAAGTTTCTCATATCGAAAATCTATAACTCGATGTTCGAGTTGATGTTCAGCATGCTCCTCTGTTTTGTCAAGTAAGTCTCAATCCCTCGAAGAATAAGTCACGCTGCTGGGTCTCCCGCGCGCACGCTCTTTCCCTCTCTCTCTCTCTCTCTCTCTCTCTCTCGCTCTCTCTCTCTGTCTTCCTCTTGAGCTTCTCCATTCCTCGACTGATTATTTCCGTCTATCCTCGAAAAAATGACCGCGGACGTGGATTAAATTTACTAAACTGTTCAACGGCTCATAAATACGAGATCCGCTCGATACTGTGCTTGAAATTTCATCTGATCGAGGAATGGACATAATCAAAAATAACAATAATTGGATTTCATTTTGAAAAATGAGTGGAAAAACTTGGTAGATGACAGTAATGAGATTCTACTGTGAATTCTGGCCGTTATAGGCATCGGCCTAGCTAATAATTGCGTTTCAATATGAAATCGATGTTCTATTGAGGCTTTTCATTCGAATTTTTGCATTTTTACTCTATATGCCCGACGGTTTAGGCAGCGTGCGCAATAAAAGAGCATCCTATAGTTGTCAAATTAAATAATAAATCATCGTTATTATATTTTTTACCAATTATATCATCATTCATCCATCAGATAATAAACGTTTTCATTTTTGTGAAATGTGGTTATTATTTTTGTGCACAAAGAACTCCGGATGTGTTTATTCATAAACCATGAACCCCATCATCATAACCTCCCTTAACAGTCCACAAACAACACTAGAAAATCACAGCACTTACCACGGCCTGACCTAGACGGGAATCCACTACCCAATTACCACTTAGACGGATAGGGCGTAAGCTGTATCGATGCATATCGCTCTTCAAACACTTTCTAGGCAGCTTTCGATGTTACAAATAGTTTAATCTATCCATAAAGCAGTATCATAGTGATCATGATACATTGAAAATATATCTAATATAATATTATTTGATAATAATATGATACATTGGAGATAATGAAAAATGCATATTTATTTTAGTGTCTAATATACTTTAGTTACTTGAACACTTGATTTCGCAGATAACCTCCGATTTATATGAGAAATAATTAAATAAATATATATATTAGGGTGATACAAATAAAATCGATATTTTTTTTTCGTTTGTACAGGAGGGCTGTTAGTACATGATAAAAGAGTAATCCCCCAAAATTTGGGCTCTCCAAAAAAAATTTTAAAGGTCGCTCAAACGACTTTTTATCATTTTTTTCGAATGCCGGCTAACAATCATGAAATAGTAAGTTCGGTTTTTCGGTGTCGCATCAAAAAATGTTAGTACTTGATGGAATAGTAATTTTACCATAATTTAATTACTTGAAATAATATTTCAGTGGTGGCGCAATCAACTTTTTATTTTTTTCTTTTTCGATTTTGGCTGAAAAACATAGTGTAGATATGTCGATTTTTCGGTGTTGCAATAAAAGATGTTACCACTTAATGAAAAATGAAATTCACCTAAATTTGGGATATGGTAAAAAAAAATAGAGGTCGCTCGAGCGACTTTTTGAAATATTTTCATTATTCTGACTGAAAACATGATATTAATTTTGCTTCATGGAACAATGATATTTGATCTTTGAAAGTAAGTTTTCAATGTGATATAATGAAATATATGTGATATATTTATTTACAGCGGGACTTTTTTTTATCTATTCATGATTTTCGTAGAACGTAAATGATTTTCTTTGAAACTAACGAGCACTGACGAGTGTGCCAAACTTAACGTTTATCGTCCACAAAACTTTAATTTTTCGTTATCAAAGACAATTTTTCTTTTAAAATCTTTTATAATCAATTGATTGTTACCGACAAATATGAGAATCGGTAATGATCATTCGGAACTACCGACTTTCATATTTTTCGGTAACGATCAATTGGTGTTAAAAGATTTTGACAGAAAATTGTATTTGCTATTGAAAAATTGAAGTTTCGCGGACGATAAACGTAAAATGTGTTGCGCTCGTCGAGTGGTTAGTCAGTTTTAGAGGAAATCATTAATATTCTAAGAAAATCGTGAATAGGTAAAAAAGTGAGTACGAAAAAACATATCAATAAAACAAAATACGAAACAAGTATAATGTGACAATATTAAGAATTAAAAAAAAAAAAACAGAAAAATTGTTTTGAAGAACAAAAGAACTCCCGACTGCTAAAATCATATAGCTTGATAAAAATAGAATGAGAAAAAAGTTTGAAAAAACAATAGAAAAAAACAATCAACATTGTTTAAAAAATAATAATTAAACAAAAAACAAGAAACTTATGGCCACAGCAAAAATATTAGTAAACTTCAAAAAGTCTAAAATAAAAATTGATTTAAAATAACACAGATAAATAAAAATACAAAATCATTCAACTGGTAAGGGCAACTCCTTCAAGATTCTATTTTTCTGGTCAATGTTAATTGATGGTAGAATAAGTAGTTTGCATGTATGCAAACTACTTATTCTACCATCAATTAACATTGACCAGAAAATTAAAAAAAGTAAAATTATAACAAGAAGATGAATAATTGTATACGAATTATGCAGGTATAATGAAGAAAATTTACAAATAACAAAAAATTAACAAATATTATAATTATAATTGAATTAAGCTGTGATCGGGAGACCTCTCTAAGTTATTTGAATGAGAAATGGAGACTTTCCCCGACCACAGCTTAATTCGATTATAATTATAATATTTGATAATTTTCTGTCAGTTGTAAATTTTTTTCACCAATTAATCGTTACCGAAAAATATGAAAGTTGGTAGATCTGAATGATCGTTACTGATTCTTACATTTTTCGATAACGATTAATCGATTAAACGATAAAAGATTTTGAAAGAAATATTGTCATTGGTAACGATGAATTAAAGTTTTATGGACGATAAACGTTAAGTTTGGTGCACTCGTCAGTGCTCGTCAGTTTCAAAGAAAATCAATAACATTCTACGAAAATCACGAGTAGATAAAAAAAGTCCCGCTGTAAATAAATATGTCAGATATTCTGTTACATCACATTGAAAACTTATTCTCAAAGACCAAATACATATTGTTCAATGGACTGTTTGTTTAGTTGTTCCATTAAAATAAATTAATATCATGTTTTTACTCAGAATAATGAAAAAATTTCAAAAAACCGCTCGGGCGACCTCCAATTTTTTTTTCCATGTCCAACATTTTTGTAGAATATCTGTTTTCATCAAGTACTAACATCTTTTGTTGCAACACCAGAAAATCGACATATCTACACTATGTTTTTCAGTCAGAATCGAAAAAAAAAAATTAAAAAGTCGGTCCGCCACCACTAAAATATTTTTTTAGAAGATTGAAATTTTGGTAAAATTACTATTTCATCAAGTACTAACATTTTTTGATGCGACACTGAAAAATCGAAATGATTATTTCATTATTTTCAGCCAGAATTGGAAAAAAATATTAAAAAGTCGTTTGAGCGACCTGTAAAAACTTTTTTGGAGAGTCCAAATTTTGGGAGAACTACTTTTTTATCATGTACTAACAGCCTTCCTATGCAAAAGAAAAAAAATATCGATTTTATTTGCATCACTTTAATATATATGCATATATATATGCGGTGCATATATATGAGCTATGTGCGTATAGGCGGGGTCAAACATTTTCCGACTGTAACGCTCGCGGTGGCGAAATGAGGAAATGGCTGCAGCCCTGTCTCATATATTTAAACGCGATACCTGTCCACATTTTTGTAAATATCACGTGTAATCGCTGTAAAAAATATTATTATTAACATCAACGAGGTTTACCAATTGTTAACCTTTTTATACGAGTATTTTGTTTACAGAAAAATTCTGGCATGCGGGCGAACGATCGCAATCGCAGCTCAACTAGTACATGCCATAACCAAAAAGAGCGTCAAATCGGAGCGTCAAACTTGACGTATAAGGAGAAAAGAAAATTAATCTGTCACATCATCTTATAATTTAAATTTGCGACAATCTGGCTTAAGTAACGCCTATTTAAAATTGATATTAAAAAATAATGGGAACTTACCTTGCATATATAAAAAGCGTTCAATCAATTACCAATAATCCACTGAGTTATTAAATAATATATTATTTACACCGTAAGGCATCGTACAAAGAAAAAGGCAGCCGTTTTCAAACATGGCCACTTGGCGGCGCCACGAGAAAAGTTGCCCATAGCTCATAGATATATGGGTAGCATAGGTGGTAGAGACGTGCTGTGGTGGTGTCCTCTGTCCCAAGCTTTGCGTTGCCTACCCCATAGCGTTCACACAAAAATTCTCCGATATAGACACTGGTGAGTTTTGGGCCGTCGAACCCGGAGGAGGGCGGACGTGTGTGCCGTGCTCCCTCAGAATATAAAATTTCATCCATTTCTTATAACAAGCTTATAAAGTGAAATATACAAAGGTGACAAATAAATAAATAAAAGTAATAATAATAATAATAATACATATATATAATAAACGACAAAAATCAAATACAAGCTAAAATAATTTGACAACCGGCCAGTCACACAGAAGGGTTGGGAAGTAAAAAAAATTGAATCAAAAAGTAAAAGAAATATAACAAACATTTTAGGGCCAGTTGTTCCACCTCCAAGTAAATTTTATCTAATGGTTTTAGCATTGGATAGCAGACCTTTAACTGTCAGATAAAATTTACTGGGAGGTGGAAAAACCGGGCCTTAATGAATTAAAGCGACATAATAAATCGACACAGGGCCGGTTGTTCCACCTTCAGGTAAATTTTACCTGATAGTTAAAGGTCTGCTAACCAATAGTACAATTGTCAGGTAAAATTTACCTGGAGGTGGAACAACCGGCCCACAGTGACGAAAGTTATCCACTTGTATCCCGCTTCTCATATTAGAGAGCCAAGGACGCAAGTAGTACTAATAAGAAAAAAATATATATATTGATCGACATAGTGAACGAAGATGAGAAATAACAATGATGTGACTCAATAGCCCTGGTGTACTTATTGGCTTCCCTGGGTCACCTATCTTTGAATTCGCAATTACGCTAAATATATATCAATATAAAATTTAATCTTGCAAACAAAATTGAAAATAAAGGGGATCTCACACCAACCCTTTTGAATATACGACCCTTGGCCGAAACGGGGAACCAGTGGACAGGCTATTCTCACTGACGAGAGTCGGGGGACTAGCCAAATTGGAAAAGAAGACGAAGAACAAACACCATTGCAAGCTGCTGCTCATTCAATCGCGTATGGTCTGTATCCGTAGCAAAGATATCGGCTCCGAGAAAATATGAGTCTACAAGACACGTGCCCTCTCTTTTACTTTTATTTTCTCGCGTGTAGCAATCTTCCACTACTATCAAGACTCGTTCCATACCTGGTCTTGTCCTTATTTACCGGCTGTTGGAGCCTTCGCAATCGGCATCGTACAAGCTCTAAGAACTCGACTTTCGGAGTTCACGCCTGTATAGGAAGGTAGTTTAAATTGGGAAACGGTGCATAGACTTCAGAAAAGATTAACTCCTCCAAGCTTACCACCAAGCAAGCATAATGGCAAGTACAAAATTCCTTGACGTGAAACCAGTTGGTAAAGCACAGAATACACTGATCAGTGAACTACCCGAGTTTAAAATAGTTCAATTCATTCAAGGGTTTCCGGAATACGAAGAGCTGGAGTGCTGGAGACGATTTATCTCCGTGTAACGGGTAATAACGACAATTTGGCCTCGTTTATCACCACTTGTAGCTTCCACCCTTGGTCACCCTCTGCCGCAGGGAAGGTAGATGTGCTTCTCCCATTACATATACATCTGTATGGGATTTCCCGTGTAGAGCACATAGAATCTTATCCTGGCACCGATTTAATTAATTCAACCATACATCCAACTAAATTTATTTTGTTTAATTTATCATGTTAGTATTGCCTACGTAATTGGGAACACATTTTATCAAATTGAATAAAATGATTGAAGTTACTGAATTATTTAGTGTAGCAATTATTTAGTGCTCTCGGATCAATGAAGTATCACATTTGAAGTATTTCAGTGTCATTAGTGATGAGGTCAAGTAAATTTTTATCGATTAGTGTAATAACAATTAGAATGAAATTATATAAACAATTTTTCGATGAAGTAAATAGGTTGATATTTGGATAGAAACATTAATAATAATATATTATATATATATATATATATATATATATATATATATATATATATATGCATATGTATATATATACATAAACATACACTTTAAAAAAATTACAAGTTATTGCAGTTATTATACTGATTATTGTACTCGTATATGCTATTAACAAATACTCTGAACACATCTTTCATATCATCGATCCCTGACAAAAAACCGGGTTATCTGACATTGAGCGAGCCTTATAAAGCACGTATTTCCATTCCGGAATATCTTGTATCTCACTCCAGGCTGATGCATTTGCACGCAGTAGACCTCTCACTTCCTCTAGACACGTGTACGCTGCAAAGTAGCCCCCTCACCTCGCTCGTGGGCGCATGAGCCCCACCCTTGTGAACAATTCGCGATGTAGCGCGTGCAACCAAGCTATAGTTTAACTTCGCGTAACTCCGCCACTTAGGTACATATTCGTATCACTAGTATCTTAATCGATATAAATTGTTTGAGATGTATATTCGGAAATGATGAATTTCTAGAAATTTCTTGAAAAAGGCAGAACGTAGTGGAAAATTCAAGAACATTAGAGATCATACTGCAGAATCTCAAGTATTTTTTAAGATTCTCCCAGAACCTTTTTTTAAAAAAAAGTATTTATAGGAAAATTCTAGATTATTCGAGGACATTTCCCGTAAATTCGAGGCATTTTCCTAAATTCCTTTTATGAATAATCAAATTTGCTAGAAAGTTGTGGAACCTTTTAAATTAATTAATTCTAGAAATTTTTAGAAAACTAAATAATTCATAACAAAATTCCAGTTTACTCGACAATATTTTATAATCTCAAGGAATTTCGTTAGATTTTCTTTAAACGTAAAAACTTTTTTGGAATATTAAAAAATTGTAAAAGTAGATACAAGTTTGACAACATTTTGGAAACAGAACTGAGGTAAGGCCGGTCAAATCACTAGTTCTCTAGCGTAAAACTCGATTTTTTAGTACTAGAAGTTTTTATAAATAATTCTATTTATATAAAGGGTCAGTGCAATCAACTTTTGTGCACAAGTCATGATCGATGTCAATTTTGAACAGTGCTCTGAGAAACCATAGCTGAAACGGACTGAACTAAACCTAAAAAAAAACAGAACCGACCTAATGAAATTATAAAAAACTAACAATTCTTAAATCCCATATTAACACTGTGTTCAATGGTATTTTCAATTTGATGAACAGACAATCTTACGCTTTCAAGAATTTTTTTTGCTGAGGACAGCGTTTCAAGGATACTGCAGTTTCTATAAACAATACATTCCTGAGAATGTATATACAACACAAAATACTCTTCGAGCATATTGACATTTGAAACATGGAACACGAAAATGATGTAGATAGATGCATTACATGTGGAAGTGAGAGAACTCTTATTAAAATCAACGGAGCAGTATAAGCAGTGCAAACAAGATAGGAAAGTTTTACAGGAAGGAGCCAAATTCATGAACCTGCTAATCAGCATTTTGTGATTTATAGATAATGTTAAATATTATCTTTTGCAACGTAGCAGTTCAATTTGTATTTACTATTCATCTTGTGAAATTCGAGTTTTCTTACCAAAAGTATCAGAACCTATGAATTTATATGCAAAAAAAAAGTTCAATTCTCGTTAAGGGAATGAATGAAATAAAGTAAATCTTTCTTTCAAAACTGCACCAAATTTCCAGTCTATACGTTTCCAGGGTCGTTATTCTATTTTATAAAAACCTGATATTCGGGGGTTTTTGGATTCACCGAATCCGAGTCTCATAGCAGATTTTCTGTTTTCTAGTTCTATTTTATTATAATGAAACTTACATTGCATTTAAGAAAAAGAGAATGTTTGTGAAATCAAGTTCACTAATGCAATGATTCACTTTTGTATCTCGCGATATTGGATTTGCTATTTTCAATTTCTAAATTCAGATGCTGAACTTGTTACTGGTGACCCCAAAGACTTTTCAAGTACTGAGTTTAATACAAATGAAGTAGTTTTTTGTGTTCTTTAATCCTGATGATCTAATATTGGCATTCAATATCGGAAGAATGGATACTACAATATCCAAATTTTGCTAAAATCTGAAAATTTCTTTTGCATTTGAATTTATCACATTGCGGTAATACTCCACTGCGTATCGAATCTTGCTTCCGAAACTACACACCACGAAATTTGAAAAAAAAAATACAAAATAAAGATGCAGTCAAAAACGGTCACGAAAGGGTGCTCTCGCAGGAACATTGGAAAAAAATCGTGTTATCTGCTTTATTCAAAATTCGGAAATGATTTTTCGAATTCCGCAAAAAATCCCAGTTGCTAACCCTCTGACCAAAGTTTTTTCTTCCGCCTCAACATGATCATATACTTCTTTTTCTTTCTTTACGCCTTAATAGCCAGTGGCAATTTCACGACGCTATTTTCCACTTTTTCCCACTTCGAGGATGTTCCCGGATAGCAATTCAAAGGGTGGCAGCAATATCGATATTCTCACGATCTTCTATAGTCCTGCCAAACTCAGATTGTCCTTTCACATTACAGCGCTGAAGAGGGACGAAAAAATGGTTGCTGTGAAATTGGATCTCTAGGGACAACATGAAAGAAGAGAATACAGCAAAGATGAAATCAACTAGGCGGAGGAACAACTTAACGCCTTACATACGTCCAGCAGCGCTTAAAACGCGCTAAAAGAAAAACTGTTTTTAGAAGAGATAGCAATAGAAATTAATAAAAATAATTTTTACACGTTGTTTATTAGTATTTAAACTTCATAAAAAAATTTATTTCATTTTTTTTTTCAAAAATTACAACATAAAAAATCACGTTTCCCGAAGCACTATGAAAAAAAAGTTGCTCCACGGTCTGCATCATTTCTTCTTGAAATGCTGATGGATCTGCAAAACGTAAAAAAATTCTTGTAAAATAAAGTTGTAGTTATAGTCTGTCGAGCCGGGTTTTTGAAATTCGAAAATTTTTGGCAATTTACGGCAGTTTAAAAAAAAGTGTGCATTTTGTGTCATAAATGTTACAATTTAATTATGTTTGTAACATTTTTTAATCACAACATCAAAAATCCGACTCGACAGACTATAGAGAAAACAATTTCGAATATTAAAAAAAAAAAAGCATCAAAAAATATTAAAAACTGTATGAGTTATCATGTAGACCGTGCCAGAAAAAATAGTTTTGAGAAAAATGCATTTAAAGTTTCAAGTGCGTTTCGCTCGAGACATCTACCTGCGCGCATCAGACTCTCGTTGGGCAGTCACGTTTTCAATAATAACTTTCGATCTATGGGGAATTTGTACAATCGACTTACACAGAAATACGCCTAAAACTATAGAGAATAATAATCTATAAAAAAAAATCGATTTTTTGAAAATTCTGGACGTATGTAAGGCCTTAAACGGCTCATACTCACAGAGCTGTATAAATGAAGAGTCACGGTAACGGCTCGATCAAGAGCCGCGGTAGCGGCTCGACGCCAAATACTTAAAAAAAAAGTCAGCGCGAGTCCTGCCGCACTCTTATATACTCGAATATGACTGTTTTCGGGCTTTTATTTTTTATATATACCAAAAAATATGTTCCTTTATAAAATCATCGACGTCCTGATTATTTTCTACATTGCGATTCCTAAAGTGCACACATAGGAAGGTACTGGTTGTTCAATTTCCTCGAGTCTTCTTATAACAAAATGGCTATGCAATATGTTCCTCTATAAATCCAGAAAAAATATCAACGTCTCACACGAAACTCAGAAGATACCATCAATGATAGTACGCCTTTAAATAAGGACTGCGGTAGAAAACTAATTGCAAGCTTGTTGAAAAAAGGGCGGTTCAAAAATGTGAGGTATGACGAGTACCACTGTACGTCTGCACTAGTTTTCTTTTCGTTTTTTCGTATGCCCTTGCCTCCCCAGTGGGTTCTAAACGAGGACGCCAAGTACCAGAGCTGCGCTATTCCTCTGCGCGGCATCCGCCTCACCCAAGCGACACCCTCTCTCCAACTCGTCTTCACGCCACAACTTTCGCTCGGAGCATCCTCTACGGATGACCCTCCCAATTCCCCTCAACCAACGGGTCCCTCGACGCTATTTTCAGCCCATTGCCACTTCCAGCGGGTGTTATAATACTAGTGGTTTCTCTGTCCTGTTTGCTCCGGCTGAAGTTTCAACGTCGACGGGCGAACAAAAACCAGAGTGAGACTAGGTTGTCGGGAAATGTGGGTTAGATTGAGGTAGGCAACCATAGACGGCATACCGACGACCTTATTCTAACTGCAGTTTTGACATGACGCAAGGTCATGATAGAAACTCAAGAGCCCGCGAAGGGAATGATGAAGCGTGGTAGACAAGGAGGGTGGAAAAGCGACTATACCCTGCGTTTCCTCTTGTGATGTTCACAGAGAAACAGACCGAACTCCTAGCGATTCGAACCATACGGCCTTTTAACTATATTACGCCTTTGGACATTACTGCCTTCGGGCCCTTCTGTTCCCTACCGTACCAGCTTTTGATTCTCCTCCTTTCTCAATAGGATATGTTCACCCATTACTGTACACGTAATTAGTACATACACGGTGGACTGTATACTGTATCATATGGATATATATCACCACTATAAATATATATATTTCCACTTTCTAAGAACTACAGGAAGTGGAAGTCCTGATTTTCAATCGAGCTGTGATCTAATAGATGCCAATCGCTAATCTCGAAGTTCATGCTATGAAAATGTCTGTGGTTTGCGAGAGCTTGAGTTTCTAGACACGGTACAGAAAGTTTTTATCACGAATGCATAAGATCCTTCAATCGCTGCTGTTGCTGTGGGCAAATGTCTTTTATTTTTATTCTCGATCTTCAGCTTATAAAACGATTTTATTGAACGATCCTTTATTTCGATGAAGTTTCAATGGTGCCAGATCTTCAAGTATTGTACCGAAACAAACGAGCACAGGATTCGAAAGAAGTATAAAATTTGCTTGTAGTTATTAATCTCTCGTGTATTATAGAATATTTAAAAAAATTGTACAGCGTCATTATATACGCGTCTCGTTAGAGACCTATTAGAACTGAGTTCACTGCTTCCAAGTACATTACTTCCACTTTTCAGAACCTCAAAATACTTCTAGAACCATCAACTAAAGGACTACCGTCGTAGAAAAATACGAAATTAAATCTTGGTGAAAATTGTACTTCTCAATTTATTTCGTCTAAGAAGGTTGGGGAGTTAGCAAAAAAAAATAATATAATTTCTTGAAAGCAAATGATATCTTGCAAATTTCAGAACCCTGCAGGAAAACAATGTAGTAACATTTTTATGATGGAAATTTCAAGAATGTGTCGAACCATGCGCTGACAAGCTGGGAATAATCCTAACTTTTAATATGTACGTAGCTTCCGCATAAGAGTCGCACTTTGTCACCATAACATTCTTAATTTTTCGATCCTGAAATGTGCAGTTATTACGTCATAGTAAGATTATCCTATAAGGAATCAAGGTGCCTGATTACATCTGAATTACTATTTGAAATAACAATAACTTATATTTGAACTATGATAACGTATATTGACTCCGAAACGGAACTATGTGCATCAAAATGTAATGGTCGAACCTGTCGGTACGGCAGAGAGTGTGAGGAACGGTCCAGTGATGATGAGAGAAAATAAAGGTGAGCCGAGTGGGCTCGATCTCGAGATCCTCGGAGTCTGAGTCGGGAGCGCTAACCACTGCGCTACGGCCACCTATATTCTCTCTCTTGCGAGTCGTCTATTTAGATGGAGTACTGGACCGTCGCACACCCTCTCTCCGAATTCGACGTCCTCGTCGATTAACGTCACTTCATTTTTCGTAGATTCTGCCGCTGTGGGCTTTTGATTTTGCCGCTGTGGGCTTTTTCGTAGATTTGTATGAACGTGTTATCGGTTCGGAAACTTCTGACACCAACGTAATGGTCGAGCCTATCGGTACGGCAGAGAGCGTGAGGAACGGTCCAGTAACGATGAGAGAAAATAAAGATGAGCCGAGTGGGCTCGATCTCGGGATCCTCGGAGTCTGAGTCGGGAGCGCTAACCACTGCGCTACGGCCACCTATATTCCCTCTCTTGCGAGTTGTCCATTTAGATGAAATACTGGGCTGTCACAAAAATCACAAAACGAATGTTTGTCATTTTATCTCATGTGTTACAATGTGCTACATGTTCAAAGTTTATACTCAATTTCAGCACCGAATTCTGAGTGGAAATGTCAACTAATGTTTTTCTATCAGGTTTTCTCCTGATGAGTTAAGACAGTTGTCTAGTTTAGAGAATCGGAAAAATCGATTTTTTTGGCTTTAATCGATAGTTCAAGTATCGAACAATATGTTCCCAAATTTTTTAAATGATTAGAACGTATTTTGAAAGTTACGGAGCCGAGAGGAGGTAGGTGCCACACGGGTACGTACAAACGCTACAAACTTTAAACCCGCGTTTTCTCGAAGTAGCGTTTTCGTGATATGTCCAATTTGGCGAGACTCAGCAAAAAAACTATTTGACCTATCGACATAAAACAAGGCTTATTCTTTAGAGTATTTCCAACCATCCTAAATGATCTAAGAAAATGGTTAAAAACTTTATTTTAAACAATATTTATTGTAAAAGAAATGACAAAGTTTTGGCTCAAAATTGTCACTTTTACATTCCAATTTGTAAATTTTTATTGTTTTACACTGTCTTGAATTTTTCTTAGTTCACTGATTATAGAAAAGGGTCTTAATTAAAAATCTTTTTGTTTCACAGCTCTCGCGAATTTGAATCTCCCGTGCGGAGACGCTTTATTCATGTACCTTAAAGTACATCATTCCTTTATTATATTGCGATGAAATTTTTTTTGTGTGTGTCGTAATATATTATAAAATGTGTGCAAAAGTTCAGAAAGATTAATTATTTTATTCACTTGAAAAAAATTCTCGAAAATCACCTTTTTTGACCCTCTAAACTAGACCACTGCATTAATAATTATAAAAGTTGGAGAATACGCGTTCTTATAATGCACATACTGCCGAAACGGTTGGAAATAGAGCAAAACTCCATGGGATCAAACTTGTAACGCATAACATTTCTTATAACAAAGAGTCCATTGCAACACCTTTCTACACTGAAAAAAGGGCATAGTGCTGAGAACGGAGGCTTAGTTGGATCAACTACGCCCTGAGGTTGGATACGGCGAAACCAATGGCGTAGTTGACGCAACCTCCGCGCGTAGTTAAAGGCATTTTGCTGAGCCAACTATGCCCGCAATTTGAAGTAAAACTTTAAATATTTAATAGAACCAAAACATTTTTTGAATTAAATTCAATAAATATTTGAAATAGTATCATCGCATTGCTCGAAAAATGCGGAAAAGTATTTCAGTCAATTGTATCAATCATGTTTGGATTGAATGAATTGCATTGTGTAATTAAAACGTACAGTGATTGTACCGAACAATTATGATTTTGAAATGACTGTAAGAAATATTTGAAAATTTTTTCTATATACATATTTTTTGGAATATTTTTTAGTTGATATCTTTGATTTTGTATTTTGCGACTTTTAATAGTAAATACGATTGATCGAATTTTCACTCTAGTAAAAGAGCCTATCCTGACAATTAAGTATACTATACTTAGTTAATTAAGTATGACTATACTGTATTGCATGCTAGTCAAATGAGTGCTAAATTTTCACAGTTGTTTTATGCCAAGCTTAATGCACTAATTGAACGTAGTGTTAGTGGATTTATATCACAGCATGTCTTATTAACGTAGAAAAATATTAAAAACGATAGATTTGCGAAGCCATCAACTGATAAATACAAATTTCCATGACGGCACATTTTCATCGAAATTCGTCAAAGAATAATCCATAATTTTTAATCGATTGCAATGCACCACGTCTTATTTTGTTCCTCAAGAGATCCTTTACGAATTCACCACGTAGATTTCTTTTAAGCTTTAACGTTCCACTGTTGCAGCCATTTGTTTATTTAGCGAAAAAAAACTTTTATAAATAAATTGCTATAATTTCCAAACAAATAAACTTGGAGAAAATCTACATGGTGAATACATAGAGAATCTCTTGAGAAACAAAATAAGACGTGGTGCATTAAAATCGGTTAAAAAATATAGATTATTCTTTGAAAAGTCGCAATGAAAATGTATCATAATGGAAATTTGCCACTATCAGTTAATGGTTTCGCAAATATATCCTTATTAATATTTTTCTAGGTTAATTAGACATGTCATCTTACAAATTTACCTTCACTATGTAAAATTAGTGCATTAAACTTGGTGTAAGAACATTGTGAAGTTTTAGTACTCATTTGACTAATGCAGTACAGGATTTACCTTAAGTGGCAAAAACTTTCTATATCAGCGTACATTAATTGTACGATAAAAGGCCTTAGACCTTTTTATCTCGTAAAACAAGGGTTAGGGTTTTCTCGACGACCGTCTATCGGAGTGATCGATATTTAACGATTCAATGTCGGAGCCTTATGGACACACGGACGGTGCGACGCTAACGCGGGAGCGCTCCGCCCGTGGCCCTCTAGCGGATTTCTGCCACACCAGAAATCCAGCCAGGGAATAAAGCTGTCTGGTTACAATATATATAATTCGTGTTAAACAAAACTTATTGTTTGCGCAACGAAATTTTAGTAGCTTTAGCAAAAGGTTTATTTGTTTGAATAGTAATAAAAGATTTTATCCAAAGTACTACTAGGTAATTAGCTTAATCACAAATAATATTCCGTTGATCTATGGTGTCATTGAATTCAATTCTCGCAGAGAAGTTTATTCGATGCTATTATTTTATCGAGTCACGGACAAACCGTATACAACCCAAACTCCGTGTGATTATTTCAAATTCAATCGATTCTGTGTCTCAAGTTTTATTTTTTTTCAATGTAACAATTTATTGCGGTTGTATCACATGAAATACACTCAACTCAAATAAATTAAAATTTAGCGGCAAAATCGTGGCGTAGTTGTCTCAATGACATGACTTTCAATGGATCAACGGCCGGGTGATTAACTAAACGTAATATGACTATTGGCGCAACGAAATTCGTCCAAACCCATCGCGTAGTTGGTAATACTTTAATTTTTTTTTCAGTGTATTTGCGGATGATTATCCCTGAGAGCCGATCGAAAAAAAGTCTGGTTTCTGAGGGCGAAAGATTTTGAGGGATTTTTTTTTCGAGTTTAGCGTGCCGCAAAAGCACATTACATAGTCTTTTCAATATTTGAAAGCACAAAAAGAAACAAATTCGAAGATGTTTGAAGATAGATAACACTGCACGGATGGAGAAACCACTGATCACTGAGATAATATTATATAAAAGAATTGTGCACGTGCCCCATAATATCGGCAGCGACCCAGTCTATTCAACTGCCCATGTGCTGATTTTTCGACAACAATTTGAATGATTCCACTCTCTGAAAGAGATAAATTCTTAACAACCTTCACTAAGCAACCGTCTTATGCGTGTATAGTATGGAAACGAGTACACGTGTTCATCGCGGTTGGTCACTTTCCGTTGACGAATATTTTATTTTGTTTTTAGTAATAACCATACAAAAAACGTCGAATTTCCTAATTAATGATTCTCTAATATCCTCTGAACTAATGTCCTCTTATAAATCAGTTGTAAGTGACTTCTGCTACTGAATTGTAACTATAAAGATGAATGCCATCAAGAAATTTCATTGAAGTAACTATCACATATATCGATAAGGTCTTTGACGTATTCTTGCAACACTGGGCATTACAACCCCCGTCGTCTTTTTTCGAAGCAGCCAAAACAACGAGATCTTTTTTTCCGAGTTAACGACTACCCTACGTTGACTCAAAAAAGACCGACTTTTTTGCCCGTCGGATCTGAATCTACTAAAATTCACTTTCATCTAGCAAAATACATTTGAAGACGTGACACTAAAATTGTGAACTTAGTTTTCTTTCAACTCTTTATCGTTGTATCGATTTGTTTTTTACTGTGCGTTATTATATCTTAGCACATCGTAAGTTTATTAACGTGCTGCCGAACATTAAGAGCGTCTGGGACCCTCTTTTGATCTCTCTCTCTCTCTCTCTCTCTCTCTCTCTCTCTCTCTCTCTCTCTCTCTCTCTCTCTCTCTCTCTCTCTCTCTCTCTCTCTCTCTCTTCTCTATCTCGGTTAATGATCGATAAACAGTTTGACGCAGTTGACGTGTACTTGGGTCGTCTCACGTCTGCGTCTGATTGTTCCTATAATTGACGGGCAAATCACGGTTTCGAGAACCGTTCATGACCAGTTTATCCTCCTGCAATTAAAGCGCTCGACCTGAGGGATGCAAAACATTTTTCTATCTTTATAAATAGTTAATTTGTTCGCTAAGGATTCTGCTTACGATTTTCCCCTATTAGATTCATTGCGAAATTATTTTTTTGCCCGATGTTTCACCAGTGCGAAAAGTGAGTTTATATTTGTTTCCTTACTCTGTCCAGCGAAGCGATTCTTTCTTGTCTAGAGCACATTTTTTAAATGCTCGTTCTGGCATGTCCGTAAATACCATCATTTTGTTAGATATTTTTTTCGCTGGTATTTGTAAAATATAAACGGCTAACCTTCGATATATTTTTTTTTCATTCATGGCTCATGGTATTTTTCTTTTATCCAAAGAAATAACCTTGTTGATCCTTACTGTTTTCTCGATGGAGCATTATAATATTCTTGGAGAGTATTGTTCTTCGTTCCAGTTTCTGTTCGGTTAAGCTGCGTCAGCTTATTCTTTTTCTCTGCGTTTGAGGCAGCATCATATTCCTTGATGAAAATGGTCCTCGGTCTCTGCATCTTCCTTATTATTTTATACGCAAATGTACTCGTTCCATTTTCGACAGTTTTTTTTTATTGTGTTGAGCACTGGACCCATCTGCTATTTCCACGGTCTACCTGACTTAAGAGCATCCTTTAATTGTTCAACGATATAATCCTGAGTTTCAATAGACGAAAAGGATTGAAAAGACGCGCTTTTCACAGTTTTTCCCCGTTGTCGTAATCATACTGCAGCGTTACGGCAAATACAAAGGACACAGCCGTACGATAGACATGACCAACAAAATTTTGTTCACTAAACCTCAGTAGATAACAATATATTATTATTAATATTATTCTCGGGCTCGGTCTCGCACACCGCGGGTCCCGGGTTCGAATCCCGGCCAAAACACCGATGAAAATTTGAAAATGCTTTCAAGTGTTTCTGCTGCAATCCCGGATGGTTTGGATTCCACCTTCGTAAATCCATCTCCTCTCTGTGATGTCTGAACGATCGGCGTACGGTTCCGAGTGCTGCCGTGGATGGTTCTCATCGTGTGGATGATGGCACCCTAGCTGTGTACGGCTAGCGGGCCACCCTTAGGGGACTAGGGAGCTACTAGGCGGGCTCATTGCATCACAGATTTAGAGGTGCCTTCCTAAGCGCCTCTGGCGGCCGCGCTTGACCGTGCTCGCATGACCGCCCGAGGAGATTAGTCAAGTAACGGCTGTATTGGCAAGGTTTTCTGCAGTTTTTCTTCGTTCTCGGTAAATGCGATAAAGTGGAGAATGAGTCGGCTGCAGCCGCACGTGTGGAGGAATAAGTGCAAGGGTGGAGGAATAGCCGGAAGGGAAGGGGAGGCTAAAAGGGAAAGACCCTGAGCCGTGGAAATAACAATTTAGATTATTATTTTGAAACAATATTACAACTATACGCAAAGACCCATTCGTAATATATTGTTTTAAATATAAGAAATATGTCAGTATCTGCATAATTGTTTATAATTTTTGCTACACATTGCTCTCACCATTGAAAAAAATCCACCAATTAAAGAGGTTGGTAACTCCAATCAGAATAGTTCAAAATTTATGAAATTTTTATAAGACATTAACGATTGCATCAAGGTATCAGCGGAATTTTTTCGGAATATTCGTCTGTCCCGTTTGCGAGAAATTAAATAAATAAAATTGCTTTCTTATACAGAGGCACTTATGAGGATTCAATCGATGGTATGTTAGAAACCGATTGGCATTACAAAAATCCCGCGACAAAATGGTAAAATTGCTTTAAAAATAAATACTATCACAAAATCTAAATCTTTGTGAATGTACACGTAAAAATTCAAGAACTTTCACTGTACTGTTTTTAAACAATAAATTAAAGAATGCTGAAAAACAAGAAAGTTTTTGTTTGCAGCCATAACTACGCTGCAACGAGGAAAAAACTGTGGCAACGCTGCACGTTTTTTACGTATAAGACGTTGGTGTTAGTACAACATACATGACAGTTATTCTAAACTCTGAAGTAGGCACCAATACACCGCGTTCTTGCCACGCTTTCGGCGATTGTTTAATATTTTATAATAAATATTTGAAGAATCATTAAATAGTACCTTTGAGTATTATGTACGATAAGAAACAAATATGAATGAAAAAATAAAAATTCATCGCAGTTTACAGTGATAAATACGCATTTTTATAACCGAAAATTTCAATTTTTAACAGTTGGTAGTTGCCCGTGTATCTTATGCTTTAACACGGAGGTTCCGCCCTTTGCCCCTTGCTCCTCAAAGACAATCGCCAACCTTCTTAAAGTGTGAATATTTCGGAATCCTGTGCGTCAAATTGTCAGGGCAGCCCTAACGTAAACCGGGGCCTTGAAGGGCTTGGACATGGATACCCTATCGGACACTGCCAGAACACTGCCAGGTTAAGCCCCGGCAGGGCAATGTTAGGGATGCTAGGATTATTTAAAACATGGCACTTTTAAGGCAATCCATTGAGGACCTAGTTAGGCTGCATTAGGGCAGCTCCCATTTCAAAGAATTATCATATTATGCCAATTCGGGTCCCGATAAGGCCAAAATATCGGAGTCTTGATGAGGCAAAACATGGCACTCTTAAAACAGCCCATTGAGGACCTAGTTGGGCTTCAGTCGGGTAGCCCCTATCCAAATGATGAGAAATATTATATCAATCTTAAGTCGGGTCCCGATAAGGCAAAAATTCCGAGCCTTATTGACTTCGAAAATTGAAATATTTACATGAACGCGTATATTTTGTCGGGTATGTTAAGAATTTGAATGTTTTTTCTTTATATTGATAATTTAAAATAATGATTTAATAGTAAAAAATTATTATTATTATTTATGTTGAATTTACTTCATTTCATTGTTTTTATCAACATGGTTTTTAAACTTTTTTGCTTTGCGATATAGTGATTCTGAATTATTTGTTGGAAGATTTTGAAATGCTAGATATGTTACATTTTTTAACCAATTTTTTTCAACGAGACTATAGCGTAATGGTAGCGTGCGTATGCGGTTGGGTGTACAGATACGTAGATAAGGAGGATCGAATTCCAGTGTAGGTAGGAAAATTTTTCTACGCAAATTAATATCTGAAATATGACCAAATGTGATCGAAAATTAAATTTTAATTAAAATATTAATATTTTTTAAAAATCTTTAATTTTTGATAGAGCTCTATCTGACAGGGCTAGTGATAAAGGCCCCAACTTATTTGACTTTAAAGGCCCTTGTTTAAAAAGCGTGACCACCCTTTCAGGGGCCAGTATGGGTTTCCGCAAAAGGGCCCTAATTAAGTTAGGTTATTCTGATCGGGGCCTTTTCGCAGCCTCAACTGAATTGACGCGCGAGATAAGGAAAAGTGATCTCATTTCTTTAAGGACAAACTGCCATATTGGTATTATTTTAATTTTTTGATATTTCAATGAATATAATATAACATATTAGACAGGCGATCGCTTTTTGCGGTAAACGCGGAAATGGAATCAACTATTGTTAACGTGTAGATAATTTCACACAAAGCCAACTCGTCAAACATTGGCTGTAATGTTATGGATGCCTAACTGAAAAATGCAGAATTGCACGTAGCTTGACATTATGTGTTCTGTTTATGGTCAGAAGAAAGAGACATAAAATAAGCAGATAAAGAAGAAAAGGGAATGGAATGTCTAAGCCCGAGCTGCCCATTGTGCTCCAACGTTTTGAACATTATCGTGAATTGTTTGAAATTTTTAGATACGGTCTGTTATTGATTTAGTTTTCATTTTCCCAAATTACGTTGTTTGTCATTTACAACCGTTTTTCCACTCCATCGATTCATCCTTTACACATATTCCATATACAAGCTCATCATTTTAATTTTAGCCTGGACCATCTCGTCTATCGTGCGCTACATATTTTTTCGACCTTTCTCAGTCAATCGAAAATTCTAACCTCGGGCAATGGCGAAGAATTAAAAAAATAACGTAGGTGTGAGTGTCCGACGTGGACGAATTGCGTAATCGCGTTTTCCGTACGGGACTCAAACTAGCAAAGGTTTCGTGTTTTCCAGCACAAGGGAAAATGGCTTACGGTTTCGTGATGGAACCAGACGCTTGGTCGTAAGACAGACGCGATCGAACGTTGCGCATATAGAGAAAGATGAGCAAAGAGGGGCTTGACTTATGGCGCGATCGGAGCGAGAAGACCGAAAGTGGTGGTGGTGGGTGTAAGTGCTTGAAAAAGCGAAAGAGAGAAGGTGGAGAGGAAGATGCTGCCATATCTATATGAACTGCGAAGAAGTATAAGAATTGAGTACGTCGAAACTTAGAATCGTCGGGATTGACGACGAATACGATGACGACCGTGCGAAAACGTGTAAGAGGTAACAAGACATGTGGGGCAGCTACAGCAATACTTGGAGATGAAAAACGCGACAGATGCTTTAGCGATGCCAGTCTTGGACGAGCTACAAACCCTATACCATATATAGGTACTTCACTCCACTGAGTGAGTTAAAAGGATCAACCCAGCGAGACGCAACGTCTTTACCAATGGCATTCGTCTTGGAGAGATGACGACAGAGAAAGGAAATTAACGACTCGGTCTTTTTCCTTTTCTCTTCAGTTTTATTGCCTCGTCTTTTCATGTCTATCCCTCTATCCCGCTAACTATCTTCATGCACTCGTAAAAACATATATTTAAAAAAAACCCTCAAAGCATTTAATTGCACCACCAGCAAAAAATAATGTTAACGTATAGGGTAGGGTCGGGCTGATTGGGCAATGTTTTACTTATTCAATCAGAGTTCCTCAATGGTAAATCTGATTTATTCGATAAATACACTAATGGATAAGTCATTTATTCTATTCGAAACGTCTCCAGAAAAAAATACTATTTTAGATCTAGTTCGGGAGGTATCTTTGGTCACGTTCGGAAGCAGGTCCGAGATGCTCACCCTGCCCCATGGGTGGAGTAAGTTCAACAAGGAGTTTTCGAAATTAAAGTTAAGTTACAATAAAATGCGTAGACCTCGGACTGCCAATCTATTTCAAATAAAAAATACAATTAGTGTGCAATGAAATTAACGCTCCTATCCTCGTACATGGAAGTTCCCCGTTCGCTTCGATAGAAAAATCATAATGAATTATTTTTTTACTTTTTGCTCGTAAAATAAACAAGAAGTCCGGGAAACTTGCTCGACCTTCGCTCAGTAACTAGCGGTTGCGCGATGAGTTCTGCTCCCTCGGCCCTCTCATTCCGTCATTTGACGTTTTGTCGTATGACGCGTACTTTTAAAGAGATTTCAATTGACTAACCCCTTTTACTTTACTTGCTGTAAGTTGAGAGATTCGAATCAACAGTAATTATACCTCTCTTTTACATCAGCTCCTTTTTTCACACTGCCAACGTGCTTGATAGCCGCTGGTAGAAGCAAAAATCGATATGTTCCTTTTTTAGAAATATATTTATATTACGAACTGAATAAAGGGAGTACTGATTTATTTTATCGGGTTTTTATAAAAACTTCGATGTATCTATAACTCATTTCATTATTTAAAAATCGATAATTTTTTTTTGTCTGTATCAGTTTCCTTTACGATACAGCGAATTTGTTAATCGTATGGATTGAGTGCTAGTTCAACAAAGTCGTTCCATTAGATTTTCAAATTATATGATGCTTAGTTTTGCAGGATGTATTTATAAAAAAAAAATCATGGTATCAAGCAGTTTTCTACAAAGGATTGAAAGCGCATTGAGATCGATTTGTCCAGAAATTTATTCCGGGACATGCTCGACATACACTAAAATGGACAAATTTTCAGTCGTGTTTACGGAGCGTCGAGGAGGTAGGAAATTCAACGAGCGATGGAGTTCTTCTTGCAGTTGTAAACAATATAATTAAACAACCAGCAATCGAAATTTACTAACACAATAATTAGGGAATCGACGATTTTGTGATGTTTTGTCGACTCGATGAAATTATTAAAGATTAATTAATCTCTATGTATGAAAAATCATGAAACACGATTTTCCAAGTTCCGATTTTAGAAAAAAAAAAATTCTCGAATTATTCACCCAAAACGCCCTATTGAAACGGTGCATGCTTGTTTCAGATATTTTGGTTTCACTTGTCGTGGCAAATGCTACCTGCAAACAGAGAAGTACTCCTCGACACTACATGTGGCTTTTGTTGGCTTCACCATTGTGCCTACTTTCTCGGTGCTATGCAGCAGTGGATCAAAGGGGTAGCTATACAGGAAATGTATTACTCCACAGCAATAACGCCGCTGCAAACCGTTTCTATCGATTTTTTTTGTCTTTTCCTCATCGAATCCAAAAAAGTGTACAAAGAATAGAAAATAGGACGTACCTGCGGACAATAAAAAAAATCGACTTCACTTATTCGTACCAAGTGGTGTTTCACACCGCATTGAAAAATCTTTCTAGCCTGGTGTTACATCGGAACTGCGCACGTAGCAACGGAACAGTCAATAAAACCATTCGGTATTGTGGATTTATTTTTATTTTTAGACGATTTACAAATCGTACATGATTCATGAATGAATTGAACGGCAACGGAGAAGCTTTTCCGGACTCACAAAAAATCTGAAAAAAATTCCACCACCTTTAAGATGTTGCAAACATTGATATTCGCATAATAATAATATCAAAAAGCTGTCAAAAAACTGTTCCACATCAGACGTTTCGTTTTCTTCATATAAAATGAATTTCTTAATTGTTCTTTATATATTTTTCGATTTTTTCATAACTTTCTCGCTCTGAGATTTCTACCTTTAGATTTTTTCAGTTGGATGCCTGAAGAACTTCGTTAAGGTAATCTTAAATCGTTATACAATAACAGATCGGAAAGTCACGGTTTTTTTAAATATTTATCAGAAGTTCGAAAAGAATTTTTGAAAAAAGGAACTTTCTGAAAATATTCATCGGTATAGGGACCGTGCGTTGGCTATAGAGAGCAGCACCACCGCCGATGTGTGCACTCTCTCGCGTACAAATGTGCAATTTTTCCGGTGCTATTTTGGCTGTAAAGTGTGTGAAAAACAAACAAATATTGTAAATAGCAATGTTGAAAATTATCAATTAAGGTCTTCAACCCGTAATTAAAGACCTAGCCAAAAACAGCATAAATGCTGTGAAAAAAGCTGAGACAAGTACATTTATGCCCCCCAAATAGTCGTTCCAGTTAATCTCTCCCACCACCCAGCGCCAAAATATCGATCCCCACCAAAATTTACAAAAACCCGTTTAAGTCGTTCATACAAAGATCTCCGCACAAAAATCCTTTCTAAAAACCAACTCGTCATACAAAATTTTATGGATAACCGCTCTCATTATTTTATCAAATTAAGTCAAATTGTACAGAGGTGATAATTTCATTCTCGTAAATGTTGTGAGTTCACAAAAAGTTGTTAAATAAATAAAGATCTACTAAAGTATATGTGATCAAGTACGTGGGATTTTATTATGTTTATAAAATCTCCAATTATGTTCATATGCCATTTCTCTAATTAATGCTTTATTACAACGAATTATTATCCTGTGACTTGGAACTACAAGGGCTTTAAAAAAAATACAGAATTGCATTAGCCTGCGTGAGCCTGAACACTGCCACATTCTCATTTGTAATATTTGTAGTATAGTTTTATTGGTATCAAATTGATAAAAGTTTAGTATTATACGTAGAGCGGATACGCACAGAGTACTTGTCCGGCCCGAAAATTTTTCATAAAATTTGTCACATACGTCAACATTAATCTACCATACATTTTGGCTTTAACTAGTAAAGTAAACACAGCTAATTTGGAATCACAATATGCGGATTGTTTTGTATCCCAAATTATCCTCCTTTCCTTTAACCAATTGTTATCGATGAATTGATGCTCATGTGGAGCATATCTCACGTTATTACATGGCACGTTTATTCCGGTTTTGTAACATCCGGGAGAACACTGGAGTTACAGAGCGTCTAAACGGTGCTGTACGCCCGAAATAAGTACATTTACACGTACTTTTACATCGGTTTTTACTACAACAGGTTTTACAAAACGGAATAAGCTTGCCATGTAAGAGCGGTCATCAATTGATTGCATTCCAAGGCGGGTAAAATTCAAATCTGCGTCAGGAGATCCGAATATTCGGAGTGGTTGAAAAATTTGCTGTGAACAAAAAAGCATATTTTTAGCTGACTAGTCGAAAAATTTTCGGGCCGGACAAGTACTCTGTGCGTATCCGCTGTACGTACGATAGTAAACTTTTATCAATTTGTTACCAAAAAACTATACTACAAATATTCTACAAAATATACTAATATTTTGTATTAATACAAATATAAATTGTAAAAATACAAATAAAAAAAAAATAAAAAAAAATAAAATGTAAATAATACAAAATATACTAATAAATAAAAAAAAAATATACTACAAGTGAATTCAATCTTCGTAATTAATCGTCAATACTTATAAAATTATTAGATTACTTAAAACGTACAGTACACTGTTAAAAAATATATGAAATTTACAATACTTTTACAATACAACGGTAAATGAAATTTACAAACCGGGTGCATGAAATGAAAATTATTACACTCGTATGCCAAAATTGAAATATGAACATAAATTTTGGTTACTGATATGGAATTTAAGATACATAATATTGAATATTCATATGCAATCTGAAAAATTTGTGGACATGCATTGAAATAAATCATATGTTTGATTGATAATTAATACAAATGTATATGAATTCATCTACTATCAACAATGTATTAAAATTACAGTATGATCTTCACTTTTCTTGACAGTTGAATGAAAAATAAGATACACATGAATGTTAATAATACGATACATGTTATTTCCCATCATAACTCTATCTCTTAAAAATACGGTACAAAAATGGGAATGAAAATTAATATACCCTGCAGTATAAAAAAAAATCCGTGTATTAAAATTCATTTACCTATGTATTAATTATAAGAATCTCAATATTAAAATTAATACACAAGTGTAGGAAATTCGTAACGCTTTGTGGGCACCGTGCTTCGCGCTCTGGCCACCGCGTGGCGCAAAGCGTCGACTTTCTCATAGGAGGCACGTGCTTCGGACGAGGATATATACAAGTCGCCCGAATCTAAGAAAATTGTGTAAAACATGAAAATGGTAAACACCAAACTTAACACAAGATGTTGAGATTATAATAAAAATTTTTACGGCGACTAACTACACTGTAAAAAATTTCCGTATGAAAATTAATACACATGTATAGGAAGCTTTTATGCGGATACCGTATAGGAAAATTCAGATACGCTGAGGAAAATTGAGAGACGCGGTATTTTAATGATACGAGCACTGTTCAGTAAAATTAATATACTTGTGTATTTGAAAAATCATATACATGTAAGAAATGTTGACCTTGTGCATATTAAAAAAACGAAATATCTACCAATTTTACTATACAGGTATATTAAAGTTCATGTTACCAGCATAGTAATTTTCAGATTCAAGATTACTAAATTTCAGGCACCGTATAACGTTTTCGCATTGCATATGTCTACGATATTTCTAGAGATGTATCATAAAATTTGGTGATCCTTTTTGAATATTAATATACGAATGAATATTAAATAAATTCAGCTATTATGGGTTTTTAAGGGGAATACATTAATTGGCGTACTATTATGTTCGATTTTTTAAAGTTGAAGGTCGAAATCATGCAGACATCTCAAGAAATTAGTTAGAGTGACTTATCACCACTTGATGCCGTGGCAATCAAGTCGAGCAATTGTCGCCGTAAAATTTTTTATATTATTATAATCTCAACATCTTGTGTTAAGTTTGGTGTTTACCATTTTCATGTTTTACACAATTTTCTTAGATTCGAGCGACTTGTATATATCCTCGTCCGAAGCACGTGCCTCCTATGAGAAAGTCGACGCTCTGCGCCACGCGGTGGCCAGAGCGCGAAGCATGATGCCCACAAAGCGTTACGAATTTCCTACACTTGTGTATTAATTTTAATATTGAGATTCTTATAATTATTACATAGGTAAATGAATTTTAATACACGGATTTTTTTTTATACTGCAGGGTATATTAATTTTCATTCCCATTTTTATACCGTATTTTTAAGAGATAGAGTTATGATGGGAAATAGCATGTATCGTATTATTAACATTCATGTGTATCTTATTTTTCAGTCAACTGTCAAGAAAAGTGAAGATCATACTGTAATTTTAATACATTGTTGATAGTAGATGAATTCATATACATTTGTATTAACTATCAATCAAACATATGATTTATTTCAATGCATGTCCACAAAATTTTCAGATTTCATATGAATATTCAATGTTATGTATCTTAAATTCCACGTCAGTAACCAAAATTTATGTTCATATTTCAATTTCGGCATACGAGTGTAATAATTTTCATTTCATACACCCGGTTTGTAAATTTCATTTACCGTTGTATTGTAAAAGTATTGTAAATTTCATATATTTTTTAACAGTGTAATTTCTTGAGATGTCTGCATGATTTCGACCTTCAACTTAAAAAAATCGAACACAATAGTACGCCAATTAATGTATTCCCCTTAAAAACTCATAATAGCTGAATTTATTTAATATTCATTCGTATATTAATATTCAAAAAGGATCACCAAATTTTATGATACATCTCTAGAAATATCGTAGACATATGTAATGCGAAAACGTTATACGGTGCCTGAAATTTAGTAATCTTGAATCTGAAAATTACTATGCTGGTAACACGAACTTTAATATACCTGTATAGTAATATTAGTAGATGTTTCGTGTTTTTAATATGCACAAGGTCAACATTTCTTACATGTATATGATTTTTCAAATACACAAGTATATTAATTTTACTGAACAGTGCTCGTATCATTAAAATACCGCGTCTCTCAATTTTCCTCAGCGTATCTGAATTTTCATATACGGTATCCGCATAAAAGCTTCCTATACATGTGTATTAATTTTCATACGGAATTTTTTTACAGTGTAGTTCTGAGAAGATACGACGCAAAAAAGAACAATGAACAAGTAAAAACTTGAATTTTTTTTAATTTTGTAAAAAAAATTTCAAAAAATATTGCACCCAAACATCCGTGTCAACAGATCAACGGATCGGAAAATATTCCATAAAAAATGATGCCGAAGAAATACTCCAATAGCATCAGAATGCACCGAAAGTTTTTAAATATAAGTAATCATAACGAAACGAGATTTTGAAACAAAAAATATACGTACAAAATTTCTAGAACTAAAGTTTGATTGGAAAAAATAATTTTGGCCGAAGTACTATGCGAGTTTTTCTTTTATAATATTTATTGATTACGAATTATATGTCATCAGCAATAGATAAAAAAAAAAATGGTGAAATACTTATGAAATTTTTTTTTCTCAAATCAAATATCTTTTCGCTCAAAATTATTTTGCATCGCCTGATTCCATTTTGTGTTGCAAGTGCAAATAGAATTTTCATGTATTTAAGGTCTCTACCACTCTAGGGTGGTTTAAAACCATATATAATTCACATCTAGGGTGGTATTATACACCATTCTCTCAGTTATATAAAAAATGAAGAGAATGGTTTCCAAATAAACTTTATTATTGCATGCAAGAGACATTTTATGGTAAAAGAGAAGAGGCACTGTTTTCGACTCCATTCTAGAATTTACGTTCGGAAAAATGAATTGTTGGGGCTAAAGTTAATAAAAAAAATTATTTATTAAGGTACTGTTCAAAAGTTTATTTATTAAATTACACTTTATTTTTGCACTATCACTCTTCTATCTATATATATAAAAGTTACTTTAACCAAAACTGAAACTGACCGCGATCTTTATAACCTCACGACTGTTGTGTAAATGTTGTGTGAAGGATCTATTCAAATTATTCAGCACTCCAGCACATTGATCCAAACGAAGTGTATTACGAGAAAAGAATTATATAATAATCCAACGACCGCGAGGTTTCTACTCTAAGTACTTGTCTCAGTTCGCAGCCTGCTTCGGTGATGCACCATCAAGAATAGAACATACTACATTTTCAATCTTTTCCACCTTCGTCCTTTCCTGCTGAATCTGTCAGTTTGAAACTCGAGAGAGAAAAGCTTAAGGCGCATAGAAAATTGTGAGGGGTGTTCTAGCGCTTGCTCCGCTGAAGGGTTATCCCACGTGGAAAGAGGGAGGATAACTCTTCTGCCGTAATAGTCTGTAGTACAGGTATGAGGAAGCAAGAGGCGAAATCGACTTATTCAAAATGTACTCGAGCGATGAAGCGGTTTGCTAAATGACCGAGTTACAGGATGGTTTGAGCCACGAAGTGTCTTTTCACCTAGGCACTAATACTACTACTTCTTGAGTCAATACTGAAGCTCTGGATAGAGGATAAAAAGGTGGTGGTAGTAGTAGTGTCTAGTACGAATGATTGAAAATTGACGGGGGATAGTCGCTAGATGACTTACTTTTACAGTCCTAAGGACTCACTAGTACATTCAGGAAAATCGCAGGTTCGAAATTTTCTCCTTCAGTAGTTAGGTCGTGGTACAAGACGGCGTATAGAGAATGAAGCTTGAATCCCGAGCGCTTTAATAAACTTCGTAGGCGTTTCTAAAGATTCTCCCCGCAGTACTGTTGTGTTTTAACCCCGGTAGAATTACGAAGAGAGTAAATGAGAGAGAGAGAGAGAGAGAGAGAGAGAGAGAGAGAGAGAGAGAGAAAGAGATCGAAACGTGCAACATCGGTGAGGAATCGAGAGAGTGGAGTATCTAGTGCCCGTCAACTGCAGCCGGCTTTGGCTGGTAGAGTTAAGTAAAGTGTGGTCGGAGGCTTTCTAGCTTTCAGTATATGGAGTAGTGAAAGTCAGGGCAATGAAAGGGTGGAGGCAGGGGACTGGCGGCGAACGGAAGTTAACAGCTCGTATAGGTACGTACACACTGCAACACGTCGAGGGAATATACTATGGCAAATAGCATTGCAAAATTATTCCAACCTTTCATTTACTTGAGGATAAACACGATTAGAAAACGTGTACGCAGATGCAACTGGCTGGCACTTCCATATCAACACGCAAATTTCTTCAGTTATCAATTCGCAAAAAAAATCTTTATAATACATTTTTGTTTCATCCACTTTTCGTCCATAGTTTGAAATAATCTTTCAGTACGTATAGTACGTAAGAAAATAAGGTAGGCGCTTAAAAATAGTTACTGCAACTTCAATGGTAACCTAAAATTATTCTTTCAGCAAAGGCGAATTACGTAAATGTAACTATTATATTTTCAACAATTAAATTGCATGGTTTCGGTTTGAGTGCCGATATTCTACAAAGGGAATGCAACAGGTGCAACCATATGATAGTTACAGGTTGAATAATGGCACCGCTGTTATGCGTCCCATTGGTTTAATCCGATATTCTAAGTTTATTGAGGTGTTTTCCTATCCAGGTGATCTCGTAGATCGGCACTGAATCCGATATAATTGATATAGTCGTAAAATCTTTCACTCTGCCGAAAATTTTTTCATCATCTTTTATCTGATAAAGAGCAATTACTATAAAATTATGTAAGAATTGTTTTAATCTGATCGTAAACCATGAAACTTTTTTTTTCTAATAATCATTTTAATATGATATAATAGGCTCAATAAAGTTGTCAATAGGAGAAGAACTCGTCCGATTGAACAGCAACGATGTTTACGGCGAGGGACGATCGTTCAAATATTTGGAAACTCTCCGGCCTGTTTGTGATCATGTAGTCATCATTTCACTGGAGTCGTTTTGTGTTACATGGCATTTTATTAACACTCTCTTCCACATTGGATGCACCGTAATTCTACATAGAGTTCGTTTTATTACTTAATGAATCCAAGAAAGCTTAAGAGTGCATGCGTAACTAAAACTCGAATAGAAAATCCTCCATGAGAGACCAAAACATTTTCGTAAATTCAATATACTGATTCAATCATTTCTGATGCTAAGCAGGCACGTTAAATTCAGGATGAAAGAAAATTGTTGGAATTGTAAAGTCGAAGCAATATTTGGAACCATTGTAGAAATATCGTATGGATTTGGTGCAGGTCTAGGTTTGAATGGCCCTCCGAGGTGAAAACTGTGTTCTTTTCATTGGGGAAAAAAAAACATTTGCGGCGAGGATGGGTTCAGACCGGAGTTGTTCACAGATCGAAGTGATTTCTCCTGATGAGAAATTCTTTTCAAGCTAACTATCTTTCATTTCACATTAACGACTTTGTACCGAGAGGAACTTTTGTAATTTTCCGTTAATTTCACACACAGAAAAGTGTGGAAAAAGAATCAATTTATCATTGTCGGAACTGTTCTAGGAGTTTTTCTTGTTTATATTGTAAAATTTTGTAAAATTTAACAAATATCTTAATACTCGCGGTACACAGACGATTGAATTGTTATACATTTAATCATACTCCTATGAATTTTAGCGTAATCCTGGCAGCTAATCATGCAACAACCATCGGACATGTTTCCCTCAATCAACTCAAAACTTAAAATAACTTTGGAGAACATCTCACAACCCGACTATTTTATTTAATAACCTGTCTAAAACTTTGCACACCTTTTCTCTAGAAACTTATTAATAAATGAATCGTTTACCATTATCATGAAATATTTGGGCCTCCTTTAAGGTTTGCTAGTAAATATGAGTGAAATGGAATTTCTCATTTCTTGAAATTCGTAACTTCGTTTTAAGTAAATCCGGCAATCAATTGCTAATGGTAATCGCGAGTATCTCACCGAGATAATATGCCTTTGAGTGACATTTTCATTAATGCATGCAATATTTTTTAGCGCAGTAATTCTTTCGCCGCACATAAAAATAATTCAATTTTCAATTAATCTTTCCAAATGCTCCCAATTTCATCCAGCATCACCTCTTGACCCGTATATTATTACCACAGGCAAGGAGTAACCGAAAAGAAAATTCGATACCATGGTTTGTTACGTCGGAATAAGTAAAGTGAACGTTATATGGACATTTTTTGCCAGTACAGATTTATACGAGTTTCGTTTCTACGTATTCATGTACCCATATAGCTTTTAATAAGTAAAATGTATATGAATAAGTAATAATGAGGAGTAAAAGAAGAATTCTCGGTCAGTACTAACTTTTGCACCTTGAAGTGACGGTCTGCATCCATCGAATTTACGTCCTCCCGTTTCATCTCGTCTGCTCCGTCACCTAGGTTACGAAAGAGATGATTCGCGCGTGGCTACAAAGCAGGTAGACGTAACTTTGTCAAACTTAAAGCCAACGTTTCATTTGCATCGTAGCATACAGCATTTTACAAAGATATTTAACGAATGTGAAAATTATTATTAAAAAAAGAAGACACATACTTTATGAAGCATTTTAAGAAGATAGGTAAATATGAATAAAAAAAGAATTTTATTTGACATTATCTAGAAATGAACGAAATAATTAATCATTTCTTCTAACTTGTACGTCGATCCAGTGATTATAATGTACGAAAGATGAGAAAGCATTAGGAAGGAAAATCAGTTGAAGAAAATAGGAGGAAGCAAGACATTGCATGTACATTGGGAAAAGGTTAATCTCCAGACGACGGTAAAACTGTGAAATGCTAATCTCAAAGGCATGTACCCATACCTTTGGACTATAGCCAGATATTACTATAATCATAGTAATATCTGGCTATATTTTCATCGGTAGGAATGAACCATATGGGTATGTAGCTCGGGAGATCTCACTCGAAATTTAAATGTTGATGTTCAACATGAAGCCAAAGCACACAAAGAATACTATCTATAGTGAACCTCTATTAGTCTGCTAATACAATCAAAACTGAAGTTTAGCGAACCATTGACGATCGACGCATTTGTGGAGCCAAGTACCGCGAGTTCCTTATCAGATTTCGGGATGATTTTTGGCTTTTCATAAATATCAAGATCTGTGACTAGTCTGCCCGAAATCTTGTTGATTTCAATTCATAAATCCAGCTGAAAATGTGCATTAATCCTCCTGTGAATTAAAGAGATCTTGGGGCGCACAATATTCATAGGACAACCATAAATAAGCCATTTAAAAAGCTACGTCGATTAATATCTTATTGAAAAAGTCCCCACGATCGTAAATATTAATATCGCTGCTACGAACGCTGTCACTGATGTCTGAGAGAAGCAGCATCGCCAATCGTCATGCCGACGTAAGTGTCCGCGCGGAAATCACGGTAGCACCAGCAGTGTGTACAGAGGGAAAAAGGGCGGCGTAAGGCGCGCGCTGTAAAACGATCCCAACGCTGCCGTTACCATTACCACCGTTGCCGACGGTGCTGCCTGTCAACCGAGCGATTTAGAGTACTTGCATAGAAAAAGAAAAGCAGAGGACGCAAACGGCGGATGCGCTCCATGGTCATACCCAGAAAGGGAGTACAGAGAGTGATGGAATAAAAGCAAACTAGAGAGAGAGAGAGAGAGAGGGGGGGGAGGGAGGGAGGGAGGGAGGGAGGACGTTGAGGTGAATGTGGAAGTAAGCGAAGAAGAACGTTGCATCGCGCGGTGGGTGCAGGAAGGAAGTTGAATGCGCCGGTGGGCTGCTCGCGCCGCCGTTCTTGCCGAGTTTACATTGGATTGGGGGTTGGTGGTGGCGCCGTCGACTATCGTTGAGGCGACGCCGCTACTGCGTCGGCGAGGGATGAGGGTCGTGGCGGAGGTGGTGAACATAAAATGCCTCGCACATGCCTGGTGCATTCATTAGAGGGAATGTGCCCGTGCAGCGTTGACGTATTTCCGCATAAACATAGCGAGTCTCGTTGTTATAAGAAGGCCACCCCGAGTCGCGTCTCGCGTGTCGCTAACCGCATCTCTTTTAGCTTCGATCATTCCGCGCATCGATCATAGCGTGTATCCCTGCTTACAGCTTCAAAGCGTAATCTACTTCGAAACAAGTTTCGTTAACTTATCAATAACAAATTTGCTATCGATGTTACGCTCAGGATCCGAGTCCATCACGTAATTGTAGCTAAAAGAAACAACAATTATTGTTGATAAATCTTTGTGTTAAAAGCATTTCATGTAACAAAGTAACAGAATCTTATATTTAACGTTTTAATAATCGAAAGTGTCATTCTTCTTCAAAATACATACATATACCTGCATGTATATGTATATACATGTATAAACATACATCTATGTACGAACGTGCATATGCTTAATAATATAAACAAATTATAATCAATGTATGGCAATTCTTCTTCTATGCGACTCATTCGAACTGTTTCGTATTGTTTTAAGAACACCTCCAACTTACGCAAATTCACGTAATACTGATCTAGATCTCACAGTCGCGATCATTCTGTTCACTCAACGAAGTCTCATCACCATTCTGAGACAGACTTCAAGTGAAAAGCCAACAAAAAGTAGTATATTTAAATAATCAATCTTCGTGCGTTCTCGGTGTTTTTTTCTCTTCTTATCTTCAAAGCTTCTTCCGTGTGCGTGTATGTGTACTTCAAGCATAAATCCATAGATATTAAAAAAATAAAAAGTAAAAACAAACGAATTTAAACAAAATAAATAAACAGACCTCCGTTGCCCTTCAATGACTGTAAAAATACAATACTGATACCAACGATCGCGGACTTCGGTGCTCGATAGTTGAATAAAACATCAAGCTCCTAGTGGTGTCGCGATAATAAAAATTACAAAAAAGCATACAATAAATTTAAACTAAAGCGAGAAACTAAACAAAAGTTTTCGATCGTTACTCCGAAGACATCCACGTCGTCGTCAAGAAACCTGTCTCCATACCGGAAGATTGCACTGTCGCTGTCACTGCCGACAACTCCAACACGAAGATATTACTCGCAGCGAGTCTCGCAACAACCGAAGATTGCTGTCACATCTGTAGCAGCACTTCATCCTATTTGAATTTGATCGGGCCGAGCGTCATCGCCGGTCCTTCGGGGGCCTTCCCCCGAGAAGATTTCATGTTCACGAATTTTAATAGACCAGGTAACACACGCTAGCCCAAATTGTAGAACTAAGTATTTTTAAAAGAAAGCTTTAATCAACGGACTAGATTTTTTCTTATCAATAAACTTTCACTCACAATAGCATTTGTTACAAGTATTTGACATTTTCATCGTAATTTACTGGTATTTACTGCATAAGCCGGATTTCATTTTGTCGGAAGTGACACGCGCGACTCGCTTGTCCTAAATTTATTCGAACGTACGTAAAGTTCAATTTATAGTTTTCGAAGGTACCAATTCAAACGATGACGTCGCGCGATCACGTGATCGCGAGAAATCGTTTTATCACATACCGTTACGCGATGTACAGCTACGAAGACAACGCCGTCCGAAGATTTCATCATTATTTCGATCCGCTTTCACGGTCGTATCGAATACAACTCAACTCAGGATGAAAGGGGTAATCAGCGCTTCATTTGTTCGAATGAATATATAAATCAATCGTGTCGCTATGAATATTTAATGAGAACGCGACTCTGTCGCGACAAAATAAAAAACACAGGGAAAGCAAACAACCAATTGACGCCCTGCCATTGATGTTGCATTTAACGGAAATACACGTTCTGCTGTGCAAACGGAAAGAGGAGGTTTGGTACGATGCTAAATACGAACGAAATATGTACAAAATATGTACATACGGGAGTTAAAATCAAAAACTGAAATATAAGGCAGAAAATATAGCGGCAAAAGGAGGGAAAAGCAGGAAAGAGAGAGAGAGAGAGAGAGAAAGAGAGAGAAAGAGAGAGAGAGAGAGAGAGATATTGAAAGTCATATTTTTCCTGAAGTCTAGGGTTGATCGTGAAAGTACGACCTAGAATGCTTCAACTATACAAGTATAGATTGAATGCAATGAGATATATTATATACAGTTTTATATACAAGTGTCGAACGTAAGTGTTGTTGTTGTTATTATTGTTATTATTATTATTATAATATCAATATTTATATAAAACGTCTACACTAGAATAAAATATACAAATAATAGTTGAATGACAGTTTTTTCTTTTTAGCAAAACTGTATAAAATTGCAGCTAAACTCTGTTACAAATTTTTTGGGAAAAAAACACTGATCGATAACAAGTCAATTCTTGAGAATCATCTTCGATTCGTTTTTTTACTACTTCCTATATTCGAAATTCATTAGCATTATTTGTATTTTAGCGAGCGCTAGTTTTGAAGCTTCACAAATTACTAAACTCATTCAAAACACATTTTTTCTTAATAAATAATTCTATGCAATCGAAGTAACAAAAAAATGCCCACATTTAATATCGAATACGAAATGTTTTGAAAAGTAGACAAAACATATTCAGATCTGGAGACTGAAGACTGAAAGCTAAAAGCACACGCGGTCGTCCTGTTGCGCTCCAAGAAGTATATATGTACTGAATCGTGGAAGCGCATGGTCGGACCGAAGTGGAGGAAACTAGATGTTAATATCATTGGGTTATGTACCCACGCGTTACAAAGGCATCTTTTCTCTCTTCCTCCTACCTTTTACCGTTCACCCTTCGTCAATCGGCAGAAAAGTATTTTATGAAAAAATACGAGAGCGAAAGATTTTGAATATGAAGAGCTTTTAACGAATGCAAAAGCTTAACGCAACGATGTACAAAAAAGATGGATGGGGATTTTTACAGCTTGAAAAATAATCGGGATGTTGCTGCTCAAACGCTCGACTATTTCGTTGAGTATCTCGTTCGACGAACGTACCAAACCATTTATACTTCACTGCGCAGAGCGACTAGCAACAATAAATTTGCACTTCTAATGCATCTGCCGAAGGTTACCCGAAGGCTCGATTAACCGAAATTTACTAACCGAAGAAGGAATCAAATAAGGAAAACGAAAACTCGAGCATTGCAACGAACAAAAATTGTCTAAGTTTTATATACGTCTGAACAATGCCAATAGAAATAATAAGACAAATAAATGCGACAACAAATCTGTCCAGAATACATCGACAATTAGTTAAACACACAAAAAAAAGAGCAACCGAAAGAACGTTTTCACTTATTGTGATCGGCTTCAATTACGGACAGAGTGGACTTGAAACGCAAATCTAACTCAATAACGATTCAAATATAGTGCCAAGTTGTCTTCTTATTGGCATTGTCGAAGTCACTTGACTTGCCAAAAAATTAGCGATTAGCTTAAATCGAAAAAGAAACAATATGGTCAATGTTTTCAGGGCTCAAAGGTATAAACGTCAACGTTTTGCGTTTGCTGTGACGATAATATCGATATAAATGCTCGGCGAGAACCGCAAAAAAAAAGAGAAACAGGATCGACGAGAGGCAGATTGTTTGCACTCGTTTTAAATTTTGATTCGACTAAAACTACGAGTAACAGAGTGGTTACACTGTCAGAATAATACAAATTTGGATTTTCGTTGAGCTTTTCTAGTATAGAAATCCTCATTAGAAAGAGAAGGTACTCGCAAGAGAGAGAGAGAGAGAGAGATTGAGAGAGAAAGAAATAGTGAGAGTGAGAGAAATAATGCCTCTGTGTCCATTTTTCGCTCGACATGGCTGTTGCGAGATTTATCGAATTTTCACATCGTGTCGTTCGCTCACTGGTGCCGCTTCAAAGTGACTTGGACGTAAACGAACGAATGGAACCGAGCGAGAGGCAGCGCGAAAGCATGACACGCAAACTCAAGCTTATAAGTGGAAAGCTTATGCCGTCAAGTTGAGCTACAGAGCCAGAATGAGGATAAGAATGAAGGGAATAACTAAAACTGAAAGGATGAGTAACGGACCTATAAGTAAACGCGAAAATGCGACGAGGAAAAGAAGAATATTTTTACGACCCTATGAAGCCCAGCCTTATCAAACGAAAATGAAGAGGTTAATTAGGAACGAGGTGATATGTGTGCAAATCGTTGTGTCGCAAATATCAGCAGGAGCGAGAGTTGAAATGCAAAAAAATGATCATTTCTTAAAGAGTCTCTTCTATGAAGAACCAATAAAATCTTATCATTTTTCGTTACGGGCACAAAAACAAAAGAGGCTTAATTCACAATTGATCTGGCTCAAATAATCCGCTGTAGATTTTTAATCAACTTTGCCATCATCGCAACATGAAAATCGACAATCCAACAGCCAGCTTTTCTCTCAATGGCTCAATTGGGATTTTTTCTGTCTCAAACGTTCCCAAAGATTTTTCTAGAACGTAAGTACACGAAATAGACAAAATTAATTTAAGTTAGATGGAATTTATCAGTATTAGTGTGCGAAGAATATGTACTTCGAAAAATTACTTTGTACACCGCCCGCGCATCCGACCGTCGTTTTCCTCTTTTACTCGATCTGATTGACTGTACTACCATGACCTTTCGACCGCCCGTTTACATAAGAGCGCATTAGATCAGTCCCCGTGATTCAATATAAGTACTATGTACGCTCCGATAAAATAGTGTCGGAATAGAGCTAGACAAACTTTTCGAGGGTAAACAAACAAGAGTTTCGTACCATAGATTTTTGTTATTCAAACTAAAATAGTCACGTATACGTATACGTGATTGCATTTAGTCTAACACAGTGTATCCACTTGCACGATAGTTTGATTATCCGTTCTTCTCGAACTTGAACCTTTTTCTACGCCATATTTGACTCATTGCCTTTCACACAAGATACGAAAAAATAATTCGAGAGCTTCGTGGGAGGTTTCTGCCACCGCAACGTAATTAATCATAAGCATCTTTTCATGATAGTCATACAAGACTGTGTCCCGAAAAAACACTCTTGTGATAAATTCACGTTGACAGCTTCTAAAATATAATAATGCTCCGTAATACTCTCTGTAACTAGCCACACGGAATATATACAGTCGTTTAAATCCAGAACAGAGATAAAGTATAGCCCATCGTTTATCTTTAACCTTCAAAGTCTCGTGACTTCCGTGTTTTCAAATATCTACGGTTGATGTACTATTTGTGGCTATGTTAGAGCGTTTTGTTATTGATTGGAAAGAAATGTTAAATTCTTAATCGAAAGCTTTTTACAGAGAGTTATCACGAAAAAAGTATAAAATCTTTACGTGACACGTCTTTTTACGATTTATGGCAACATCACAATAATTCGCTGTAGCGTAACGAAAAGCCTGTCATTGGCAAACATGTCGTTAGCATGCCCTTTAAGGGCATTTTTCGCACGCTCCGCACGCTCCGAAATTTCGAAAGCGATATTTTTTCACACCGTTCACCCATTGAGATGATAAAAGCTCATGCGGAAAAGAGGCAAAAATGAAGCAAAGCTTTTTTATCCCAATCGGGCAAATGGTACGAAAAAATATCACTACCTAAATTTCCAACGCTGTCTCCCCTGCTCTCATGGCAAGTTGGGTAGTAAAACGCAGTGCCTCGATTATTATAATCCTTGATCATTATGTTGTTAAATCAATAACGCTTGATATGAAGAGTTAAATGCGAAATTGGCCAGAAATCGTACCATCAACACCGTATTATCGTTTTGATCTCGGATGTGTATGTCCTAATAGTCCGGGAGCCAGTGAATATTTTTGGAACTTATTTTGGCACGCAGTAACCAAGGTTACTGCGTGCCAAAGATTCAATTGGTCATGTTTTTCAAAAAATCGACAGTCTATCTATTGAGTTCCAATGGATTGAGCTAAGACGAGCGTTTGAAGAGTGAAAAAAAAGTAAATGCGTTGAACTTATTTTCACAACAATGCTAATTATTACACCAATGAAGGTCATCATAAAACTTAGTTAAAGGGCAGTCTGGCTGATTTCTAGAAATAGGAAGTTAGTCTGGCACGCGAAAATCAAAAAAAATTGAAAAAAGTAGTCTAGCGATCATTCGAAATTACTTAAGCCTCGCCAGACTAACTGCAAGATGCGTAATCTCGTCATTTATAGGCGATCGTTGTACTAACGTTTGCGCTTATACACTGATTGCAGTCTTAATTTTACACAATTAAAATATTTTCAGACGTTAGATTACACTCTAAAGTGAATCTAAAAAAACTGTCTGGCTACTATTCAGAATTACCAAGCGTCACCAGACTCGTAAAATGTGAGTTGTCGAGTATTCTCAACGTCATCTTCGACGATATAAGGGCGACTCGCGTTCTATTCGATATTTTTTTTTTTTACCTTCCCACGCAAGTAGTATTATGTAGTATATTTCTTGCCGTGCAATTTGAAATACTACATACAACGCTAAAATATTCGCACATTTTGAAAGTCTGGCGAGGCTTTGGTATTTCAGAATAGTAGCCAGACTATTCTTTTCATTCACTTTAGAATGTATTCTATCATCTGAAAAGATTTCAGAAAAGATTTAAATTTTAGTGAAACAGCCAGACTGCTTTCTTACTGAGTTTTATTATGATGTTAACTAGTGCACAAATTTCGCTTGTGCAAACATAAGTTCCAGGCATCCACAAATAACCACATTTTTGGAAGTCAAAAAAACTCTGCCAGACTGACTTTTCAACTCCGTAAATCAGCCAGAATGTTATTTTACGGAATTTTAGGGTATTAGTAATTATTACAACAAGTTTCATCCTTTCGAAAATAAGTAGCATTAGTTTATAATTTTAGCTCATCAATTCCATCGGAAAATCAGAGCCAGATTGTCTATTTGTTAAAAAAAATCACTAACGGAACCGAACCTACCATAAATAGGGCGTGCGAAAATAAGTTCCAAAAAAATGTTCACTGGCTCCCGGACTAGAACGGAGCCGAATTTATAAATTTGCTAATATTCACACGTATACGATTCAACGCGAGTAGTAGAAAATAATAGGTCATCGATCGTGGAAAGTGTTTGAGCTGCAATGAATCTCCTGTGCTTTTGCTACAGTGGACGTGCCATTGTGTGCATTCGACCTCACAAGAAGCTCGGTCAAGGTCAATAGGAGGAAAGTAAATTTAAAATAGGATCGAATATACATCGCCAACAGTAAAAGATGGAGATTAGACACTATTCATGAATGTCTTCAATAATTCGTACCAGGTTATTATTTCTCTAAAATTTGACGATTGTAACGAGAGCGAAAAATCAATGTAGTCGAATATTTATTCAAAAATCTTTATTTAATTCAATGCGAGGACGGTTCTTCGTATCTCGTGAAGCTCAAAACGAAAAATCCATTAATTAGTTACATATTTATCAACAATGATTTGCCAAATTTCAACTTCGTACAGAGAAATTTGATAAATTTTTCGTGATCACCACCATGTCTCTCCAAAAAATTTCAAATTTCTTTGATATTCGGCGTTTTTTTACACACTGTAATCAAACTTTATATCTACCTTTTTTTCAAGATAATATTGTTTAATAGAAGACCGCAGTATTACTATATAGAACGTGAACGACGCGAGTATGAGTATGCATAAATGCAGATGTTGAGCGCCACTAAAAAAGCTCGCAGTATTCTCACCGACAGTCGCACCGTAAAATAAATTCGTGAATCGTCGTTGCACCAGTCCTCCGTAGGGGGGGGGGGGGGGGAGCATTTCAGAATTTTGTAGATTCGGGTGGTTTACGATTTGGGCACGAGCGTCTTGAGACTCCGCTTGTTGAATTTTACCGTTGTACAATTTTACGATTTGTTCACAACCCGTCTGATGCTTCATGCAGAACCTTGTACGTATCAACTGTCATCATGAAGCAACGAGAGAGCGTCAACACTTTATGTAAAGTATTCGCAAGCATACGGATTAGAAGGTACACAAAAGAATCATATCTCAAAAAATACCATAAAAATCATAGAATCGAAAGATTGGTCTGAATTTTTTAAAATTTGTACTAAATTTCAATTTTGACAGAAATAATGTATAATGATTTATTTAGTTTCAAAAGTTTTCTTCAAATGACTCGTGCGATATAGAAAAAAAAATTCAAACATAAGTTTAAAGTTGTATTTACGAATTACGGACATCGATACGTCACTTATTTAGTGAAATAATTTAGTTGTATCAACCATTTTTTTCATCATATTAAATGTGTCTTCAATTATGCAGAATACGCTTGAATTGATTGTACAAAATAAATTTTGTTGGATCAACTATAGGACTTATCTCAGTGCAGAGTTCGCAGAGTGAGTAGATCGCGAAATTCTGGACGAAAAAGTTCTCATCCGTATTTCTCTCTCATACAGGATTAATGGGATATTGATTAATTAGGGTGATAACCAATACGGTGTATCGTGAAGGAATAACATGAAGTGGGAGAGACACGCCCCTACATTATTATACCTCCGCGAATAGGTTGGAACGTGACCCCTCTCCACTTGCCACTCCTACTTTGTCTTATCGTTGCAGCCAATTGGCTATTTCTAATTAGGTAATATATCATAAGGGGTAAATCACAGACGAAAATGGATAAGGATATATTTGAACAAAATTGTGCAATTTTTCTATTCTCCATAGCCTGGATCGGACTTGAAAAGTCCTAACAATAACTTCGAAAGTTTTAGCAAGGTCTAATATTGATTAGGTATGGCAGAAATACTATATATATATATGGGGCATTCCACGCCAAATTTACCATTTCAATTTTTTGCATTTTTAATTTCGTTGAATTTTTTTTCTCTGTTAGTACTCAATAGAAGCAGCTTACCTGATTTTTTTCAAATTTTTATCTCAATGCGTTTGTTAGATACGAATTTTTAAAGAATTCTGTAACTTTTTTTTCCAGATATCTATAACTCCTTGAGAAATCGAACGAACTAAATAGATGAGGGAGTCAAAATTTTTGTTTTGATATGTACTTTCATTTAAAAATATGTAAAATATTATAAAAATATTAATACAACTAGAATTTTGAACTTAAAGTAAACAAATATTCGTTTCGCCCTTTGTATCCCCTTCGATTTTCTTCATAAATTTTTTATAAAATACCGTTATTTTTTCATGAATTTTAAGCCCAGTTTGATCGTAAGTAAATCGTTCTTTCTATTTTTTTTTTTTAATTAAAACGTAGATTTTTTTTTGTACAATGAGCCGTAACTCCCTGAAAAATTGTGCAAACCAAATGAATGAGGCGATCAAAATGTTTATTTTGAAATGTACTTTCGTTTGAAAATGTGTAGAAAATTATCAAAACATTTATACCACCAGTATATCAAATCCTAATTAAAAAATATTCGTTTCCACCCTTTCGTCCCCTTCCATTTTCTTTATAAATTTTTATAAAAAACTGTTCTTTTTCTCCTGAATTGTTCAGCTTAGTTTGATCGTGGGCTAGTTGTCTTTTTTTTTTTTCTAATTAAAACGGGGATTTTTTTGTTCACTTATATGTAACTCCTTGAAAAATTGTGCAAATCACATGAATGAGGAGATAAACATTTTTGTTTTGAAATTGATTTTCATTTTGAAGCATGCAAAAAATGTAAAACACGTAACGAAAATAACGTAACGAGTGTTGGCTAGGTTTTTGAAAGATAGCATAAGGCACATGACAGATAATAAATCAACACACTCATTATAACAGAGAATACGTAAAAAATGGTACCTCTTATTTAAAGCTTATTGAGACAGTTAGATTTTTGTTACGTGTATGAAAAATCGATAGGATTGATTCATATTAAAAAATTCAAAATGACGTAGATTATTTTCGAAATCATTTACCAGAAAATATTTATTGCATATTACGAGTAATGAAAAAGAAGAACAATCGATTTACCCACTATCGCACTAGGTTGGAGATTCATTAAAAAAATAACAGTTTCCCCAAAAAATTTATAAACCAAACCGTAGGAAACACACGGTGTGAAAACGAACATTTTTTGCTTGAAATAGAAAATACTGGTTGAAATAACGTATGAATAATTTTTTGCATGCATCAAAATGAAAGTACATTTCAAAAAAAAAATCTCATTCATTTGATTTACACAATTTTTGGCAGTACTACGATTGCCTTCTTCACAACTCTATGCTTGGAAAAATTAAGTTATGCACTGTGACGTAAATTTTCATAGCCGCAATTGTCACAAAATTCGCTCCCTTCCTCCACGTTAATTCATTTTATTAATTTGAACGCCAGTCGCTTAACGGACAACACCACTGTGACCACCTATTTTTTTCACATTTTTCAAGAATTTTTTTTTGTGGGAAAAAAAGAGATATTCGAAAAAATTTTTTTGGGTTTTGTTCCTTGTTTATTAATGTATCAAAAAACATTTTTTTCACATTTTTCACGCTGCATGGTGGCGCTGGGGAAGCTCTCGCGTCATCTCCGCAGTGGTTCGCGGCACGCAGCAGAACTCTCTTCAACGTCGATCTGAAAAAAAATACCGAGTGTTTTCGTTAATAATATGATATTTTGAAGAGAAGTACACAGGGATTTGGAAAAATATTGATTTTTAAAAAATAGGCACGCCTTTGAAATTAAAGAATGATTTTTGAGCAAAATTTCTCGTCGAAAATAGGCTATAACTTTTATAATTATTGAGATATCGAAAAAATCTTATGTACTTCTCTAGATAATCTACTTTTATTGATACAGTAAAAATTTGAAGTCGATCGGATAAAAATTGCTCGAGTTCTGCTGCGTGCCGCACTCAAAAAAGTGGTTTTGAGAAAAACGCGTTCAAAGTTGGGACCCCGAGCGTCGCGGACCGCTCCACCGCTCCACAAAATATTCAATATCTACGAAAATAATTATTTTTTCGACCTGGGTCCAACGGCATTTCAATCTTAAAAGTATTTTAGATTTTTTAAAATGGTTTTCAAAAAATCGATTTTTTGAACCCGTCACAGTGGTGTTGTCCCTTAAGCGACTTAACGAGAGAAAAAGAGAGAACGTTGACCAGCGCTGCTTCAGCGAAATGAGCGGAGTTAGGCACGTTGGAAAAATTTAAGAACAAGATGAAAATCGGATTGTCTTTCAATTTAACAATTTATTTAATAATCACATTAATTACGGGATGAATCCCGATTCAAAAATATTATAATTCTAAATGTCGGTACAATAGAGAAAATTACGAAAGAATCATTCGCGGGATACATATACAAAGTATCATACGCGCGCAAACGGTCATCGAGAGAGAAGCTCGAACGCGATCACACTCACACTCATACGATCGGGATCCTGCACACACAATTACAAAATTTACCGAGTCCGTTACGATTCTCACCGCGGTTCTACTCGCGGGAAGAATTTTGTAAGACACAGGAAAATCGATGTTGTACCAAAAGACACGAAAAATAAAATACCAAGCATCCGATAATCGGTTACTCGGCCGGACTTTTCGGACTTGACAAAATAACGGCGATTCTCCCGGCCACATACATACACTCACGCTACACTCTCTAACACTTCCGAAATTCGCACTCTTCTCTCGATGCCTACGAAACCGATACATAATTTATTTTACTTACGGGCAAAAATATGAGATTTCCATTACCGACCACAATATTCTCCTTTCTCGCGTCGGAACATTTATCGCTTCGCGGGAAAAGAATGACACAAAATAGCAAAAAGGCTAAACCGTCGCCATGACCGTTAAATTGAATAGTTGAGCCGAACTCTAGCACTATAAAGGCCTAGACTTTATTTCATTTTTAAAGAAAACGTCAAAGATATCGGGACGGGCTCACCGACCGTACGAAACGCGTTAGGCAAAATTACGTACTTTCAGGATGATCTCGGATGTTCGTCGCGCTCAATGCCACGTGAAAATTTAACGACATTCGCGATGATGAGTCTCAGGCGGAATAGCGAACTCTCCCCCTACTCTAATTACCGAATATTCTCGATTGTCTCCCGAATACGATGTACAGGCTTCGACACATCGGAATTTAAATAAGTGTGAGACGGAGCTCAAATTTTCGAAATTAAATGATCACGAAAATTCAATCTCAGACTCCTAGCTTTTGATGTTCATTCCAGTTGAAATTGTTGATGTCAGAAAATACTTTCGGGAGACGAGGTACATTGAATGAAATATCGTAATGGCAAAAATGTAACCGACGACGCGCGATGACGAGTATCCTCAATCCTTATAATTTCGTTAGTCAGGATAGTTGTTGGGCGAGATCCAAAGATTGGCAGCGATAAATCGAAGATGGAAATGGCCAAGTGTATGAGCCCTACTCGAAATACACCGACGACGACAGTAATTGGCCGAAGTTGATTGCTTCTCTCGCTCTAGTTCAGACGTCAATACAGCTGATCGGATGGTGTGTGTAAGCCCTTAGCCCCGGTTTCAAATATGGCTCGGAATTAAAATACAAAAATCAAAAATAATTAATAACGGTAACAATAATTTTTGTTTTCCCGGAATCGATTCTAAGAGATTTTGTTGTGGCAGCATTGAGCGGGAGGGTCGGGAAGGTTCAACCAATTTTCTATTAAATGTGACTCGCTCAAAAAATTTACGTCACAACACCCAATAAATAACTACATGATGAAATAACTGTATTCTGATACATCTTCATTTTTAAATATCACTATTCTGTAAGCAAATATCTTCATTCTGATACATCTGTATTCCAATACATCTATATTCTTAATTCATGGAAGAAAATCTGTATTCTGATACATCTGCATTCTTAATTCATGCAAAATCTTTATTCTGATACATTTGCATTCTTCTACATCTGCATTCGGATACAACTCTATTCTGCTACAACTTCCTTCTTTTAAAACAATTGATAGTAGAAGTGTATTCTATAATATATATATTGTTTTAAAAGAAAGAAGTTGTAGCAGAATAGTTTTATCCGAATGCAGATGTAAAAGAACAGAATAAAGATTTTTTGTATGAATCAAGAATACAGATGTATCAGAATACAGATTTTTTTTCATGAATTGAGAATACAGATGTATCGGAATATAGATGTATCAGAATGAAGATATTTGCCTATAGAATAGTGATATTTAAGAATGAAAATGTATCAGACTACAGTTATTTCACCATGCAGTTATTTAAGAATACAGTTGTGAAGAAGGCAGTTGTGGTACTGCCCAATTTTTCAGGGAGTTACCTATAACTGAACAAAAAAATTCACGTTTTAATTAGAAAAAAATAGACAAGACGATTTGCCCACGATCAAAATAGGCTTAAAATCCATGAGAAACAAAAAACAGTTTTTCATAAAAATTTATGAAGAAAATCGAAGGGAACAGAAAGTGTGGGAACGAATATTTTTTACTAAGAATATGAAAGACTGGTAGTATAAATGTTTTGATAGTTTTCTACACATTTTCAAATGAAAGTACATATCAAAACAAAAAAATTTGACCCCTTCATCTATTTGGTTTGCTCGATTTTTCAGAGAGTTATAGATATCTGGAAAAAAAGCTGCAGAATTCTTAAAAGAGTCGTATCGAACAACCGAATTGAGATAAAAATTAGAAAAAATTAGGTAAGTAGCTTCCATTAAGCACTAACAGAGAAAAAAAATTCAACGAAATTAAAAATGTAAAAAAAATAATAAATTTACCGTGGAATATATGATTGATCATGTATTCATAACTTATCGAACTGGATGAGATTATACCCACTTCAATTAGTCAGTTCGCTCCAAATTAAGAATGTATCAAGATCTGAGCGACATTTCGCATTCTTCCATTCGCTAATTGACTTCCAAAGTTATTATTCCAAAGTTGCCACAGTTTACAGTTATAGCCACGGTTATTAATGAAATATCAGAGTACGCAAGCCTCGAAAATAGGAGTTTGTAAAATAGTCGTTCCAATCGAAGTTGACCTAAATCAAAATATGAGATAAGGTTGAGGAACGAGGACAGTAAATAAAACTAAGAATGAAATTCAAAAAGCTCAAGAATACTTTTTTCGTTTTAGCAGAACAATCCACAGAAACATCAGCACATCTGGTGATTTAGTAGTACAGATAGATAGTCTGGTAATGTGTCAACTATCCGAAGGAATTTTTAAATGGCTCGGAAAAATATAAATATTTTTCCATTTCAAAAAGGTTTCTCTATCAGAAGAAAAAAAAATATCAAATAAAGTATAAAATGGAACTGTTATTTCGAATGGGCGTCCTACTAGTGGATGATTTTGGGTGTCGCGCTGAATGAATACGATGGCTAGCAATATGAGAGCTGCAAGGACCAAACTTTCTGAGATACATGTTCGTAATAGCGTTTATGCATTGAAAGTGTACCGTTCGAAAATAAAGTTATAACAAAATTAAAGCAAAACACCATTTCCATCATACGGTTTGCTCGTGTGTGTATGATGTATACACTTGTGGAATACACACATAATATATAGCATGGAACATGCACATGTCTGTTGGGGTACAATGTTGATAAGGATGATTGAATGGAGTGTTAAATAAAATTATCATGGCCATCGGAGGCCAAACAACGTTCCCAAATAGGTTGTGCCTTGCGGTTGTGGGACAGGAAACTTTATCAGCAAATAGATACGCGAACTATCAGTATTGTCAAGCTGGCTATATCCAGAGATCTGTTGATCCACTCTGCCCAACGCTCTCATTAAATGTGCATGGGGAAAGGGATAGGAGAATAGGAAAATAATGAGAGCGGAAGGTTAAAGCTTCCAACTTGATTGGTCGAAATTTAATTTATAGGCCAATTATTGATCCATCCGGGCAAACGTAAGACGCATATATTTGACGTAATTCATTCGAGCGTTACCGATGAACAGCAATAGCAAAACAGCAGCAATAACGATAGCAACGGGTACGCGGTCAACATTGATTTTCCAGGAACTTGCCAAATGATTATCAACCCTGTTGTTCATGACAGATAAGCATAATTTAATCTGTGTGCATGGAATCAGGATTATACAAGTTTGAGTACTTGCATTTATATATATATACCCAGCAAACACAGTTTGAAAACATTTACGACACTTTTATGTAACAGCTGTTACATTGGTCATAATATTGATATCACCAGCTCCGTGAATGAGGAAAGCCTGTTCTCAAATTTGTCATCCTTTTAACAAATCACAGTTATGAACAAACTACGAGTAACAATAATGTAACATACTCAACTCAAAGATATATGAGATATTCCACATCAAATCGGCGGACTTTTTCCCTGACCCTCGCCGACTTGGGTAATTATTTTTTATATGATTATATGAAGTCTAAAAGACACCCTGAAATTTTTTCTGATTTTTCTGAACAGCTATTTTTGAAAAAAAAAATCCAAAAAAAAAGCCCCTTTTTAAAAATCTCAAAAAATTCCTAAAAATCGGTGATTATATGCCAAATATTTTAAGCTACCGCCCGTAGTGGAAGTACGATTTTTTCTGTGTTTTTATGAGCTATTAAAGTTGAAAAAATTCTCAAAAAATCAAGAACCACTCATTTCGGGCCAATAGTTGAATATTTTGGTACCCAAAAAATTTTTTGGGATATTTTAGACCAGTACAAGACAAAAAAATTGAGCCAGGCAAAAAGTTGAGCTATTCATTTAATAGTTTTATTCAATTTTATCAAATAGACAAAACTTATCAATTATATTTGAGTAAATCTTGAAAAAAAATCAATTCTTTTTGAGGATCATATGGGATCGGTGTTCTAATTTTGATTTGATTGTTCGAAAATTGTGACGAAAATTAGTTTTAGGCACCAAAATATTCAACTATTGGGCCGGAGTAAGTGTTTTTCGATATTTTTGGAATTTTTTAACGTTATTAGCCGATTAACACACAGAATAAATCGTACTTCCACTACGGGCGGTAGCTTAAAATGTTTGGCATATAATCACCGATTTTCAGGAATTTTTTCAGATTTTTAAAAAGGGGCTTTTTTTGGATTTTTTTTTTCAAAAATTGCTGTTCAGAAAAATCTGAAAAAATTTCAGGATGTCTTTTAGACTTCATATAATCATATAAAAAATAATTACCCAAGTCGGCGAGGGTCAGGGAAAAAGTCCGCCGGTTTGACGTGGAATACCTCATATACTATAATATCATACAGTATACTATAATATAGAAAGATACTGTTACATATATTTTACATACCCATGTGCTGGAAACATAATTCCTCATGTAAATTTTTCATAACCAATGACATATGAGAGTAACAGTTTCGTCAGAAGTCCCTTTTGTTTTGCTGCATCCATAAAAAGACCCAAAAATATTTAAAATAATTTTTTTCCCCCATTTAGAATTTCGTTTATCTCCTTAGGCCATTATTATATTCTCTTATTTTGACTATTGCTAACATTAATTTTTGCTCAAAAAATGTTCTGCTTACACGGGGATTTGCACCGACCTACCTACCCTATCTTTTGATTATTCCTGACTTAACGAACGCGCACGCTACCTATTACGCTGTTGTCTCTTTGACAATTCTTAGTTATCCAATGAAATTACCGCTGTGAATTACAATATACATTTTTTTGACAATATATGGATTCATCAAGAATTCATTAATAACATATGGATGAATTGATACATTTATAACTTCACTAATTTTTATTTTATTTTATTTTAAAAACTTATAAGATTGAAAAATTCCAGTATCACTATATCACGATAGAGATGTAGACTGAACTTTATTAAAGGGGGACTGGATTTCATTTATTCCTTAAACTTTAACTTATTGGGTTTTAAACTTAATTCCCGATGTTTTATATGAGATGGGGTAACTAGTATTATTTTCATAGAAGTAGCACTAAAACTATACTATGTTGAAGTATTGGACATAACCTGTAATATTCAGTATTCGAGAGTGTTGTACACACTACTTTTTTATAATAACGGAAATGTCAGGTTTTGAATCAACGAAACAGCATATGCGGGAAGCTTTGCTTTTTTGCTTTAATTTAAGGGGACAGAGCTAGTTGGAACGTCAAAAAAAAGGCCTTTTTTCCGATTTTTTTTTGGTCAAACGATAAAATAATTCACAACAAAAGTTCTTCCGTTTAAAAGATACATATGTAATGTATATGTTGCAATTTTTTCAACGCAATACATATCGAAATAAGCTGGTGACCGTCAATTGCCGAGGACGCTGCAAAAAAAAACACGGTTTGCGGTGATCAAGCTCACGCTGCAACGGCTCATCTGAAACAAAAAAAACGGAGGGGATTTTTAGTTAATGATATAATGCTCCGGTTGAACGAAGGGTTTTGAAAAATTTCCATTTTTCACAAAATGGCGGCCGTTAAAAGTCAAAAGTGTTTTTTTGACCAAAATATCAGTTCCATTTTTTGCTATTAAAAATAAAAATAATTATCCAAAAAAAAAATCCTTCGTTCATATGGAGGACTACCATGTATAGAAGAAGTGATATAAATTTCAACCCGATCGGTAAAGCCGTTCTCGAGCTACAGTGATCACCGACTTCAAAAACATGGTTTCGAGAAAAACGCACTTAAAGTTTTGAGTACGGTTTGCATGCAGATAAAAAATTTTTTTTGTAACTTACATAGAATCGTCTATTCCTGGGCCATATACTTCGCCTTCCTGCGCTTTGTTGGTGGTATTAGAAGCCACTTTTAGCTGCCGCCGAGCTACTCTCGCCTCTCGAGTATTTTCCAGGGATCGCCGATTAGCCTGCTTTATTCGAATAGAATCCTCGGCCTTGGCAAACTCGTGTGCGTACGGTCCCAACTTAATCCCCATGGCATCGAAGACTGCCAGCAAACCGTATGTACCCTCGTTGAAAGTGCAGGTAGCAATGTAAGCGGCTATGCTGACGGTAGTATAGCTGGCAGGTAAGGTTTTCGGCATGACCTTCCAAACAATTTGATTAAAACTTTCGTTGCTATTCTGGGTGAAACCTCCAATGCACCTTTGCAACAATTCAGTGTTTGTGAGACTTTCGTATATAGGCTTTATTGCATCGAAGACTTCCTTCGGCAACGCAGTGAAATCGTGTTTGAAAGATTTCAACGTTTTCTCGGCCTTTGCTCGTTGATATTTGCACCACGAGTCAGCACCTCGTGGACACTTGTGATGCTGCGGTTTCTCGTCGGTTGAAATCTTATGGTAGAGCGTAGCCCAAATAGCATCCTTCATTTTTTTGACCGAATCAGAGTTGTCACGAATAGCTTTGCCAAAATACACGGACAATTGGTCAATTAATTTAGCAGTCAGTTTCCCTCTACCGCCGAGTCCTTTATTATCTTTTTTACACGATCGTAGACGGGTGCCCATCCGTTTTTGAATATGGCCAACGCATTCTTTTTTCGTCACTACAGTTTCTCCATAAGGAGCAGCTGCAACAATGCCAGAGTAAGTCTTTGAATCTCCATCCCCGACGTAATACAAAAATCTCACTCCAAGATTTTCGCACGAACGACGAAACATTTCGATTACAGCATCGACCTTCATCTTTCCCGCACTGCCTGTATGATTCGTCGAACAAGTTTCTTTGTGTGCTTCATACCATTCTTAATATTCTTCCGTGTCTTTTTGATTTTTCCAAACTTCACAAGCCTGGCAGTAAGAACTTTTTACAATTACGTCAAGAACTTTGCCCGTGAAATGTCCTATTAGCGATGTGACGCCAAACAGAGACGAAAATCCGCGTTTGTGCCACGTTCCATCACCTGACACAATCAAATCAGTATTCTTACTTTCACTGTTAGTAGAATTCAAGTTTATCTCTTCTTTAGAAGCCTTCTTCATAAAAAATTGAGCCATATTTTTACTCGCTTCACAAATATGCTCCAGTAATATGCAGTACGTAGATTTAACCAACCATGGCGGGAAGTCCATCAATGCGCAAAATTTTTTTGCACCTTTGTAACCGACGCCTATGACACGCATCGCTAATGTGAACCTTCGATTTATTTCATAAGAATGGTGAATAAAATCGCACGACGGTATGTATTGAGGAGTACACTTATCACACACCACAGAAATTTTGAACCCAAGTCCACGTTCGCTTACTATTCCAAAACATATTTTACTGTTGCACTTAGCACATTTTACGAGACTCGCGAGCGACGAAAAAACAGTAAAAAAATTAATTATTCGGAAATTAACTGCATCTGTTTTTGGCACATGATATTCGTCCTGACCTCTTAATTTTTTTGCTGATGTACTTGCTCCGCCATCATCAGTCTCCGCAGATTTTGGATTGAAATACTGTTTCCTTTTCAAGGGTCGTGTTTTATAAACCCGTTGACTTTTCCGCACTTCTCTCGATATTTTTCTATCCATCTTGGACTCGAAAACTCACGAAATTGTTCCGAATATGGACGTTCGCACGCTCCAACGTTTTGAATCTTACTGATACTGAAACCGTATTTTGAACTACGAAAGGCCTTTCTTATTTTCTATATGTATATATGAGTGTGTAGGGCTATATTGATGGTCACAATATATGTATGTATACGCAATACAATAGAGACCTTCAGGTACCCTCTAACGGACTCAGCTAGTCGAGCGGACAGCTGCCGCTACCTGCTTACCTATGGCTCAGACACGACGTGCTACAAAGTCTTGTATTTCGGCGAATAATGGTCCGATTTACATTTACCTGGGCGGAAAATGTTCGTAAGAGATTCTACTTTTTGAAAATAAAATAAAAAAAAATCGATTTTTCGAAAATTCTAACTAGGTCTGTCCCCTTAAGAAAAAGTGCTGCTGAAAATCATCGTTTGCTTCAAGAAGTTTATAGTGAATATGCTCTATCTAAGACAACGTGCAGAGATTGGTTTAGACGATTCAAAAGTGGCGATTTTGATCTTAAAGACAAGGAACGTCCAGGACAGCCGAAAAAATTTGAAGATGAAGAATTGAAAGCCTTACTCAATGAAGATCGATGTCAGATCCTTAAAAAATTGTCTGATACATTAAACGTTACTGAAATAGCTGTTAGCAATCATTTACATAATCTTGAACTGGTTCAAAACGCGGGAAATTGGTTACCACCTCAATTAAACGAGAGACAACTCGAAAAGCGAAAAAAAACGATTTGTGAATTGCTGCTTGAACGATGCGAAAGAAAGTCATTTTTACATTGAATCGTGACTGGGGATGAGAAATGGGTTTATTATGAAAATCTCAAACGAAATAAAGCATAAGTACTGCCAGGTAAACCAGGTCCATCAATGCCAAAACGCAATATTCATGCTCAAAAGGTGATGCTGTGTGTTTGGTGGGATCAAGAAGGTATGGTGTACCACGAGTTACTAAAACCGGGTGAAACGATCACAGCTGTTCGTTATAAACAACAATTAATGAAACTAGACCAAGAATTGAAAAAAAATCGGCCTGAGTACGTCAAACGTCATAACAAACTAATTTTGCTCCATGACAATGCTCGGCCACATATAGCAGAAACCGTAAAAAAGTATATATAAAGGACATGAACTGGGAATTCTTACCTCACCCGTCGTACTCACCGGACATAGCACCATGTGATTATCACTTGTTTCGAGCGATTCAGAATGATTTGTCATCACAGCATTTCAGGTCTTTTGAAGATATCAAAAAATGGATCGCCTCAAAAAGCAACGATTTCTATTGGCGTGGAATCCATTTCTTGTGTTAAAGATGGGAAAAGGTCGTAGCTTCTGAAGGACAATACTTCGAATAAAATAGAATGTACCGTAAACTATAAATAATTTTTTTTTATTGAAAAACAGCGGGAATTAAATTAAAAACCCAAAACATTGGTCACGTGTAATATCAAAGTTAAATATGACGTCCACATAACTTAAAAATCTTGTTACACATACACAAGTTAATTATGTATGACCAAAATATGTAAATAAAATTGTTACGAGCTAGCTCAGTAACAATTACAGGAAATTGGTAATCTCACTATTCAGTAGGACCGAAAACGTAGTGTATACATAAAATCTATAAAAAGAGATATATTTTTCCACACTTTTAGGTTATGTGTGAATGACACGTAACCTATAAAAATGATGCGTCAATAGAAATTTCTTGTTAACATTCATGTAACAAATTCTACGTAATTGCGACGTTTTATATCCTATTAGATAGGGATATCACCGTTGTTCTATAATCTTTACCGGGTCGTCTCATAACACTTTTACGAGTCTTTAACACATATAAATATCTCGTACTCATGCCCTAACGGATCAGCGAGCCCCTAAAATAAGTTCCAATAAAAGTCCCATTTGGAACTCGGGCTTAAGTCGACAAAAGTGACCCCAAATGGAGTCCCATATGGGACTGTTTTCCCCTCGCTCGGTGCCGACTATCTCCCCACTTATCTTATCTCCACACTATTTCCCCAATTTGGGACTTTTTCGAGCGAGACAACTGGAATAAGCGATTCGCTATATGTATACCTATTTGTATTCTGTACGGGACTATATTTTCAGACTGTCACAGAGTGTTACGGCTGCGGTAATATATGTCCACCCGGCGGATGATGCGTGCTCGCGAAAACGCTTGACTCTGCGCCACATTGTGGCCGGAGCAAGAAGCACAGAAAAAGTCCCACATTGGGAATCCGAGTACCAATTGGGAACTCACGACGTCACGTCCGGTTCGCACCGAGCGAGGGGAAAAAAGTCCCATTTGGGACTCCATTTGGAGGCACTTTTGTCGACTTAAGCCCTGAGTTCCAAATGGGACCTTTTTGATTTTTTTTTTAGACTCGCTGATCCGTTAAGGGTGACGAGATTTTTACGTATTAATATCTTGTAACATTCGTGTAACAAATGCTATGCATTTACTACGTTTTCTATCATACCAGATGGTGATATCAGAATGTTCTGTAATTGTTACCGCGTCGACTTGCAACAATTTTATACGCATCATAGTACGTAAATATCTGGTACACCTGTGACAAAATTGGTACGTATTAAGGTATATACTGTACTGCATGCTAGTCAAATGAGTGCTAAATTTTCACAATTGTTTTATGCCAAGCTTAATACACAATTGAACGTAATGTTAACGGCTTTATATCACAGCGTGTCTTATTAACGTAGAAAAATTTTAAAAACGATAGATTTGCGAAATCATCAACTGATAAATGCAAATTTCCATGATGGCACATTTTCATCGGAATTCATCAAAGAATAATCCGTAATTTTTAACTAATTGCAATGTACCATGTCTTATTTTGTTCCTCAAGAGATCCTTTACGAATTCACCACGTAGATTTCTTTTAAGCTTTAACGTTCCACTGTTGTAGCCATTTGTTTATTTAGCGAAAAAAATCTTTCATAAATAAATTGCTATAATTTCCAAACAAATAAACTTGGAGAAAAATCTACATGGTGAATACATAGAGAATCTCTTGAGAAACAAAATAAGACGTGGTGCATTAAAATCGGTTAAAAAATACAGATTATTCTTTGAAAAGTCCCAATGAAAATGTGACATAATGGAAATTTGCCACTGTTAGTTAATGGTTTCGCAAATGTATCGATATTAATATTTTTCTAGGTTAATTAGACATGTCATCTTACAAATTCACCTATACTATGTATAATTAGTGCATTAAACTTGGTATAAAAACATTGTGAAGTTTTAGCATTCATTTGACTAGCATGCAGTACAGTATTTACCTTAATGTTACATATTTGTGATATTCATAATTTTCTATGTTACCTTCACCACAACGACAGAGGTAACATGGAGGACTGCTTGATTACATAAAGCTTACATCTTTTGTGATGTAGCTAAAACATATTAGTGGCACGTATGAAGTTCATCACATTTATGTTTGAAACGGAAAAGTTATCGCTCTGTGATAACCATTCTGACATATCTGTTATATTTTTCATTACGTAATATTTTTAAAATTAATCTTAGCGGTGTTTGCTGAGTATATATGTATATTAGCTGTTGCTCGCGACTTTGCTTTTATGGTATTAGCAACATAGTGGAAGCTGTGATTCGACATCCAAAGATTTACAATTCATTTATTTAAAAAAATTGATTTTCAATTATTTAATCCTACGTCCTACTTCGCCTCACGAACTATACGTATGCCAAATTTGGTAACGATTTGTTGATTGTTATAGAGTTATAAGGTAACAAACGAACAAATAAACAATTGGATTTATAATATGGTAGTTGGAATAGCAGCTTTGCCCGCGACTCTGCCTAGGTTATAATCAAACTATATCATTTTTATTTTATTGCAAAAGTAGGATATTAACAATAAATTAATACTTCCTCAGTAATATTACGTACTAATATCTAGTTTTTTAATATCCCTAATGGAGTGAAAGAACGAGATCACAAATAAGAAAAAATAACCAACGGAAATGAGTTTAATCGATGTCGAGTTATAAAAGCGCAGGCAGAATTTTTAATATGTCAGGTATATACATTAAAATTAAGATTATATGAAATGTAAAATCTATACTATATACGAAAGCAATTAACATAGGTAAGAAAGAGGTAAACATAAGGAGCGATAAAACAAGGAGAGTCGACATTATAACTCTCTGGCCAATAAGTGAAGAGGGGTACAGTAGAAACTAAATGAGCGAATCAAAGTTCGCCTCGCCGGACGCCGGATATTGAATTGGAAAGAAATGCCTGAAGAAATATACAGGATTATAATAAATGCTGCACTAATCACATGAACCGGCAAACATTAAAAAAAGAGAAAAAAACATGGAAAATTCGAGGGTACAGACGGAAAACTATATAGACGCATCAAGTGTACACTACGACATTAATAAACTCCGGAAAGGTCTCATTAAATGTCGTATGTAAAGAAAGAACGCCGGAAGCGTCTCGTAAATAAGCGTTCATTTTTATTTTTTCACGGATGAAAGAACACGTCTAATTCTTTTGCGAAGATTCGTCTTCGTACTTCCTTCGGAGATGAAAATTCAACATTGCGCTCGTCGCTTTCATTCGAGAGATGGAGCGAGCGGAATAAGAATTATTGAAAGCTCAGAAGAACCAAAAAATTAGTGAGTCTCAAAAAACATGATAGACGGAATTTATAAATGCTGTTATAATCATAATGTCACCAAGATGATATAGAACATTTTTTTATTATGACATGATTTAAAGATTATCACTAATCGTGACTCCCAGAGAGGGTTGAATATCTCTGATATCAGAAACTCCAAGTTGTTATTTTTTTCGATTCAAACGTCCTGTCATGTAGAAACCAGTGCCGATTCAGCACTTTCCATAAGAGTTCATGCTGAAGTTGATTAAAATAATAATCGTTATACAGCCCCTTGCACACGAGAAATAGTATCGTGTGCAACAAGAAGCTCAACTCAGTAACCGTTTAACGGTTCCGATAAAAAACGTTATTAGCGCATCAAGGAAGTCCAGAGAACAGACTGACAAATTTTAATTGGCTTCGTATTTTTTTTACAATAGGTCCAATACATCCTTCATAAAATATATCATAAATAATTTTTATTAGCATAGAAGATCTTAGATATATCAGCTATAGTAGTACGGTAATCAAAGTTGCGTGTTCAATAAAGATTATCGATTTTTTACCCAAACCTCAACTATTAGGGCCGTGTTCCGAATTGCGCCCAAATCGCATAAAGCGTACCTGAGCGTACAACTTAAGATGATCTATTTGCCATACGCTTGGTGGAAATCTTGCTGCACGTTTTTTTCAGAGAGGCTTGATATTGCAAGGAAAAGAAAAGTTACATGTCGTTCTCCTTTTATCAGAGAACAAGGTGTAACTTTCGTTTTTCTCGAAATGTTAAGCGTTTCCGAGAAAAAACGAGTGTCTATTTTTTAGTTATCTCTCTCGCACTCATGCAACTGATAGAGTGCTTTAAGGTTGTTGCTAAATCTTTTCGAAGAGTGGGGGAAGAGACGAAGCTCCTATGCTTATGCATTGAATGACGTCAGCAATGCCAACTTATAAAAGTTAAATATTAACGATTTGTACGCACGATTAATTCAAAAATTTCTAATTGTATAGGAATCATCTTAATTATTATTTACATATATGTTCATTTTAATTAGTTAGGATTATTAGAAAATTTATTTTCAATGATTTAATGTCGCGCGTTCTTTGGTTATGCGTGGCAGTTCGGTTGGATTCAGTGAGGCCTGTGACAGCTGTTTTACGTGTGCTGGCTCGTGTTTTTATAGGTTATGTTAGCGTCAATGAAAAATGACGATAAACTGAAAGAAAAATACTAGTACGTCACTTAGTTGTCAATAGAAAAAACGATTCGTCCGTGCTCATTTCTACAAGCGTGGCGCCGACGTTGAGAAAAATAAAATGAAATAAAAAATGTTCTCATTACTTGCATTTGACTGTAAGAAATTTCAAATCATCGCGCTGACTTTTTGACCGCTATAGTCGTAGCTGCGACGTTGCCACATTTCAATAGAGATATCCCAATTAGCCTCACTTTTTCGGAAAATTGTTGTTTATTCTTGATGATTTCTCGTTAATTAACTCGGTTACCTACCTGTTTTTTTCGGTAACACTGTTCAATACGCTGTACTCGATGCAGTACTCGTTTTTTGATTAGTTTTCTTTATTGTTACGGACGATATACGCAAAAAAGTACGACCTTACCCCATGCAACCAATGCAATGAAGTAACATTTTTCTTAAACTTCAACAATTAATTTCTCTAAAATGAATACGTAACCTGTGTTCTCCTTTCGCCAGTATATTCGGGAAATATACTTTAAAAATAGTAAAATATTTGCAAAGATCTAATCACCTCGAAATTTTTTAGTAATAACCTTAATGTGGCGAGTATATAGGGGCCTTTCATGTCAAACCGGCCAATCCGTGATCCCGACCATTTTGTCGATTTTGTCGAATTTTTTTCATTTTCAAGTAACTACTAAAAGGAGTTTTTAGGAATTTTTTTAGATTTTTATTTCAATCCGTTTAAAAATAATGAATTTTTCAAAATATCGAACGAAATTTTTTTAAATGCTCATAACTTTTTCAGCAACAGAGATATCAAAATAAAATAGAAGATAATTTTTTTGGTCTTAAATTGTAGTTTCGTAAAAAAAATACAAAGAAATTATCAAAAGGCAACTTCATATTTTTTTTTAGTTTTAATTCAAAAATATTTTTTTTCCAAACTTGGACCGTTTTGATTTTTTTTGAAAAAATTCACCTTTTTTGTAGACATATTTTTACATGTCTCGAAAAATTCACAGCTCGTGATATCCATCCCTTCTATTTTTATCTCATTTTTTACCACGTGTAAACTAATAATTATTAGTTGTCAATCCTGAATTATATTTTTTTATTATTTTTTTCCACTCATAAGTCCATTCCTCAAGAAATTATGGATGAAAAAAATTAATAAATAAATATTGGAACTGATTTCCATGTTTTTTTCAGTTTTAAACCAAACATTCACATCTTGAGCCATTTTGATTTTTCTGAAAAAATTCAGATTGACAAATTTTTACACGTCCCACAAAATCCGCAGCGTGTGATATTCATGAATAAGGATTAATAATAATTGATCATTGTTGGTTTACACATAGCAGATAATTTAAAAAAAATAGAATTTATGGATATCACACGTTGCGGAATTTTTGGGACGTGTAAAAATGTGTCGTGAAAGATGGTGAATTTTTTCAGAAAAATCAAAATGTCCCAGGTTCCAATATTTATTTATTATATTATTCATAATTTCTTGAAGAATGGAATTATGAGTGGAAAAGAGGTACGATTTCCGGGGCGCCAAAATTTAATGACGGATATTGGGTCCTCGAATCAAAATAAAACGAAAATGAAGGGTAACAAAATTTGATATCTCGAACGGTTTTCGAAATATCGATATATTTTTGAAGAAATTTTTTTGAAATGATAAGCGTTATTCGTGTGATCTCTAATTAAGTGCACGAATAATTCAAATATGGTAGAAATGAAAATTCGAATTTAAACAGGGTTAGACGGAAGTTTTCAAGTTTTCCATGGGGTAATACATGTTTTTTCTGATTTATAGGAAATTACGGATCAATATTTTTTAATACAAATAGTAGGGTGCATTGCAAGCTATATGACTATATTTTTGCCCATTCATCTTTTTTTTATTGAATGCCTTTCAAGCATGCTGAAAATCGAAATTCGACCTTTAAGGGGGTGAAACGGGAGTTTCAAAGTTTAAACATAAAATTGTGAAACGGTTGTTCTGAGGACATCACCGCAATTGACCCGTATATCATACTATAAAAACAGTATAATGACAACGTGGAAATAGTAAGGTGGATTTGGGTCATCTTTGGGTTGTTGTTTGAATAGTTGGACATGTGGAAATAGCAGGGTGGGTTCAATGTTCATATATCCTTCAGGGAGCCGAAACGGCAAAATCGTTATTCTTGAAATTGTTTTTATTTTGGTCGAAATATTCAGAATCAATCGCCAAATCTTGGCGCCCCGGAAATCGTACTCTCCCCGGAAAAAAAAATAATAAAAAATATAATCCAGGATTGACAACTCTTTATTATTGGTTTACACGTGGTAAAAAATGAGAAAAAATAGAAGGTATGGATATCACAAGCTGTAAATTTTTCGAGATATGTGAAAATATGTCTAGAAAAATGGTAAATTTTTTCAAAGAAATCAAAACGGTCCAAGTTATGAAAAAAAAAATATTTTTGGATTAAAACTAAAAAAATAAAACATATGAAATTGACTTTTGATAATTTTTTTGTATTTTTTTTATGAAACTACCATTCAAGGCGAAAAAAATTACCTTCTATTTTGTTTTGATATCTCTGTTGTTGCAAAAGTTATGAGCATTTAAAAAATTTTCTTGCGAAATTTTGAAAAATTCATTACTTTTAAACGGGGTGAGATAAAAATCTAGAAAAATTCCTAAAAACTCCTTTCAGTAGTTACTTGAAAATAAAAAAATTTCGACAAAATCAAAAATGGTCGGGGTCGCGGACTGGTTGGTTTGGCATGGAATGCCCCACATGTAGACATATATAGTTCGGGCCGCGGCCTAGGTAACGTGCTATCTACGCCGATGTGATTTGCCAGCCCTCCCCTTCCCCGCCCCTTTTTCTTCCTTAGCCTCCGCCGTCATAACCTGAACAAAGAGAATACGCTCAGTACGTCATCTAGATAGGATTTTGTTTATAACTCGAGAACCGCTATAAAGACCTTAATTCAAAAATATAAGCTCGAAGCGAGAGATATTTTTTTAGTGTTGAAAAATAAAAAAGATTTTTCAAAACTATCCTATGAAGTTTTTATTAAGCGTAAACGTGACGTGTGGAACATATTCCAGTTTCATCTTTATCAATTCGCCGTAAGCGCCATTAATCCTCTGCACTATGTGTTTCGCATTATACTATAGGAAAAAGATTGACTAGAAGTCAACATGAGTGGCGAGAACATGTATTTTCTCTAAACAGAGTGACGATTCGCAGAAAATAAATGTTTCTCAGAGTTCTACTCACAACAAATCGGGAGACATTCTTGTGTTTTTTTTTCAGTGAAATTGTACCGAAATAGAAGTTCAGTTCAGTCAGGATTAAATTACTCATCTAGTTCGTCTTGTCGTATTCTATCTCTGTCATGTGGCGTCATCTAGCGGCTTTCATGTTTTACTAATTTTTTTTAACCTTTCATTTTTTCACTTTTTTTTACATCAGTCAAAAAATTTGAATAGAATGGTTATGAAAATTGTCTTAAACTAAAGTTTTTCCGAAAACCATAGATTCGCTGCTTTAATTAGTTTGATTGAATTTTATCATCATCCATCACCTAAGAGTCTTGAAGAATTAAAAAATATGAATAAGCATTTTTTTACCGACCGAGTGTGACATTTACTTTTATAATTTGAAAGAGAACGAGTGTGAGAACAGGATACAATCAGGGAATATTGGATTGCTTATTTATTAGGACCAAAGCCAAAAAAATTGATGTTCATAAAATGAATGAATTTTTTAGTCGGAAATAAACATTTTTTTTAAAGACGATTCCCATTTTTTATTTTTCTCACAAAAATCACCAAAATAGGATGACCAATTTATGAGTTTTAACGCTAGTCCCATTGTGAACCGATTTTTCCTTTTATTTTTTTCATATTAATATATATTATTTTTGAAATAAAGTTGAATTTTATGTTACCAACATAATTTCAATTGGTCATATCGCTTTTATCATTTGTACCCTATTTCGAATGTGATCAAAATAAAAGAAAAAAATGTATTTTCCCACCATTTCCATTTTCTTTGACAAACGAATGTACAAATGTAAACGAATAAAATTTGTCAGGGATTGAATAAAATTGTTCAGTTCGCACTAAAATTGGTCAAAATTGTTTTTAGTAAAAAAAGAAAATGAGAATTGGCACGAAAAATAATTTTTTTTTGAAACGTTTCGATTTTTTTTAAATTTAATTACAACCGACAGGCTTAAAATTGATAAAATCGATAATATTATTAATTGAATTTATGTTGGTAACAAAAATTCAACTCATTTAAAACTGAAATTTATTAATTCGAAAAACAAATAGAAGGCAAAATGGCCCTTGATCGGACTAGCTTTAAAAATCGTGTAATAGGCCATACTATTACAGAGATTTTTTTGACAAAAATTGAAATTGGCAATCACATTTAAAAAAAAAAATAGGTTTTACTTAAAATTGAAAAAAAATGTTGAAAATGATAGGTAAGAATTTTTATAATATTTTTTCATGAAAGTACGCTTCATAATTAAAAAAAAACGATCTACACTGGTGAACAAAATTAAAGGATCACTAAAATTTTTGTAAAGTTTAGGCTGTTTTTGAGAGACTGCATCTGGGTGAAAAATAGTCCTACATTCTTTTTCCAAAAAGCATTTTAAAGTTTTAATCTTCTAGTTTTCAAATCTATATTTTGAATTTTTTTATTTTTCGAAAATAGCAGTTTTTTCTCACTGCGAAATGTGAAAAACAAAACCAAATTTTTTTTCATCAACTTTGAAAGTGTGCAACGGGTCGACAACATTTTTTTCGGAAAATCTGTTTTGTGACATTTGTAGACCATGTTTTCAGCTTCAAATCGTTTTTTATAAACTTCTTTAGGACTGTTATTGACCACGCTATCCGCAGTCAAAGCAAAAAATCTAATTTTCACTTTGATCGTCTGTAACTCAGTAACTAATGGTTGTATGGAAAGCTTAAATGCGGTTTTGGAAAGCTGAGAATGTGCTCTTTAGCTACCTTCATTTTTTCATTTAGCTCATTAGATCAACAAAAATGTTTATCACGTCAAATTCATTTGAAAAAAGATTCAAAATTGACGTATATACAACTTTTTATAAAACCTCATAGCATACTACGAAAAAAACACGAATTCATTTGTCTCTGCATTTTTTCAAGTTCTTCAATTATGATTGCACTGCGTTTTCAGTTTTAACTAGCCCTATCTTTTATAGAGCACCACGAACGATTTGAAAAATTAGAATTTTTTTTTCAATTTCAAATTAAAATAAATTTTGAAGAAAATTGAAAAAAAAAATTTCTTTTAGTTCTTCGAATCGTTCCTGGCGTTTTATAAAAGATACGGCTAGTTAAAACTGAAAACACCATACAATCATTATTAAAAAATCATGAGAAATGAAGGGAAATTTTCTTGACGCGAAACAGGTCATTTTTTGGAGATTCCAACAGAAATGCCACATTTGACAATCGAGAACCCATAGTAAAAAAAAACTGAGGATCTTGCGGTTTGGCATACTTTCTATGGATAGGTTGAACTTGAAAAAAATGCAGAGACTAATGATTTCGTGTTTTTTTTTCGTAATGTGCTATGAAGTTTTATGAAAAGTTGCAGATATGTCAATTTTGAGTCTTTTTTCAAATGAATTTGACGTGATGAATATTTTTGTTCATCTAATGAACGACTGAAGGTAGCTAAAGAGCATATTCTCAGCTTTCCAAAACCGCCCTTAAGCTTTCCATATGACCATTAGTTACTGAGTTACAAACGATCAAAGTGAAAATTACAATTTCTGCTTTGACTGCGAATAACGTGGTCAATAATAGTTCTACAGAAGTTTATAAAAAAATGATTTGGAGTTGAAAACATGGTCTACAAACGTTATAAAACAGATTTCCGGAAAAAAAATTTATCGACCGCGTGCACAATTCCAAAGTTGGTAAAAAAAAATTTGGTTTTGTTTTTCACAATTCGCAGTGAGCAAAAACTGCTATTTACGAAAAATAAATAAAGTCAAAATATTGATTTGGAAATTAGAAGATTAAATAAAACTTGAAAATGCATTTTGGAAAAAGAAAATGTACGACCATTTTTCACCGAGATATAGCTTTCCAAAAACGGCCCAAATTTTACGAAAATTTTAGTGATCCTTTAATTTTGTGCACCAATGTATTAACATTTATCGATATTCCTATTCACTCAAGAATTATCAATGTTCGCATTTCCACAGTATCAAAAATCAATTTCTTTTTTCAAACTGTAATTCTTGGATTACTTGAGATAAAAATCTAAAAATTGGTATGGTTATTCCTTTCACGGGGTACTATTATGCAAAAAAAATCAAGAAAATAAAAAAATGGTCGAGGTCATGGCCAAGTGAAATGGTGTGGAATGCCTCATATATCAACGAGCCAAATTATATCGAAGATCTATTTTTGGAAAATTGTTTTAAGTGTCTTAATGAGGTTTCGAAAACGACAACTCTTCCCTCATCCGACCTTATTTTTCAACGATTATTAAAACGACTTCAGTATTTTTTTGTATTACGGGGGAATTATTTGATTTTCGGCAATTTTTCTACAGCGTATATACAAAATAATACTCGGACGTGATAAAAAATATCTTAGGATCGCAAGAAAAGTAATAAACACTATTAAGAAGTGCATTCGGGTTTTTAATAGTATTTCGAAGCACTTCAAAACGATTTTCCGTCGAAGTCTTCATTATTCGTAAGAGTATTATAGGAAAAATAAAAGTAAAAAAAGGAAGCTAATAATCAATCTCTGTAGTATTCATATTTCATTCTCATCAATTACGAATAATAAAGTCATTTTACGCGTTATTATGAATTCTTTAAAGGGCAAAAAAAAGAACTCCGGAAAATCTCGATTCCGATTTTACATAACTTTAAAATATCGAGAAAAGTGTTGAAACGAGCGAGAAAACTTGTATATGAAAAAAGTTAATTTCCATGAAAAAGGAAAATTAAACCATAACTCTAGAGCGCGACCTCGTGGGCATCATCGATTTTTCACCTTCGGGAGACAAAAAATTCGACATGCAAGTGTGCGTTTCGCGGAGACCACGTGGTCGGTGGTACTACGACATACGGCGGAGATAGGTTAGAAATGTATATATTGTGTAGAGGGCAATAAACGATCAGAGCGAGAGGTTAAAAATAAAATGGAACAAGTGTGTTAAAGAGAAATGAAAAAAAAAGAAACGACAAAGGAAAGAATATAAACACGCGGTTGAAATATCGAATAAGAGGGAACGCGGCGTCGCAAAGTGAATGAGAACGTTTGAATTTGGGCGCCCTTAGCGCCTCCTACGTTTTGACGGCAGATACGCGAAGGTCAAAAAGTATTTTAAAAATATAAGGCCGTGGTAGTAGTGAAGCATTGGCAGATTGGTATGGCAGTGGACGTTTAAGGGTCGGGTGGCGTTGTAATGGCAAAAAGTTTGCAAAAGGTGAGTAAAGTACGGAGGGATATAAACAGCATCAATCGTTATAAATAGTATAAAAAGTGGGTAAGTAGGATCGAGCTGGGTGTTTCGGTAGGTAAATATGGGTGTAAAAGTACGAATAGTAGTGTAGATTGGAGCGTCGTGAGAGTGTCATGGAACAAAACAATCCCAAGTTATTCGCAGACGGGCCATATCATACACACACACCACCGTCGTGTGTAAGCGCGAGATGAGCGACAATGGCGCCCAGGCTAGGCATCGTATCGCGAATACAGACATTGCCGAAAACATTATCTCCGTGTCGTTTTTTTTTGTTTTCTCCTTTCTCAGTCGCAACAGTGTAAAGGCGAGCGGGTGTTGTTTATAAATTGCGTCGCAATTTACATTCTAACCTCATCCAAATAGCGTATTAACGCCGCCTTCTTAAATAAAACCTATTACGATAAAGCTTGTCACGCTGTTTTGTATCCTTCCTCGTTCTGCCCCCCCCCCCCCCTTCTGTATTATTCCACGTACTATTGTACGAGGTTATGCGAAAATAATGTTTTTGCCCCGTATAGTAGAGGCCCGTGAACCCTGAAGGGTTTTACAGTTATACTGCAATGTGGCACATTTGCAGAAGCGTAGAGAACGTTGTGTCGTTGGTTGAGTCGTATGTTTGTTATTCGTGAAATTATTCGATTATTATTTGCAACGATCAGTTTGAGGAATATTTTTTTTTGTTCTTCGTTCAACAGTCGCGCTTTCAGTTTCGGTAAGTTCGAGGGTTATGCAGGGGCTAAAGAGAGGACTTTGCCAGTATAATACATTCCTTATATCAAAACAAACGTGAAATTTCACACTGCAATGATTTTTTTGACCTCTTCTAATATTCAATATTTTATCATCTTGTCGAATTTATATGTATGTTTATCAAATATCAAGCCCAGCGCTGAAAAATTTATTTTCATTTTTCTTTTGTTTTTAATATCCTCCCCGGATCTTGACTCTCTTTAGGACAAGCCAGTTTGGTTGTAGGGCCGGGATTGGAGATAGACAAAATGGATCAGCAGTATTGCCTCCGTTGGAATAATCATCCGGCCAATTTGACGGACGTACTGAGCTCGCTACTAGCCAGAGAGGCCCTTTGCGACGTCACATTGGCGTGCGTCGGCGAAACTTTCAAAGCTCATCAAACGATATTGTCCGCCTGCAGTCCGTACTTTGAAAATATATTTCTACAAAACATACATCCTCATCCGATAATATTTCTCAAGGATGTCAACGACACGGAAATGAAGGCACTTTTGCACTTCATGTACAAAGGTGAAGTTAACGTCAGTCAGCATCTTTTGCCCATGTTTCTTAAAACGGCCGAAGCGCTGCAAATCAGAGGTCTCACCGACAACAGCGTCAATAACAAGACCGAAAATAAGAGCCCCTCTCCAGAACCTGAAACTCAGAGTAGCACGAGGCACGTAGAATCTCCCAATCTACAATCACATCCAGAAAAGAGGAAACGAAAGGTCTCCGGAAGTTACGACGTTTCCCTCACGGGACCACCTAGCGAACGCTTCCTGTCCGACTCTCAGGTATTTATAGTTTTTTATGAAAATGTATAACCAAAGTTTTTGATTTTCTCGTTGACCCCATTTAACATGTCTCTTGGATTGAATTAGACCTCTTCTGCGCTTAGAGCGCAATCCCCTGTTTTAGAATTTCATACCGTATCAGAATGTAAAAGAAAAATTACCAACGATAAATTGATTAAAAGTATTACTGGAAATATCCAAAAAAAAATCAGATATTATATTACGTAAATTAAGAAAAATATAAACAAACCTATGGCTAAACAATATTTTTTTTTGCAACGATAAAAATTTTTAAAAATATCACATGTGTAGAGTGCATTTGTCAAAGTAACAATGTTCATAAATATAATTTTGTCAACTTTGTTCCTGATTGAACAAGCGATTCGAAAGTTACACTTTTTATTATTATTATTTTTTTGGTCCACTATGGATATGGAATTTCTTAATAATTCGATATTTAAACCATGAGAACGAGAGAACGTTGATTCGGACGAAATGTTGATGAATTTGCCTTTCCTGCAATCGAAACTCGTATAAAATGTAGCCCATAATTTACGCACTATTCAATGATATTTTTGATACATTGATTATGTTTTTTATAACTTGGCTACTTTTCCATTATATCGGTAAATGTTGCGTTAAACATCGGGAGCAATAGTTCCAAAAAAGTTCGAATTTTATTGCTCGTCTTATGATTCTTATTGACGGGAAACGCATACTTTTACTTTCTTTCCGGCTCATCCTCCCGTGTGACTCGGCGAAAATAGAACAAAGTAAACATAGTCGTCAAGGCCCTGAAGTGTTTTATATATGAGCAGATTTTTTTTATCTCTTTTTCTCTCCTCCACGTCTGCCGGAGGTCCGGTTTTGCCAATGCGTGAAAAGCGCACAAGGGATATCGTCAACTTCGATAGAACATTCTAAAAAACCGTGTCAATTTAATTTGATACGATATAACGGGTGTTCAATTTGAAACAGTTGAAATAAAAAAATATTTGAATATTTTTTTGCGAATTTCTACATTTTTCTCCTTCATTTTTTTCATAATGGGAATCTAAAAAAAATATTGTTGAAAACCATTTTACATATATAGTGCGCATCAATAATGATGAGAATAAATGATAATGGGTGGCGCCAACAGCGCTAAAAACGGCCACGCGTTGACTACTCCCGTTTAATGAATAATTAAATAAATATAACCCGAAATAAAATCATTCCGGTTTATATTAATTTTTTCAATGGTTTGTCATTCGCTCATTAATTAATCTCAATATGAATACATTACCGTATTATATTATTTCTATTGGTGTTGAAAAAAAAATTATTAAAGAAAAATGAAGAATTATAAACGAATGCCCATCAATTTATTCATTATTTTTCTTGGTTACTTTATCCGTAAATCCTTATGCAATCTTTTACTTTTTCCGTCAATGATCGAATACTTAATTGATTTTCAATCACTTCCAACAAGTGTAAATTCACTTTAACGTCAATACTTTATAATTACATTCATTGCAATTTATAGCTCATCATAGCTGAGAATAAAAAAATCTGAAAGTAATTACTGGCGTTGAGGATACATGAAAAGTTGAATTTCAAAAACGAAAAATGAACAGCTCATGGAAATTATTTTAAATGCGAAGAAGCTCCCGTCTTTCAAATGCAATTTTTCTTCATCTCTAAAATGACTATTTTTTTCGTAAACTTAACCACGGCTAGTAAAAATCCTGAAAAACAAATTATGACCAATTTTCGTAATGTGTATTGCGAAAAAAAAATTGGAGCAACGCGAACAAAAATTCCGTTGCATTCCAACTGTGAAAACACGTAGGACAGTTATTCAATCAATTTATTTGCGAAAGGTTTTTTTCACTAGTGTCATCTTCTAATATTGAATTACATTTTGATAATTAAATTGAATATTAAATCCTACCCCCCGCCCCCATTAAAATTGTCAATGTTGCAAAATTTGTGATACTTTTTCCGTTTTTCACACAAAAAAAATGCTATAATTTTCAGCCAAAATTAAAAAGAAAAACAAGACTAAATGCCTTACGCCGCATTTTAAAAGTTTTCCAAAGGTTCTAAATTATGTGGAATTTTTTTTACCCAATTCTTAAATCTTATGCTTCAAGAGCGAAAAAGAATGTCGGTTTTTTTCGTATCATTGTAATATAAACAATAATGTATTCTGCAACTTTTCGCAGTCAATGACCATGAAACTGTGCAAACGTGATATGGAAACGTATTTAGAAAGAATTCATGTCCATTGGTGAATTTTTCGAGGCAACATTTATACGTTATTACCACGACTCGTTTAGCTACCCACGTGTACTTGTTAGCTAACATCTGTCGTGGAATTAACCGATGCATTCAAGTGAGAATTAATAACGCGCGGTATGCCATTCCATCGATGGATTACGTGTGGCAGACAAGAGATTCGGACGTAGATGGAAAACAAAAAAATTAAAATTAATTATTTATTAATTTAATCAATATTGATTAATCAAAAAAAATGTGTTGTGTACGTATAGGTCATTTTTTTCTATGTACAAACTCAAAATACGAATTGGTACAGGCGACGATGTATATATATGTATATATATATTTTTTTATCTTGACTCTAAGCATTTCGTGTATTTGCACAAGAAACGATACGGGCCATTCGCTAAAAATCCTCGTTCGGAACGTCCTTTAAACTTTCAAAAACTTTCTCTCCTCGTAGGTCCTAGTGCGTACGCATTTGGCTGACCTAGTTTTAGATCAGGATTCCTCGTCCATTGAGTCACCTTTTTTTTGAGCGTTTACCCGTCCCCCTCTCTCTCTCTCTCTCTCTTACACACACACTCTTCGCGCACCAGCCATTTAGAGAGGAGAAGCTAAATCGTTTTGATTCTCATAACGCACTCGACGTTTATGATAATACGCGTTTTTTTTTCTTCATCGTTCCGTCCTTTTCTATATATCTATTTTCTTCTCTCTCCGTTCATTCTTCCGATGGAGATCTGCAGTACTCGTTGTCCTTGAAAACTCGGGTCCGTAGAACAATGATGTTAGAAACTAGTATGTAGCTTCGATAACATTTTGCTGCGAGAAACTAGCCATACTCATATACCAAGTTTGCCACAACGTGTCGATACAAACATTTTTCTCGTTATGTTTTGGTTTGTCTTTTTTTTTTTATTATTATTTCCGGCTATAATACAAATTACTAATTATTTCACGGCACGGATTCTTCTCGGGCAATCTTGCCTGTTGTTGTTCAACCTATTTTTTGTTCGGTTGTTGAAAAAAAAAAAAAAAACGAAAACTCGAATACATTCCCTCGTAATTATGATGGACGTATTCTTTTTTTATTCCCACATGTCTAGACTTGATGTACAGCTGATTACTCAGCTTTACAAATAGACTATATTTGCAACGTTGTTAATTCCAGTTGCGCATTGCTATGCCTTCAAACCTTCTTATTTTTTTTTCATTTTTCTTCTTTTACTTTTTCGTACCATTTCAGGCCAGCTGTACACCGAGTCTGGCTCTTGTGTGTCCTCATACGTTATCTTGAAAAATTGAATTCTTTGACATACGTTCATTCGGTTATTATTTCTTGCCAACTGCAAAACCATCACGTAAATTGCATCCGTGAAATTTCCACTTATGTCCCCGAGAACCTCAACTGCTCATCAGTAGAATCGTGTATTTTACACCAAAAAGATTTTTAACACACCCACTTGTATATGAAGATATATTGACGATCTTTTGGAATAAGCCCAATAAACACATGTTAGATAGACTACCGGATTTCACATTTGTAGAATATACATATATATATATATATATATATATATATATATATATATATATATATATGAATACATATGTACAGGTGTTCAAACGCGTCTACCTACTTTCGTTTCTTTCAAACTTGTAGAGCTTCGGCCTGTACAGAGCTCTTTTTATACGCTTCCATACAACTTTATGTTAATATTGCAAAGCTTCAGTGGTATTGAATTATTCCTCTAGTATTTGTGATTCTTCATAATTAGCCATTAAAAAATTGTTTCAAGTTACATACGAACATAGAAAAAAGTTGGACTTCGTATAAATTAATACATGAGTATGTGCTACATTAGAAATGTATATAGAACAGATGAAATAGAATAATAAATGAATTATCAAATTTTGGCGTCCCTTAAATTTTTTTTCATCATTACGCTTCTCCGCATTTAATATTAGTACTGCAGTTAATTCAGTTTTATTTCTTAAAAATTTGGAGACTCCACTTTAGCAATGATGAGCTTCGCACTATACATAAATCTTTTTTATTTCTGGATATTGGTATCACAATTGTTAACCGTACCTACATTTAGAACAACAATTGCCTTTAATTACCTCTCAATGAGCTGACAATTTAATTGACTACTCAAAATTGTTCATCTTCAAATCGCGATGAAAATTGTCATAAACTCAATTAAGTATATCACAATTCAACGACGGAATCATTGTCAAAAATTACTTGAAACAAAGATAAACAAACTGCCGTTTGAACCTAGTTTTTATCATGAGATAACTTTTTGTATTTAACAAAAATTCTGCTTTATTTTCAACATTGAAAAAAAAAACCAATTTTATTGTGAGAATCAAAATTTTTCAGTATTCAAAATATGGGCACGATCGATATGTTTTATACATATTTTAAGTCACAAGTTACTTGACTTTATATTAATAATTTCAATAATTGTACGACGACATGCAATTTTCTTAGTGTAAAATATTAGAATTTAGTCTAATTATTGTACGTAACAAATTACACCAAGAATAAAGGTAATCTTAAAAAAAAAATTATAACATACCCCGGAAGTAAAAAAAAGAACACAAGAAAATATTGTATCATATCCCAAAGTTTCACAAAAGTATTTCGTCTCAATTTATTTCTTCGTCATGGTTCGTACGGTATTTGCGTTGAAATATCCAAGCCCTTCGACGAAACATCGAGGAATTTAAACACCCCCTAATAAACAAATATTTTTATGCTTCGTTATCGTCTTGTCAAAGTTTTGTCATCAATGACCTCGAAGATTGGCTTGTTTTATTTTTCTGTGGTTTATAAACGATGCTTTTCTACTTTTCTAGGCATCGTCTCAATGTAGTTACAAATCCAGCCCTACAGTGATTCCAAAGTTAAACAATACACTAGGCGGCGATGTAGAAGATGGGGGTCGACCAATGTCCCCGTCGTCTCAAGTCCAAGCTCCAATCAAGCAAGAGCTCGACCACCACATGCCTGACTTCCACGACAACATTTCTCTCCCTGTAAGTATAAAAATATAATTTCACATACCTGTATATACATATTTATATAAATATATATTCATAATGATGTTGACATTCGAATCTCTGAAATGCAACGAAATTTCTTCAGAATTGATTTTGCAGACACGTTACTACAAAAATAAGTTATGATTCTTGGCAAATTTGGTTGACTCTCTCTGTAAGCCTACGGATTGAAGCAACAAAAATCTTCTTGCAAATTTTTTGATACATGCAAAATTGTTTTTAAAAAATAAAATTTCCGCAGCATTCTAACGTTTTAAACCTCAATATTATTATTTTATGTACATACTTATATATGCATTTGCATGCGATTCAACTTTTCGCTTTCCTCCTAAGCGGCACTTGCCAAATAACAAACGATCAAATAAGAAAAGTGCACTTTTCAAAATCTTATGGTTGCCCTAATTTTCAAATAGTTTACGTGTGATTGTATTTATCGTGCACGTATTTGCGAATTATCGTTACGATAACGCGTTGCATGGTTTGACAAATCGGTCAGTTTATGATTAGTTCGCTGGAAAGTAACGAATGGATTGGCGTACTTAAGCATTGCCTGTAAAAAAGTTTGGCACACGTAGTTTTACAAGTTTCAAGTTTTATTTGTATCACAATATCGAGAATTTCGGGAGCGTAGCAAAGAAAACGTATTTTGTAAAAATGTATGAAAAAAGCACATTACTTCGAATAATTGCTGTATCAGTGTCAGTGAAGTATTCGACAATTGAAGTACGTGGAGGAACACGTGAAAAGCTGTGACAAAACGCGCATGAAGAATGAAGAAAAGGAAATTCGTATTTTTCTTACGATTTTCATCGAGAATGAGCTGAAAAACGAAATGCTAGCGAGAGCGAAAATGTTGAAAAAACAATAGCTCAGAAAGGCTGTTATGAAAATAGACCACGTATTGCAATACTGAAGCACTGCAGCCTCGCTAAATAATGACTCGGAGATATTTTTTTGGATTCTTCGAGTGCAAAAAATGGTGGAATGGTCGACAACATTTTTTGTGTGGAACGTGCGCTTTTCTTTTTTATTGTTATTTACGGACTGTCACACTTGAATTCTCCTAATCGATTTAATGGGATGGATCGATCGATAGAATTTTTTAAATCCACAAGTCTGTCTACGTGATGCAAAGAAGAGAACGCAAAACAAAAAAAGAAACTCTCCAACGAGAGTTTTTCGTGGCATTCGAGAGAAAACAAGTAACAGATATGCCGAGAAGCACCGAACGAAATGAATTTTTGCAGAGCGAGTATTTGATTACGCAGTAATGTGCGGCAACGCCAACGCTGGAGATTCAAACTGTAATCTACAAGCGAATAAACTAATTTGAAATGTTCCGCACAGTCACAAAAAGTCAGAGGAATAGAAAAATTGCCTGATTAACAATCGAGTTGCTGTTTTTATAAAATTAGCACTCCTCCGGATATAAGACTCTGTTTGAAGAAAAATGAAAAGATTCTCCTTGCACTTAGAATAAACGTGAAATTTGTTATACGAATTTTGCGATATTTCAATATTACCGAACTAATCAAGGCTCATCCAGATGTCTGTCATTGACAAATAATTATTTCACGCCATTTATATCGGGTCATCCTATAGTTATATCACTCTTGATCACGTTCGTATTGTCCAATTAGCAAATCCCTGAATTACACTTGAAATATTTATTCGAATAGTTAATTTCCAATCGCTGGGACGAAATAAAAAATCCACGTTCACAAATTAGAGGGACTAAATAGACAGAAAATCGAAAAAAAATATCTCGCAAAGTTCTAGAAAGAATCATATAATTTTTATTGTTAATTTTTAAAAAATTGATATTTTTCTCTAGACCCTTTGTGACGTTATCGATACCACAAACATGTGCATTTAAAAATCGAGACGCGCTCGAGTATACAGCGGCAGAAGCCCGAGAAGAGATCTATGAAACTACTGCATTCTACTTTACAGTCATTTATCATTTTTGCAGTTATGAAAGAAAAAAAAACTGCAATTTTTCCTCTCAACTCCAACGGTATTTGCGACGTATTAGAAAATATGTAGACTTTAACGTGTGAATATTAAGTAACACTTTCTCTTAGACCCAATCCCTCAAATTGTTGTCGATTTAGTGGGAAATTAGCGTACGAAAGTCTTATGCGCCCGATGCGACGGTCCTGTTTTTCCAGTACGTTGCTTTGAAGATCCCCGTTACTATTCGAGGATGTACAAAATTTCAAATGTACGGAGTTTGGCCACCCTTGGAGAGAGATCGACCGTGTGTACGCATAGGCTTACAATTTCTCCTCCACCCCTCGCACTTTCATCCTGGAACATTCGACCCTCCTCAAAAAAGATGCGAATTGAAGCTTGCACATGGCCTGCTAATAATTTATGTGCATTCAGAACCCTCCTCGATGAGGGAAGCCAAAATGGTGGAAAGATGGTTCTCGCATAGGGGGCATTTGCGAATGCGCATAAATTATAAAAAAGCATAGTGCGATTCTATTATATTTTTCGCACTATCGATTATTTATTTTCGAGCTATTTTTTTTTTTTCGTTTCATGCGCTCGCTGCAACGGCTAAAACAATTTTTGATCGGAATCTCGGTAAGTTCAATCTTCAATTAACTATTATTTATATGGAACAGCGGTTATTAACCCTTTGAACTTCTTTATCAAGAATGATTCGTTATCAGCTCAATATATGAAGATTTCTATATCGAGTTTCAAATTAATTTCCTTTAGTTTCTGCCATATCCCCAATTTCTTCTATACATTCATTTTACTAATTTTTTGTCACTAAGTTGAATTTACAGCAAAGTAATGCTATAAAATTATATGTAAAATAAAGAACCTATTTCTAGGAATCAAAATAAGACTCCAACTTTGTTCGCTTTATATACATGTATAATTAGTGTGTATGTGTGTAAAAAATATAAAGATAGAGGTATACACTCAAGTATTTGAAAAAAAATGTATGCGAAAAAATGCTGAATTTTCCGGAGCAACGATTAAAAAAAGAATTAATATTATTAATACGCTAAGCTACGAGGTTCTAATTAGTCGCGATCGAAAGAAAAAAAAAGAAAAAAAAATAAGTGAACTTGAATAATCTTCCAAAACGCTACTATTTAATAAATATTAAAGAAACAATTTTTGAAAACAGGTAGAATCGTGGTGCTTCCTGTAAAAGTGTCTTGTAGCACTCGCTTGTAAATGTACTTGTCTCGAGTCGCTACCGGGACTCTTAATATCATGCACTTTTGTCTACGATTGTAACACCAATGCATCAGTGCATCAATGCAATGTAAAAGAGATCAAACAAGAACGAGAAGTTGTGTAAAACACACGCCTTGAGAGTAAAAATGGTAAAAATCATTAAAAATAATGAAATGTAATAGCATTTGTGATTTTTTTCACTTTATTTGTTAAAACCAACATTTTTGTTTGGAATTTCGTTGCAAAAGTGTGCTCTGGTAAATGTGTCGTTGGTACTGAAAAATACCAAGAGTTCAAACGGTTAAACATCTAGCGCGTTACTCCAAAATGCTTCAGTAAAAACATCATGCCGGAAAAGTAATGCTTTGTCTCTTCACTCCATCTTGAATGAAGAATTTACGCGAGGGGGCAATTGATTACCACTGGTATCGAGCTAAATAACTGACCGAAACTTTTGATCGACAGTCCTATTATTGGCGATTATTCGAAATTGATATTCTATAAACAAACCAATTTTATTGAAGGGAGCATTCGGTCACATTTCCAAACAATAATTTCGGTTTTATGAAACTTCAAAAATATATCGTGATTCTGACACTTTTCAAACGTCACATCAACGACAAAAATTCGTTATGTTATTTTCCATTTACCAATATTTCGGAGCGGGATTCAAAGCACGGTTAAATTGAGCTCGGGAAAAAAAATTAAAGTGTAGGTCGATAATGAAAAATGCTGAACCAACTGACCACCGATAAGCGTTCGAGAACGACGAGGCATTAAATAAAACGAAATACACGGCCAAATGATAGTTGAAACCTAAACGAATGTTGGATATTTTTCAAAGGTCATTTTTAGTAGGGACCTTTTTTAACAGTAAAAATGGTTAAGTTTTTTTGTAAAAACACGGGAAGTGAAAAACTATAATGATGCACCGTTTCTTAGAGGAAAAATGGGGTTGTTTTATTTTTTTAGATTTAAATTGCGAGGTCTCTCAAATGAGACAGATTCGAAAACTGTTTCCAACCCTCGAAACAAAAGTAATTTTGGGACTCAACTTTATGTCGAAAAAAAAGTTGACAATATCTTACTTAACGGGCCAGACCTAGTTGGAACGTCAAAAAAAAGGCCTTTTTTCCGATTTTTTTTTGGTCAAACGATAAAATAATTCACAACAAAAGTTCTTCCGTTTAAAAGATACATATGTAATGTATATGTTGCAATTTTTTCAACGCAATACATATCGAAATAAGCTGGTGACCGTCAATTGCCGAGGACGCTGCAAAAAAAAACACGGTTTGCGGTGATCAAGCTCACGCTGCAACGGCTCATCTGAAACAAAAAAAACGGAGGGGATTTTTAGTTAATGATATAATGCTCCGGTTGAACGAAGGGTTTTGAAAAATTTCCATTTTTCACAAAATGGCGGCCGTTAAAAGTCAAAAGTGTTTTTTTGACCAAAATATCAGTTCCATTTTTTGCTATTAAAAATAAAAATAATTATCCAAAAAAAAAATCCTTCGTTCATATGGAGGACTACCATGTATAGAAGAAGTGATATAAATTTCAACCCGATCGGTAAAGCCGTTCTCGAGCTACAGTGATGACCGACTTCAAAAACATGGTTTCGAGAAAAACGCACTTAAAGTTTTGAGTACGGTTTGCATGGCTCAGACACGACGTGCTACAAAGTCTTGTATTTCGGCGAATAATGGTCCGATTTACATTTACCTGGGCGGAAAATGTTCGTAAGAGATTCTACTTTTTGAAAATGAAATAAAAAAAAAATCGATTTTTCGAAAATTCTAACTAGGTCTGTCCCGTTAAATTGTAAGCAAAGATGGATGTTTAATATTTTTTGAAACCACCAAAAATACATCGTTTGTAGTTTTTTTCTCTCTTTACTGTTACAAATAATACTATAGTATTTTCCCCTTGTTTTAAAGACGACCATTTGTGTTGTGTCGGATTGGATAAATAAAGATTGTGTATCAACCTTAACAGTAATTTGTATCGACGATCAATTCCATCGTGAGAAATGAAAAGAACACCGCGAAAATTACGGCAAAAAACGATCGTTCTTCATATGAATCGCTCCTTTGATTTTTTTTTTCCATGGCGAGAAAAAAGGATTGAAATCATTTCGGAATTGAGTCGTGAAACACATAATGTGTAAATGCAATACACAACAATAGAATTAGCAATAGAAACGTATGACGCTTTTTTTATATCGATTTGTTTATATTTTTCACAAAAAAACATAGTTTCATTCCGACTCTCACTATCAATGTAAAAACAAATGAATGGAAACGCAGAAGGAAGGGATTTTCCAGAGAAATGAAAAAAGAAAAGAGAACACTGAGAAAAAAGATTTGTTGTTTGAACAAAAATTTTGTTGAAATCGTTCAACACGTTGATTGGTTTGTTCTAACCACTTAAATTGTTGGCTCAAGTAAATATAAGCTGTAGTAAGCGTATATTTATTTGAGCCAGTAATTTAAGTGATTGCAACAAACAAATCAACGTGTTGAACGATTTCAACAAAGTTTTTGTTCAAACAACAAATTTTTTTTCTCAGTGAAGAAAAAGTCTTAATATGTAACGAAAAATTTGGCTGATTAAACGTAAAAAAAAAACAAAAGAAAGAAAGAAAAAAGCATAGACAAAATTTAAAATGTGTTGAATTAAGCACATATCCTTTCCTTCTCTGTTGACAGACTAGTGTGGAGAGGGAGTTTCAAAGTGATGGGAAGAGTGATGAAACTATGGATGTGCAGAGCATGTCTCGGAACGATCGTCAAACTCCGGCCCCGTTACAAATCTCCCGTGAAAGTGCCGTCATGGCGGGAGGTTCGCTATGTATCGATATGTCGTCAAGCCTTCCGGATTATCAGCGCGTCAAGGTGCTTCGTAAGCAAGTCAAATATCCGAGCGAAAAACCCGTAAAAACTACGTATCAACGTTACGATTCCCAAATTGGCCGAAATATTGACCATTCGTCATACTCGGAAAATTCAGATGGTCGAAAGAATAATCCGGGTAGAAACTTTTTGTACGATAATGAGAGATCCGTTAACGAGTCATCGATCAATTCAATTTTATTGCGACAGGGACCATCGGTCATACGCTCGACGTTGTCACAGCCACCGAACTCCTCCCGTACTATCGGACAAGTTAGAAAGGCTGGTAGATTTAAATTATCCTGGCTCGAAACTTATCCGTGGTTACAATACGACGAGGACTCCAATCTTATGTACTGCAAATATTGCCGAAAATGGAGTAAAACAATACCTGAAATTCGCACCTCTTTCGCTGCCGGCAATGGCAATTTCAGGCTTGAAATTGTTAATCATCACGACAAGTGCAAAGCTCATAATTTGTGCGTCAACAAAGAGAGCGATACCAAGGACGACTTTACTTTTGTTATCGAATAAATCGAACTTGGATTCAATGTGGAGTTCTAAGCAAACCTTTACTAAGCCGTAGGAATTTAAACGTGATATCTTTTGTTGTTTTTTTTACACGAATTACATTTTAGTTACCTATTCCAGTTTTATGCAGCTTCACCCTGCGATACGTTACCTCAATAACGGACTCAAACTCGTCTCTTTGGAATGCGCTTGTGCGCGCGCGCGCGCGTCTGTGTGTGTGTGTGTGTGTGTGTGTGTGTGTGTGTATCGAACTCATGATTGTCTATTTTGATTCAGCTTTTTGTACTCGCACGAATAATTTTTCACGTATTTCTTACAAAATCCTCTGTATTTATCACACTTTAGAATGGTTTTTTCGACACCGGCAGTTCCTACGTAGAAAAATATTACGACCATCACGGTCCATTGAGCTTTTGTAATTTTGTATTTCATGTATATACATATACATTTATCGAGTATTGCGGCTATAACGAACTCAGGTAATTATTGTTGGCTGTAAGTGTCAGATGTTTATCGTTGCCATTATATCATGCATGTGTTCCCCTCTTCAGGACTTTACACTTTTTATAAATATTTTTATATATATTTTTGTGCCACCTGCCTCGAAAGTTTGACTTTCGGCTGATGTATAGCGTGCGGAAAGTGGCTTATTTCTTAACGATTCGTCTTTTGTCTTACTTTACCGCGCGCATTGACGAACTGAACATAACTATAATTGCTTTATCAATCTCAAATTAAACTTTCGAGACAGGTATCACAAAAAATATTGTAACAAGTGCGGAAAACAACGAATTAAATCGCGCGTATATGGCAACTTCACGCGCGATGTAATTTATCGTTTTCCGCACTTGTCACATAAAATACTATTCTCTCTCTCTCTCTCTCTATCTCTCTCTTCGTTTTATTGTCTATTTTTTCTGTTTTTTTTTTTTGTAAATATAATAATAGTATGATGCAAAAAACCCATTAGGAAAAACAAGACATACGATGATTATTATGTCTTGGTAAACAAAGTTTGAGGAAAGACGATACGTATATTTTAACACATTTTGCCGAGAATGAAATTTGCTTCGTATTTGTTTTTATTTATTTATTTTTCGCTTTTTATAAAAAATATTGTTGAAAGTTCATGATTCTTCGTTAAAATGGTGTTTTGATAAGCGAGCCAAAAAATATTGGATTTATTATTGATCGAAATCAATCTATTACACACTCCAATACTGAGTTGAAGTACGGTTTCACAGAGGGCAATTTAGTATCAGCGATTTAGTAAAATCGTTTGTAAATAAAAGATAATTGTGTATTACATATTCACCACTGACGATTCGTTATTTTTATTTCTCGAATAATAGACATTTAAAAAGTCGTTCAAACATGTAATTTGGAATAACGCTACGAATTTTTTCGTTATAAAATCACCAAATTAAATAATATTTCAAGTTGCGTCGGAGTTTTTGAAGCTACAAAAGAAGAATCTGCAAATGGGATTTGCATATTTATCTCAATTACGTATTTCCTGTCAAAAAAAAAATTGTTTGTAAACTCGGCTACTTTTATGAAATGCAAGGTCAGAAAAATTAATTTGAACCCCATCATTCGTATGGATCGATCCATCACATAGAAAACCCACGTTTTTGTGAACAATTCATATAAAATGAATAAAAACGATTTTTTATCTGAAAAATACATCATCTTTGGTATTTTTGCTCAAAACTGTGGTTTTTTTTTCTGAGAATATCGCACCAATTTGATAAAATGGCAAAAGTTGACCGAAGGGACATAAATACAAAGTTTTTATTGTTGTTGTAATAATTTAATGATTGTATCTCGCGAGGAACATATTGAAACAGCCATTTTCAAATTTCTTTTTTTTTTTAACCAGTTTTACTTAGGCCCGGTTTTTCCACCTCCCGGTAAATTTTATCTGATAGTTAAAGATCTGCTACCCAATGCTACGACCGTCAGGTAAAATTTACCTGGAGGTGGAACAACCGGCCCTTAGATATCAATGAACAAAAAATGCAATATCTTTTGTTAATAAGTATTTTTGAAAAAATCGAGCAAAACTAATCGTAAATATTCGCAAAAAAATAACAAAGCATAACATTTTTTTATTGCTCAAAAAACTGTTGGGTTAAGGAGCTGAAATTTTCAGTAAATGTTTTTTTGTTTTGTTTTTTTTTTCGCCGTGGCCAATTTAAGAATTCGGTTGTGCTTTTTAAGTTTTTTCTATCACACGTCGACAACGCTTGGTTTAAGAAAAAACAAAACGGTTAAGATTTCAGTTTTCACGGTGCAATTTTTGAATATGCTTTTACGTTCGTAAGATAACGGTTTATGTGATATTGGCTTTTGGCCGGAACTTTATTCACGAGGATTACGCGCTTCGGCTCTTTCTATAGCAAACTTCTCGATGGTTAGCGTAATTAAAAGTAACCTTTTCCGTTCGACCGAAATACGCCTTTTTATGATGCAAGAATTGTCGAAATCAATAAATTGTGCAAAATGAGCCAGAATATCTCGCACGAACGTAGAAATTTACAAAAACGTTTCCTCTTCAAGACAATTCGAGATTGGTTTTATTTACAAACCTTAGTTTGTTGTAAATTCAAACATATACTCAGCTACTATTCAAACATTTCCGATTCGTATACCTTTACGAAATCAGAAAAGCGTGGATTAAATCCAACTGCGCGCGTTTATTGTGAACAAATAATTGTTAATTCGAGATAAAATTGTTACCGTCGACGCGCTATAGTTCTGTTAATTGTAGATGCCAAATTCAGCAACAAAACATACGAGTGATAAATGTAACGAATCACGAAAGTTCATTGAAATTGTACTGTTAATGTTTCGATTTTTGAAAATTTGAGATCTTCGCGCAATAGAGATCAAACCTATATATGCCTGGAAGAAATTTCGCGTTCGATGCAAATATATCTTAGAACCCCTATGCTGTGAAGTTATTGAAACGATCTTAATTTTTGCTATTAAATTGTTATTATATTACGGGAATTTGACGCAAACTTTACGGCGGCCTATCCGCGACATGGGAAAAATTTCATCCTATGGCTAGATATTTACATATAAATATTGGAAGCGTTGCCAGACATTAAGACGCATCAGTTTTTTTTTATTTTTTATTTTTTATTTTTTATTTCCATACGTAGTAAAAATTGTTAAAAAAACGAATCTTCGTGTTTATACGGAAAGATGCAGATCGTCCCACAAAATACGCTATTCATGTGTAAAATCAGGGTTTTACGGTGCTGTATGAAATGATGGTACAATTATAATATAAAGGTGTAAATAGTTTATGAAATACTAATAAAATGAAGAATTATTTTTCGAAAAAAAAAAAGATTACTAAAAAACCAAACAAATAATAATACCACAATTACCAGGGCTTGGAGAAGGAGTGTCGCGTAAGTTGCGGGACAATTTACGACTTTCCTAGAATTTCGCTATACAGTGACATTACAACATATTTATACCGGTCAATTCATATGATGTTCGTTATGTTCAGGGACATCCGGTCGGGTTGTTAGGAGACGATGGAGGACCTACGGCGGGGGCATTGAGTGACGGTGTGCCAGGAATTGAAACGTCCGAGCACCACAACCCACCCGAAATGCTCGACGGACTTGATGGTAAGACTTTTCAAATATTTATAACCGGAATTTTATGGCAATCTCACATATTTCCTGTCTTCTTTCTTTCGATCTATTCAATCGCTCATATTTTTTTCTATCTCAAGTAATGTACAATAAAAATGTTTACGGTATTTTTTACGTTAATTAATGTTCAACATTAATAATCTAGTACTTAAAACTGATTAATTAATGCTGTATATGAATATGTACAAAAGCTACAATTAATTAACTTTGAGTGAGGATCAATCAATATTGCGCATCATTTAATATAACACTTATAAATGTTTTTTTCTTTTTTGGTAATTGATATAAAAAAGGTAGATTGTTTAAAAGACAAAAGTGAAAAATTGCAATATGACACGACTGATGTTGAATTGCCAAGGAAACATGTCAGATTCATGAAATCAAGGAATATATGCATGCACGTTTTGGAATGATATCGCGAACTGGCGTAATTAGTCGTACGAGACGAGCATCCCCTCTATTTCCGAATTTTTTGCGGATCGTAGCCAAGTGTACAGATTCTAGAAGAACGGAGAATACCTATGTGACCCTTGATCCTATATACATACACGTACATGCATGCATACATACATATATTAATATATGTCGGTATGCTTTTGTATGAGTCGATGTGGTATATATACGTCTTACCAGCGAAAGCCCATTTCAGAACAGTACACGGAGAGAATTAAAAGTGAAAAATTACCGTTACAGCAATAGAAACGGGGCATAACCTTGAATGTTTAGAATTTTTACAGCGCAAAGTGTAAATTTTCATGAAAAGAAAATAAAATTTCCTGTATTATACACGTGATTTTATTTTACTTTCATGAAAATTTACATTTTGCACAGTAAAAATCGCACACATTCGAAGTTGTGTCCTCCGTTACTATTGCTGTAACGGTAATTTTTCACTCTTAATTCTCTCCGTGTAGTTGGGCCTTTCCCTAAGCCGAACTACTTTATTCTAAAAATCAAATAAGAAAAACTATTTTGTCCTAAAATTGGGTTTCGCCGGTAACATGTGTATGTACACATACAAATGTATATATCTAAACGAATCGTTCACTACTAAATAGGCCCTTTTAGTGTTGTGGTGATGGTATCGTGCATTTGCTATGTCATTGTCGTAATAACAAATAATGGTCTCGCCCTTTCGCTCACTCTCTTCCATATCACATTTGAGAATATTTTTTTAAATGCCAACCAAGTTTTGCGTACAACTTTATCTCTTTATTCTCACAATCACGAAAATATTTTTTAATAAAAAACAAAAAAAAGAAGTATTTAAAATAATAATAAAAATGAAAATCGCATTTTTATGATAACTGGATTTATCGAAATTGGCGTATAAGCAAATGGACAATACTCGGTTGTGTCTGAGGTTGGTGCGTGGGTCGAGATGCCGTACGGTTGGATTGATGACTCTTTCGAGTTTTCGTTCTGTCACAAACAATGGGGAAAATTCAGAATCATTGATGTTTCCTCGTACTCAATAATTTCATATTTTGTTGACTCTGAAAAAAAAAGAAAAAAGAAACTAACTGCCAATTAGTTTTTTGCAAACTATTTTTATTAATTAATTCAAACGGTGTCCGAATATGAAAATACTCACAGACATTTTTCTATGCGACTAAAAATTATCCATTTTCAAAATTTTCAAGCAGTGGTTGATCGTTTTTTAAAGGAATGTATTTATTTATATATATTTAACACGTTTGTTTAAAGATAATATAATGTTTAATGATCTCAATCGTATTGGTACTACGAAATACCTTGATTCTGTCTAATCCTGTATATTATCTAAATGACCGGATGGGTCGGATTTGTATGTATAAATATGTTTATTTATCCCTAAACCTATTGGTTCATATATATTTATTATATATGTATAACGGCGTAATGACGGGTTTCTCTGTGCATGATTTTGAACTGTTTTTCTCTGCCATTTTGTCTTACATCGATCCTCTTTTCCTTTGCCTTTTCCACCGCCATCGGTCCATTTCAAGGATAATTTTGGGCGATTGTGTCATATATATATTTTGTGAGGGAGAGAGAGAGAGAGAAAGGGAAATCATAATAGTGCTTTGCTCTATCCTCCCATCAGTAGATTTTTTTTCGTTCCTAACATTCTCTCTCCTCGAGACCCCTCTTTCGTCATTGGGCTTTGAGAGTACCCTTGTGGAATTTCTATCGTTACAATCCCGACGTATTTCACTTTTCGCGAAGCACAAATCGAATTCCGTTTAGATTTGTTTGTTTGTTTTGAAACTTTTCTTTTATCGACCAAAAGAAATTTAACACGCCCAATCATGAGCAGATAAAATTACGCAGTGATGTTGATTCCTTTGTTTATGTTTTTACTGAATTTCCGTTCATTTCCTTTTAGTCTATGTTTAATTTCGTTTCGACGACCCTGGAAAGGCTCCGTGAAAACCTGAATTTCATCCCGTCATAATTTATTCTTCTTCATTGTCAGAGCTCTTCGTTATTTACGTAATAACTAGAGTTCATATTACCATTTTACCAAATACCGAATGTTTTTTTTTTTTTTTTTTTAATCTTTTTTATTTCTTCCCCACCTTTATTTATTATGTTCTATTTTATCATTTGATTCTTGATCGATTTCGGCTTTTCTATTTCTTCGTAGTTTTTATCATTTCGTTTGTATTGCCAATTGAATTTGCGCTGTGTTGATTTAAGATTTTTTAGTAAATTTGAATCTCGAAGGAAATTTTGAAGATAAAAAAATTGAAGTGAAATATGGATAAAAGAAATGGTATGTGTGTGCTTATGCGAACTTCTTCGAGATGTAGATTGATTGAAGAGTGTGGTAATTATCGGAGAAATATATACTTGCACGTATATATATCTCGTGTGCATTTTTTACGGAGCGTGCCAATAGAGGGAGAGGAACGTATTTAAAATCTCATCAGAGATGACCACATTGCGCTAGGTACACGTTCTTTGTATACAAAAATTACAAAAAATTTCATGGCATCAATTCTGCAAAATCGGTCTAATTAACAAACAGTTCGTAATTGTACGCATTTAATTGAAAGAATAGAAAAAAAAAACACCAAAAGAAATTCCTTCAAAAAGAAAAGTGCGGTAGAAAAAAAATTTATCACTGCACGTATGAGAGTAACAAGTGACGGATAAATAACAATGGATAGTCTCTTGAGGTGATTATTTTGCATGTAATGAAATGTCTGATTATTTATATCGAGCGCAAAATGACTCAGTGCATCCATGGGTGTTTGTCAGTTTTTACGAAAACGATCGCAGCATCATGGCAGAAAAAGGCAGTATAACAATTTTATTTTTTACTGTTCTACTCCACGAGAACCCTGCTCTTAAAATTTATTTTTAAAATATATAATCTCTACTCTTCAACCAGTCTACTCCCATGTCATTTTTCATTTTCAACGTATCTAATCATCGTAAGGCATGCTCCAAAATATTATTACTTCGAAAAAATGCCTACTCCGAAATATTACTTTTCCGTAATATGCCAGTACAACAACTCCACTCTTTACAGCTCTACTCCATATTGACTCTACGCTAAAATACATAAAATCTCTACTCTTCAATGTGTCTACTTGCGCGTCAACTCTAATCTTGAATGTCAAAGTAGACATGTTAGAGATTATAGACGTTATGTATTTTAGAGTAGAGACGTTAAGAGAGGAATTGTTATGGAGTAGAGAAATAAAGGGTAGAATTTTCGTACTGCAATTTCTTAGATTAGGCATATTTTGTGGTATACTTTATGATGTGTAGAGATATTGAAAATTGGGGATGATACAGAAGTAGAGACGTTAAGAATTCTAGAGTAAAGATTTTAAGACCGGAGCTGCGATGGATTAGAGCTGTAAAGAGAAGAGTTGTATAGGGAGAAAAAGCGATCGATGGGACGAGGTAAACAAAACGTGTGCCGTTTGAGAATAATAACATCAACAAAAAAAAATGGTCATCTTTGTCTCTTATGTACTGCATACTGGAAACTCGAGATAAAACGTTTGTTCTGTTCCTATTTTCTCTTCAGTTGAACATTTTTTAATTTATTTTTATCTCTTCTGATTTGTTTTATCTTTCTCCTTGTTGCCAATCATTTTTTAAACGTTTCTCTGTCTTCCTGAATGTAGAGAGTGAAAAATTGATAAAGTAGATATCGTATCGTATTGTGTGCACAAATTTAGAAAAGCGAGAATCAAAATTTCACTGAGAGAAAGAGAGAGAGAGAGAGGGAGGGAGAGAGAGACGCAGAAAGAGAAAGAAATTGAAATGGAATCCTTGTATTCCAGGAACAACAGGAAACGAAAAGGATATTGACAAAAAGTATGACTTGAGCAATAAGCTAGACCAGCAACTCGGTACGGAAAGTTGTAGGCTGTGCGGTAAGAGCGTAGCCAACATAAAAAAACACATGAAATCACATTTCCCGGACAAGTATCAGTGTCACATATGTATGATATCGCTCACGAGATCGGACAATCTTAAAAGACATATTAAACTCAAACACGGAATACGTCCTGAAGGATCAATACTGTCGTCGTTTTCGCGCTGCGAGACCAAACACTTCCTAGCTAAGTCCGACGAGTATCTCACCTAGCCGCGGATTAAGAATAACAACGAAAGCATGTATAAGATCCTCAGGTACTTGAAGATCAATTATTAAGGCGAAAACAAATCCGAACGAAAGAAAATAACGAAAAAAAGGACAAAAAAACAGACGTATATTTAAAATATAAATTATTATTTAAACAGCTGAAGAACGATATTACACACTATTTTGTATATTATACAGGTAAACGTTATTTCTAACGTTCCTTACTCGTGTACCAAGATAGCGAGATACTATTCATCGGTCACGCAGTCTTATTTATTCTAAACATTAAGAGATAGAATATTTTTTTTAATACAATATATATATTTATATATAAATACTTACACACACACACACACACACACACACACATACACATATTTATATACGCATTATATTTATAAGTTATCTTTAGGTGGCATTGTCAATCAGTTCCGAACAAGGACTTTGACGTACAATCATATGGTTACCTCATAATTTTCGTGAAGCACAGTCTATCGGAGTCACATATATATAAATATAATTCTCATTTAGATTTATAAGAAAAAGCAAATCGCGCAAGTGCTTGATACATATATATATTTCGCGGAGACTGAATCTAATTGTCATATTTCTTTTTATTTATCCAATTTTGTCAACGATTCTCACGTAAGAAAATAAATGAAATGATCACCATTACAATGATTTCGAATAATAATGAATGACATCAATTTTACAAGAATAGATAATAATTCAAGCTTTGAATATATTTCAACTTGGTTTTTTTAGTATTTCAGTCACAAAGTACGGTTGTTTAGTTGACGAAAATATTTCCCTGGATGACAACCGGATGAAGTCTCGCTTAATTATATAATCTCAAGCAAAGCCAAAAAAAAGTATTTAAGATTTAACTAGAATACTCTTAATGATTTAATTTTTAGTAACTTATATATTTATGTTTGTGGCCCGCGTGTAAAGATTTAATAAGGTCCTGTGTCTTCCTATCGCTCGAACTTACTATACATATATATTATACGCCGGGTTCGAGCGACAGGTATCATGTAAAAGATGAGCGAAAATCGGAAATAATGACGCGTCGGTTGCCGAGACGACGCGTCGATCACACACGCGTTGTATGAGAGTTCTTTTGATGCAAAAAAAAAGAACGAGAGAGAAAAAGAAAAAAAGTCTTTTTCGTGTCCTTTTTCAGTGAGTGGTAGTAGTATCTCAACCGGAAACCCGCGGAAAATGGGATTTTATGTTCGGAAAAGGTTGTAAAATTTTGACTGAATTCGATGGTGGAAAAGCATCTTCGCTCGAGAAAGCTCTACCACCCGTTTCGGTTGTGTGGCAAATGTCGGTTTATATATTCGTCGAAAAACCCTAGCGATGCAGAATAGCAGAAATTTCTCGTCTCTCATGGGCGCATTTCACGCTTCTTGCGCGCTCCTCCTCTCCACTCCGCGCTTTTGCATAATGTTTCATTTTCAGCACGTTTACCGCTGCTCCCTCCCTTTCGGTCGTCGCTAGTTTCACGAATTTCAAAATTTCACAAATTCCTCCGGTTCCGACGAGAATTCAAACCGTTTTCACCCCTGCCCCCGATCCCCTTCAAACCCACTTTTCAATGTCGAATATCTCTCCAGTTTTCGAGTTTTTCCGAACAACTTACGAACGCGTCTAATTCTTTACTAACTCAAATACATATAGTTACAGAAATTTCTTGACGTTTGGAATAATGCAAACGGAATAAGAGATCGGGGAAAGTCTAGGAAAATTCGCATTGTTCCGCTCCTTAAACGCGCGTTATTAATTTTGTTTGTCCACTATTGATTAACTGTACCCGATCATTATGTTCGCACGGTTATATCAAATTTATTTGTGGTCGGAACACAATTTATAACTAGAGAAAAAACGATATCGATTTCACGATGAAAAACGAGAATCGCGTGCCCCGTTTTGTAAATTTGCATCGACCGGATTCGCGAGATATTATACAAACCCCTAATAACTATGCATCGTTATAGAGAATTCTACGATATTATTCTCTCGACTCCAATAATAGGCTCGTACAATATATACATACATAAGTTGTCTATATTGAAAACAAAACTTTCACTCAGAACCACGATTTTCCGGTTTATTCGCCATCTTTACTTTTTCCTTTTTTTATCTTTTTATTTTTTCTAAACTGTATCAGTATTTAAGGCTGAGCAAGCTGTAAAAGACTCGAAACGATAAAAAAAAAATCGACGAAGGAAATCCTCGACCCTGGCACAAAAGTGACAGGGGCAAACGGTGGAAGACTGAGAAAAAATGGGATGGATTAAAGCGAGCCCGAAGGGCTCGAAATAGTCATAATAAACTAGTCCAAAGGTCGCATTTTTAATTTGTAACCTGAAGCAGGAAGAAAAATCCAGGTTTTCATTTTTCTTCCATTTTCGGTACGTCGAGGCTTGTGGCGCCGTTCGTGTGTGTATCTGTGTGTGTGTTTTGTCTCTTTTACTATAAGAGACTTGTTTCAATAGAGTATAATTATTGCATAACGTTTCATTGGGAATCGACAATTAATTATTTACGATAATTTAGCGATGTAGTATTTATGACATGTATCCCAGTTTATTTTATTTTTTTGTATGGAAGGCGAAAATTCAATCCAAATTTCGGATACGACTCGAAATTTCGAAAATTCGGAAATTATTGGAAACAATTCCACCTACGATTTAACTATCCTTTTGATAAAAAAAAAAAAAAAATACAAATCTTTCTCTTATACCCTTCACCATTACAATTACGTTTACAGCTCGAATCGATTACCCCGTCGCGGGGCCTCGGAGCGATTTAGAACTTGTCTCAACTCTTCCAAGCGAGTTTGGTTTCTTATTTGCTATTTGTTTTTCTCTATTTTCCAGATTCGTCATATTTAGATCTTCCGAGCAATGAATTAACGCCGTTAAATGACCTAGATCGCGTACACTTTTCCAATTATTTTGATAAGTTGCCAAACACGTACGCGAGTAAATGCAAAATATGCGGTCGTGTTGTCTCCAATTTAAAGAATCATTATCTTACTCATTATCCAGGAAATTATTTGTGTCCGATTTGCGGTTGTCGTAGAACGCGATTGGACAATTTAAAGCGTCACATTAAGCTCAAACATCCCGAAATACAAATAATACACAAGAGTCTCCAAGGGAATACGGTACTCAGTTGAGGCGTTTGTATATTTCGCTTTTGAAAAACGAAGAGGTGTATTTTTCCTTTTTTCCTCGTTTGCCTCTCATAGAAACTTCATTTGTTCGTGTTTGCGAGTTTGTATCCTTTCTCACGCTGCGACGTCTTTTTCACGAGTACCAACGTGAAACTCACACCTTCTCTTGAACCTCGGTCTAAATAACAGTCTCGGTATCCGACTAGCGCCATGCAATCTTTTACGCTTGGTGGCATCGTGCTCGCAAAAAGTACATAGCAAGGGGGAAAAAATGAAAAAAAAAAAAACAAAAGATTTAGCGGAAGAAATGATTCTGGCTGTCCAAAAATGTCGCGCAACCATTTCACATTTCTTACTTTTTATTATGTTTTTCTTCAATTCTTTTTCGCGCATTCAACGCGTGAAATGCGTCGAACTTTTTTCCTTATCCTATTTCGACGAGTCCTCTTTTACGTCATATCGCATAAGACATTATTATTATTATTATTATTATTATTATTATTATTAATGTTCTTGATATTAATTATCCTACGAAACGGATCTACGTTTTTATACGTCACCAAACGCCATATGAGTTTTTTTTTCTTTTCAACGGTCCATATTTGTGTATGCTTTATTCGTAAATCTGTTTCGATGTTGAAATCGACTTAAACATTTTTTTAAAGTACGATATGTGTATTTATGTATAATTTTTATTTATACTTAACCGTTAACATTAGTTAAACTGGTAATATTTAATTATGTATTATTTGCGTTAAATTTAATTACGTAAAATGGTAAAAGTCTCGAGGGTGAACTTTCTCACGCATAAACGGTGATCCGATACGACGTTTTCGACGGGGGAACAATCTCTGTGTTTTCTTCCTCGAAATAAAGGAATGAAAGTTCATCCTCCAAAAGTATAATAAATGTGACACAGCAGCACGAGGGAAACATAAAAAAAATGTATATTAAATGAATTACAAAATGTATTATTTGCGCTGGAATCAAGAAAAATAACAGGCATTTGACAGTCCTCAAAAATTGAACTGCAAGAATGTGTTTGTTATGCTCAAAACCGATCCACGTATAATTCGTCTGTATTAGGCGACAAACGAAATAATTGAGACATACGAAAACTTGGTGTTTCAAGGTGATCGAGAGATAATAAGATGCTGTAGAAAATGTACAGCAATTTCCCGATACAAATTTCGTACCTTATAGAGTTCTCGTGCCTTTTCCGTAACGGCCTGATAGTACAATAAACCACCCGTCGTGTTGCGAAGTTCCCGTTATTGTAAAAGCCACATGCCAGAATCAGTCTCGATGGGAGGTCCTTAGGAAGCAGGAGGGAATTATATATTCAATAAAGACTTTGAAACCGCAATCATCAAAAACACTTGTCGCTCCACTCGAGTTGCCACAAATGAAAAAAAAATAAATGAAAAAAGGATAGTGAAAAAAGCATTATTAACAAGCAAAGCGATTGAAGAAAAGAATAAATTCTTAATCCAATGATTGATGAAAGAGCTGTATCGTTGAGTCCGAGAGAGATAGTCAAAAAGCAGATTCTCATTTTCCTCGAAGACGCTCGATATTTCGAGAAAAAGGAAAGCTACATGTAATTTTTTTATGAAAGTAGAACAACGTGTAATTTTTATTTTTCTCGAAAATTCAATTGTGTCAGAGAAAAATGTACGGAAGAATTTTGAATGGTGGAACAAATGAACAAATTGTTTAGATTATTCATCAATTGTTTAATTTTTTAAAGAGTCCTTTTTACTGCACTGTAATTTTTTAGAAATTCCACATAAGTGTGTCTCATTTTCATAGTAAAAAATTACAATTAAATTTTAGGTATTATTGCAAAAAAAAAGTTATTTTATTACATTCCAACGACGTGAACTTTAAAATCATCTTATCTAATGTTTCATAAGCCCTTAAATTCTCACGAAAGAAATTGTAGTATTTTTGTGAGAAGAAGAACAAGACAAGACACGTAGACCGCCTCTATCCTATTCTTCTTCACGCATATAAGCTTCTTATCATCATCTGAACTCACTTCTCCACATATTGTTATTATAGTTTCACCATAGTTCTCTTGTTAATACGATCATGAACTTTTTTGTTCCTTTACAAAATCCAGCAAAGAGTCTGTTCGCCCTCATTTAAACTTTTTGCTTTTACTATCGTTCGTTCCACTAACTCTATAATTCGTATACGCCGTTTATGTCTCTTGACTCTTTCTCATTCTCTCGTACTTCATCTTCCTCATGCTTTCCATCATATTCCGAAGACTCTAATCCCGAGAAATGCGCAAGATGCACTTTCTACTTCAACGATTTTCCGATCCATGCCATGAGGGAAAATCGTAGAGTTACTTGGGCCAATCGCCGTGGGTGCATCTTGGGCTGCTCGTTCAACCGATATAAACAAGTAACTTGCTACAAGTTCCTTAATCTTTCCGTTCTTGATGATGCCTCCGAGAATGAAACTACGCGTGTGGCTCAAATCAGAAATCCAAATACGTAGCACACGTCATTATCGTGTAAAACTTGTCTACCTACCGACTGCTTAATTACTTATCTTAGGCACATATTTATATACGATTACATAATTATACAACTATTAATATTAGCGAGATGTATTTAATGAAATGAAAGAAAAAAAAAAAGATCTCGAACGTTTGTATACTCAGCATTAGCAAAATACAATGTGCGTGAGACTATGTAACGACTGAATTTCATTTATTTTTAAAAAACTTATTTCTTCGTAGTATTAAGTCAACGGGTCCGAAGTTACTCATGTAAGATCGAATATTCCTTTTTCCATTTTCAAGAGTCACGTGGTTTTAAATTTATACGAAAACAAGAACAGGTTATCGATTACAAAATAATAAAAAATGTTCCTTTTGCCTCTTCCACACTGTGATATGACACAGCTTCCAGTGCCTTTCATACAAGCAGTTCGCTTCAAATTGGATGTCTACCGAGCTAACAACTCCCGACAAATGCTACAAAATCCTCCGTAAAATACATCTCGGGACAGTTCTACGTCTACTGAGACGTTTCTTTCTTGTAATTCGAAAGGCGCAATTACTTAACGAGTTAGAATCGTTTCGTTGAAGGAAAAGCTCATCAGAGGTAGTTGTCCCGGGTGGGGGTAAAATTTTCGAATGACGAAATTTCGAACAGCTAAAATAGCGAATTTTAACATACAGTTATCGATACATATATATATAATTGTATGTTAAAATTCGCTATTTTAGCTGTTCGAAATTTCGTCATTCGAAAATTTTACCCCCACCCGTTGTCCCTGTCTTTTTTTTTGTTTTTTTTTTTTTTTTTTTTCGGTAGACATGCATCGTTCACCGACCCTCTCAGTTCGTTTTTCATGCCGTTGAATTTACTTTTTTTTCCTCCCCGCTCGTCCTCCTCGCTCTCATTCATCCTCCTTCCCTTCGCTCACTCACTCTTTCCCCAATGATATATATTCTAAAAACAAGCCCTTCATATAAGATCCTCGAGTGGAATCGTCATGCGCACAACAGGCCAATGTACGAAAGCATCCCCGCGGTGATCGATGGGGTGAAAGTGAATGTTGTATGCTGCAGCGTTATCGATAGAACTTGCGTTTGCATGGGGCCGGTGGAGAGGGAGGAAGGGAGGGAGGGAGAGTGGTAAACGAGGGGGAAAAAATCGGGCCTTCCTTTTCTCGTGTGCACACATATCGTTCTCGTCCTGTACGCGCAAACAATAACAGCAGGCTTTAGCGCACCCCTCTATCTCTCATTCTCTCGCCCTCTTCTTCTTCAGTCCTTTCTGTCGCTCTCTTTCGGTCTCTCTCTATCTCTCTGTTACAGTGTTGGCCACTGGTGTCTCACTGAAGAGAGAGGAGGAGGAGTTTGTCCCTGAAGGTCAGGCTGCACCGACCGAGCTCCAGCTGTCCTGCTGGATGCCCGCCTCGTGCCTTCTACCCCTGCCCGCGCCCCAACATCCAAGAGATGCAAGGGGGTTTGTCGACGTTCGCGGCAGTGGCGTCGGTGTTGATGATGGCGATGATGGCGGTGACGGTGATGAGCGCGACGAACGAGAAGGGAGCACGTTGGACCCTCCGTCGTCATCCTCCTCTTCCTCCTCCCATCATCAATACGACATGTTCGTCCGTGTGCCAGACGACGGTTTTCGTCGCGCTCAGCTTTACAGCTGCCTGCGTTGTGGCAAATGGGTTAGCAACCGATGGCACCACATTAGATCACATCGTTCCCAAAATTGTCATTGTCCCTATTGCAACAATGTTTTTACACGCAGCGACAATCTTAAAGCCCACATTCGGAGTAAACATCCAGGACTTTCTTTCTTGAATATTGTACCAAGTTTCAATTAGTAACCAACGTCATTACATTTGTTCATTTTTTTTTTTTCATGATTATCTTTATCGAGATTCGAACTACTCCGTAGTGTATACTACGTAATACCACCACTCCGTAATATATTCTGTATAAATTGCATTGCATATTCATTCTCGTCGCATTGATTGTTCGTTCTTTCGAACGGGTTAAATCTAACACCCTCTGTATACACCAAACAAACTATCACAGCTTCTAAGTGTTTTTTTCAACTTTGGAATATCAAGCACTTCGCTACGAGATAGAATGTACCCTGCAAGCTTGAATAAATTCAACCGCGCTTCAAAATCGTCTGATGAAACGTGATATTACGCTCGAGTGCTGTTTCAAAAATAGCAGTCAAGTCTGAGAATTTAATAAATTTTTTTTATTATTCAACAATTTCAAGATGTACATATTGATCGACATATTTCAGCTAATAATTAAGAAAAAAAAAAAAAACTTGGAACGATTTCATTCGGTGAGTCTGTCTCATTTTTATCATCCCATTAGAATGATCCCCCTCGAGACTTTTCTCCAAGCATTGTATTGCTACAGAAAAAAAGATCAGTTTCCCATTGCACTCCAATAGTCATAATCATTTTTTTCCTCTTGTTTGACAGTCTGCCCTTTTTCTCGATTTATAAGCCGTGTAGTACGTGAGTTTTTTTGTTCTACTCGAATCTCTCATATGTTCTGTCTCTCCTCTCTCCTCCCTTTCTGTCACTATTTATCTGGCAGTCAGGAGAATCTTTTCTTTGTTCGATGGCAGAGCTGAATGTGTCATCAAAATAGTGTGTTAACCGTGGCATGCAAGAATGTAACGGAAACGAAAGAGCGTAGATAGAGTGGAGGGCCTCGCTAAGGAGGGACGTTGTTGAGGAGTAGCAGGGATGAAGTGAACGAACAAGCACAATACATACATACACATTGAACATTCAGAGACTTGCCCTAAAGTAGGTCACGTCCGGAAAAACTCTCCAGCCTCTAGCACCATCGTCGTTCTCGGCATACTCGTCGACCCATTGCTGAAACGTCATCCTTCTCGCTATATTTTTATATAAACTCCATGTCTATATATTAATGTGTATGCGACTACGTAGATATATATATATATATATATAAATATGTACACATACAAATACCTCGAGTGTTTCAATACATATACAGGGTGTCCCAGATTGTATTACCAATAATGGAAACTTAAGTTCAGAACCGAATTTACATTCCTAAAGTCCAGTACCACTTTTCTTATCGAAAACGTTCCTGGTTAATTAATTAAATTAAAAAATACAAGCACTTTTATCGCACACAGGGTCGAAACGATTACAAACAGAATACAAATGCATATGACCATTTTGATAGTGCATAAAAATAAACCATTAACGGTGCTTTTCTATCTTCACAAGTTTAATCCTGAGAAGGGTGCGGTCTATTTTCGATACGCATGCTAATCTCAGGATTTCTCGATCCCTCATCGTTTTCATATTGTTTACAGTAAAATTATGCGTACTCTTTAACAACATTAATACAAATTCATTGGGGGAGGGGGGGGGGGGGGCGTTCAAAAAAAGGCATTTAATTTGTCGAGGCGGAATTCGTTCCGATCTTAAGAAAGTTGTATGCAAACTCCGAGCGAAAAGTTTATATCCATGTTTGAAAAAATAAATTATGATTGGAGTCTTTTTGTATCGAAAATAAAGTTGAGAGATACTAACTATTGCCAGACATTGTAGATAAAACTAGTCAAAAAAATTCTATAAAAAAGACCTGTGTAAAAACAACCATATTAATTTATGTTTTTGGTGTTATGAACAAAACTTATCACCGGACCTGCACCTACTACAGCCGCATAGTCCTGTCACGTATAGGGAAAACGCGGGACAATGCTAACACAAACCACGAAAAAAGAATCGTGGCAACGTCGCACGGCATATTGTGAACGATGTGAGAGACGGAAGAATAGAGGTTATCCCGCTCTTACAACGGGTAACACGTGGATAACATTGCCAGTTCGGTTCAGCTGATTGCTAGCTATTCCCCGACTCGTGCGATTCTCATGAAATTCACGACTTTTTAGAGTGATTTGCAAAATAAATACGTGGCGAAAACATTTGAAAAAATTATATTACATTAAAAAAATATTGCATAATGTGTCGCTATTTTTTTGAGGATTTCTATCAACTCGATTTTCAGTGACATAAAAACGTAAATATTGAAAGGTATTTTACTGGATTCTCCCATAAGCGCCGTGTTAATTTTTGCATTGTTAAACTCGATTTATACCAAAACGGCGTGGTCAACCTCATTGAAATTTAACCAGCAATTGTAGGATATTAAGAACTACACATGAATAAAATTAAAAAAAAAAAATCTGTCGAAAAGGGTGTTTTGCATACAACTTCCTTAAGTTTACTGTATTACCGGAACTGGGACACCCTATATATATAGATGTGTATATATATATTTCAATACTTGAGTTGTCTGTATCTGCACCCGGTAGTCTAAAACCAACATATATTGATGGTAGCAAACGTTAGCGAGACTGGTAGGCGATAACGCACAAAATGGAACATATTTTGATCATGTTCATAAAACTGCTCATGTCAGTCTCAGTAAATGCTTAATCTTAGAACTTACATTTGTGCAAACTTTTTTGAACCAGTGACTTTCTCTTTTATGAATTAAAAAATTGGTGCTCAGAGTTGCAAAATAGAGAGCTGGAAATGTTTGTAATATTTTTTTCATCAGACAAATTCTTAATCGCGTTGCAGATCTTTGAATCAATCATTAATTACGAGAAATTGAAGAAGTAGCTTAATTTGATTGAGTTGAAAGTTTTTTCATCAGTCGATATCTTAATCGCGTTATAGGTCTCTGAAATAATGATTAATTATGAGAGATTAAAGAAGTAGGTTAATTTCATTGAATTAAAAATTCATCAGTTAGTTGGGGAATATCGTCATATGTACCGATTCAAAATTCATGTGAAAAACTTATGTTTGGTATATATTTACCGAAAATATTGGTTCTCATCGCTCGAAAATTTACCCGCACCAAATCTGTAGCTTGGTATGGCGATTGAAACGCTGTAAAAACCTAAAATCAACGTATTGCCACCCCTGGTTTGCTGTTAAACTTCATCTCTCTCTTTCTCTCTCTCTCTCTCTCGCTCTATTGCCCCTTATCCCCCCCTTCTCTCTCTCTCATAAACGCGTACCCCACCATCATGCGCACCTTTTCCCTTCTTGGTGAACCTTTGTCCCTTTCGGTTTGGTATACGAGTCAAAGGCCGGACAAAGCTATCAAAACCAGTCAGATCGGATCCTAGAGTCCCTTAGCTTTCCCAACGTTTGCTGTGTGCACACTCTTGCCATCGAAATAGGGACAGAGAGAAAGAGAAAAAGAAAGAGAGGGAGAAGTGAAGTAAACTCTCTCACGATCCTTCGACAATCGCAAACATGATGGCGCCACAGACTTCGTAGCGCACGAATAATCCGTTGTGTGGAGATTAATCCAATGGCGCAAAAAGGTGGAACTAAGAATCAAACACGTACTAGACTGTAAAGTAACAGTTCGCTTTGATTGTACACGTGCAAATTGTTACAAGCTTTGGTGATCAACTTTTAAGTTCCTCCTCGCCTTATTTCACATAAACGATGCCTGTGAAGTGAAATAGACAATTCGTTGTACAGAATCCTGGAGGAATCGAACTGTAGAGGATAGATTATGCTGAAACTGCACTTAGACGATAACCATTCTATGTATAACTTGCCAGCTCCCTTTACGAACACATTTGTTTTTGTTATACGTTTGTTTATGGTTACACAGTTTTGTTCAGTAGCCGATAAACTGAGAGACTTACGAATACTCACTGCACACGTATTTCAACGCTCAGCCATAGGACAAACTTCCTTGCAAAGCTTCAGAGCGTACATGGACAGAAAAGAATGTTACACGCCCGATTGAATCCTTCCTTGGGTATTCTCTTCCACACCACCAAGCGGTACAACGTACCGCTCAAAGACAAGAGGTCGGATTGAATATATGTATGTGGGAGCTTACACTCAACGCCTGTCTCATGTAAAAGCGTCCACGTTTAAGGTCGGGTTAGGCACTCAGGCAGTTAGGACTCTCCTCGAGACTTCGACGGGGGGAGTTAAGTTACAGCTCCGAGGGGGTAAACACGTTTGTACTACCGTTTTCACTCTTGTCTGCCTCAGCAACCAACATGTATCCATCCGAATTGAACGCGATCCTTCCTGTCGAGACGACAAAAAAAAATACTGAACAGCTTCAAAATCTACGATATATCTGCAAGTGAGGCGAGAGGAAGACGCGAAAAAGCGAGCAGCTTCCATCTAAAACACGTTTCTCGTCCATGCACTCTCATCAAATCCTTTTCGCCGGGCACTTTTCTAACCTCGCTGTCATATTCCGGCGCTGATTGAATTAACTACACTCGACGTCGTAGCCCAAGAGGGAAGGCTTTTCTTTTCTAGAGTCAGGAGATTGACATTGATTCTTTTCTTTTTTTTTATACACTTGTGTCTATCTCCCGCTCGTATACCTTTGTTCACCAGATGTTAGGCACTTTTGAAAATGGCAAATATTAGCATTCTGATACGTAGAGTTATGCTTAAAGATTGGCAGGATTTTGAAATTACAAATTCGACCTAAGATTTCTGGCGTCCGGAACTTATTCGTTCCTCACTCGTATGATTCGATGACGTATATGTTTTCCTATGCAATATCGATTCGCGAATCTCGAGTGAGCAATACTCGAAAGCTTTAGCGGCTTTTACCACACCCATTAAGGGCATCATCATCGATTATTCATGTATACACAGAGTGTCCCAGAACCGTAGTCCAATAACGATAACTGAAATTTCCTAACCTTTGATAAATGATAACTGGTCATTGGATCAAAGGACATCTAAAGACTTTTCGTTTTCGAATTTTATGCCAAATTGACATTTCTGTTCTCCGCTTTCAGTTCTGATACACCCTGTATACAGATATACTAATCGTAGAACCATTCCGATATGGTCACGGTTCCAGACAAGTTAACTCATAAATTTCCATGGTGTTTCGATAGGATGATAATCTCACGCTTCGACATCCCTCAACAAAGCTCCATCTCATCTTCTAAGCTAAAATACGTGGCGCGTGAAAACCCTTTAAACCTTCTTCCACCTTTTTCTCCTTCATCTTCATTGTAAACAGTATCCCGTCTCCCGTGTAATCGGTAACCAATCGCGATGGCATTCACCCTCACAGAAGATTCTCGAAAAATAACAACTTATCTCTTCCATCGTGCCATTTAATGATAATCATATTAATAGGATTATAATTTAAGATCATAAAATCCTTTACAACTATTGAACATATTTCTTATCGTGTAACTATTGAACGTACCATTCTTTGTTTTAACAACAAAAACCGTTACCCCGTTGAAATTATATCGAGTATGATCAATGAGGAAATAAAAATGAAGCGCCCCAATATAAATTGTATACCGTATTTTCGCCAAGTCGCATAATAATCTAGAAGCTTAATTAACGAATAAGAGAAATACGTTAGTTATAATATTTTTGTACTTGACATTTTTGTGAAAATAAATGCTGCTATGAAGAGAAACAATGACGTAAAATTGAAGAAACAAGACCATACAGACAGGTAGTTGTGTCGACAGAGAGTGTAACGCACAAAATATGAAGCATTAGTCGGTTCTTTCGTCACCCTTTCCTCTCGTTTGCGTGAAACCTAATAAAGGGTTTGAGTGATCCTTCGATCGACCCGCACACCCGTCTTCAAAACGATTTGCAAAGTAAATCATTTATTAGTCAAAGTATATTACAAATTACGATACTATTGAGAAAGTACAATTCTAAGTTGAAATATTTATTTAAAATTCTTGAAATCATAATTCACTTCACATTTGATTTATTTATTTTTTCGTTATTTTGTTGATAAAAATTTAATTAATCGAGCACTTATACCTGAAACGTGCGTCTAATGCATAAACTGAAAAATCGCTTGGTATAGTTTCTTCATTTATTATTACACACCTAAAATCATTCCCGTCCTGCTCTCACTCCTAATATGAAAATTGACTTTCCGATGTCGCTCAATCTCTCTCCCTCCCTCTCTCTCTCTCTCTCTCTCTCTCTCTCTCTCTCTCTCTCTCTCTCTCTCTCCCTCCCTCCCTCCCTCTCCCCCTCTCCCTCTCCCTCTCTCCCTCCGACCCTCCCTCCCTCTCTCTCTCTGTCTCTCTCTCTTTCTCTCTGTCTCTCTCTCTCTCTCTCTCTCTCTTTCTTTGTTGCTGTCACAATAATCACACGCAACTGACACTTACCATATACTTATATATATACACTTCCGTGATGGGTCTAACGAAAATAATACTACGGCTATTAATCAAATACTTAACCGAGGATTCTCACTCTAACAAAAGGTATTATTTCATCGTTCCCAATTTTCTCTATGAATATATATATATATATATATATATATATATATATATATATTTAAACACGTTCGTGTTTGTAATTGTGTGTATGTGTTTTTGAGTGCGAGCCTGCGTACCTAAGGCACATCAAATCGGCCATTCCATTTTTTTTATGTCGCTAATTATTACGCGCACATAAACTGCTAATTATTATTTGGAAAGAAATTAAAGCTGCCATGAAAAATTAAAAAAGACATGAAATAAAAATCGTATCCGATTCTTTTCATTCGGAAAATTACCATTTCTAAAACCGATAGAAATAATGCAATTGTTTTGTATTTGCTTCAAAACAATTTTCGCTAAAATAACTCTTTTTTTATAAAAAAAAATTCAACTCTTAATTCTGATACTTCGAAATTATGAATATTCATTGAATTTTTGAATGATGTGGTCAATAGTATATTATTTTATAAGTAATTTCTCACCACAGTTAAAAAATGGTAGTGGCATGCCTCATCAAAGACAATAAAAAAATTGTGAAAATAAATGCAAGAACTTGATCTACTTTTAAAATGACGTAGAATGTTTTCGAAGTATTCAAAAATGTTTTTTCTTTTCAAACCCTTTTGTAAATGTGGTAATCTTGTATTTAAATTTTGTTTTTTCAACAGTACAAATAATTTCTATGCTCGAAAATCTGACATTAATTTGTTAACTCCAGTAAAGCTGTAAATTTTTTTGAGATTTGTAATTACATTTCGGAAAATCATGAAAGCAGCTTTCATAGCGTGATTTAAAAAAAAGGGTTGATTTGATGCGAAACGTAAATGTGTACATGCTTATGAATGTGTGGATATAGGCGCCAATATATACGTAGACCGAAACTATTTGTAACAGATTATGATTGAAGTATCCCAATTCGAGCCTCGTCGATTGAGATCAATAATCCAATTATCGATTTAGTGCTTGTGGTGGCAAAATGTGGAAATTCTTGGGCCCGTATGAAAATAGTTCGTGGATTCATGTCGTTCTAATAACATTTTTGGCTCAGGTCAAGCAAACATTAATATATAATGAAAATCCTGCCAATTTATTGCATAAAAAATTCCCGAACAGCTTTGTTCATGAAATTATATTTTCGCTTTCGGGCAAGAATGCGACTGTCCTGTCACGTGAAACGTGCCATAATTTTCACAAGGATATATTTAAAAATGTTCACAATGCTAAATCTTAAATAATAAATTAAAAAACTATTATGATATTGAGAGGATCATTTTTTCAACAATCTGTCGATGACATTTCCACTCGTTTCAATGACAAAAATAAACGTTGACATTGTCAGTAGAGAAAAAGAACATGTACATATTCCAGTAAAAGAAAGACAATGTCGACATTAATGACCATTTATTCCGTTTCTCAAAATGTTTGCAAATATAATCGACTCAGGTAATTGCAATGCCTCTAAATTACGTTGCTAAATAGCGCTTTTTTGCTTCATTCACGGAAATCAATGAGTCTTATTGCGATAAAAAAGCGATAAATTTTTTATCTCCACCAAAAATCCTCCAAAAATTCATGAGGTAATTGCAAAGCATCTAAATTGCGTTGCTAAATAGCGCTTTCTTGCTTCATTCGCAGAAATCAATGAGTCTTATTGCGATAAAAAAGCACCATTTTTTATCTCCCCCAAAAATCCTCCAAAAATTCATGAGCCATGGTTTGGATGAGCTATTTTGGGCACGCGGTTAACTTCTGCCGTGGGAGGCTATCGGCATTGGATATTTTTTTTTTTTTTTTTTTTTTTTTAATTTCCAATAGGGTGGGTTGGCTTGTGGTATTTCGTAATTAAATGAATACACTTTGGCAACGATTCTGTACAAAGTATTGCACTGTATAATAGTATATTCCGAAGACATAAAAATATAGAAAAAATGATTAAATTCCATTATGTAGAAAAAACACACATATACATATATGACTGCGGTGTACAGGAATCCGAGTTCGATTCGTAACAATCATTAACATTTACTGGGCTTTTTTAGCATTTCCATAAGAGGGACCCCCTCCATTGATAGTTGGTTGCAAAAAAATACTGTAAAATTCTAAAGTTGTTTGGGCAGCATAAAGAAAATGATTTGCGTCAAGTAATCGTGATTAATGGTGAAAAAATAAAAATGTAAAGAAATCTCGTACGAAAAATTTGGTCGGAAAATATAGGCAGAGCGTGAAAGAAAGATAAGAACGAAAGAGAATGCGAGAAAGACAGAGAGCGTGAGTGTATGATGCGAAGAATAGAAAATAAATGAATAAATGAATAAGAAGAGATAAGCCCCGGGCCCGTGGACGATGCCGAGAGAAGGGTGCCGTTGTTTAATTAGGGGTGGGGCGGGGGCTCGCGGGAAGCAGATCAGTTTAGTGACTTGTCTTGTGTTGATGTTGCAGGTTCAAAAGCCTGGCACATGCGGCTGACCTTTGACCGGGTGCCAGGCGGCTGCAACCTTCACAGGTGCAAGCTGTGCGGCAAGGTCGTGACGCACATCAGGAACCACTACCACGTCCACTTCCCCGGCAGGTTTGAGTGTCCTCTCTGTCGTGCCACCTACACTCGTAGCGACAATCTTCGTACGCACTTTAAATTCAAACATCCCGAGGCAAGAAAGATCGATCTGAACGATTTCATGGCCGGTTCGTTGGCCCTATCCGCGACAAATAACGACACGATGAACACGCTCTCATAAGCTAGCGTGCGTGCGTGCGTGCAGCGCGCGCGCGCTACCAACGTTAATAATATTAATATTAATAATAACAACAACAACAACAACAACAACAACAACAACAATTATAATAACGATACAACGGCGATAGGTATTGCCGATTATGACGATATTACGAAGAATAGTGACGTACTACAACATCGTATCGGACCATTTGATTCATCCGCCACTACGGAACAGCTTCGATACTCCGTATTTTTCAATCACTTTCTCAACTCACCAAATTTCGTAGATTTTGTCTTCTACGCTCTACAAATGCGATATCAACACAAATGAAAAGAAAACAACAACAACAAAAACACAAAAAAAATACATAGACAAGTCAAACTTGAAACTTCTACGATTTACGAAAATATTAACACATCAAAAAAAAAAGAAGCATTAAAGTACGCATGTGAAACAAAATTACGGATCGCAACAATGAGGATTTTCCAACTGCGCGGAATGAAAATGGGAAAGAGTGTCGCGTCTTTTTATAAGTTCTTCTATCATCAGTGTGATGTTTTGCGAGTAGCTCTGGCAATAACGATGCGTACGTTGCACTGTGTCAAAAATATTTACCCTTTTACACTTTTTTCTGTAAAATTTTTCAAATCACTATTGAAAACAATGATTTGCGAATAATAGCTTAGGAGAATGTAACAACAGAGCTATGCAGCTAAGTCACGCAAACTCACACTCAGGATTGAGAATTATTCTCGTAATATGTCATTCTATATACAGTGACCAAATTATACCGAGGGATAAAGAAAGAATGAAAGAGGGTGGGAGGGAGGGGGAGAGAGAGAGAGAGAGAGAGAGAGAGAGAGAGAGGAGGGTGGGAAAGGGTTGGAAAGATAGAAATAGTCGCGTGGGTAAAATGATACGTCCAGAACCGATACGGTTCTAGCGATAATATCGATAGTGACGGGCGCGCGTTCTTGGAACGCTTCGCAACCCGTATAAAACGAGGATTTGGAGATTTTTTATTATTATTTTTTTCTCCCGTCCCACGATTGAAACATCGATCGCGATGATGGCCGCTGGGCGGGATTTTATTTAGATTAAACATAACAAAAAGGAAAAAGAAAAAGAAAAAGAGATTATCGATATTAGGGTAATGGGGACGCCTTGAATCCAGCGCACGAATGCGTGTGTTGAAGTTGTACACACGTTAAGAATGAGGAAAATAAAATAATGGTGCTTTTTCGCTCTCAAAAATGGGAGAATAAATGGGAATAATAAAAGAAGGAAATTTAGATGAAATTATTGCATCAAAGTGGGAGCAAACGTGGTGCCAATATCTCCCGTATCTAGTTCGCTATTGAATGGCGTCGGCAGTTTGCAAGCCGAATATTAATTAAACTAATAATAATTAAATAATAATGATTAATCGAATCAGAGAGAAAGAGAGCGAAAGAAAGAACGAGAGAATGAGAGAGAAAGAGAGAGGGAGAGAGAGGGAGAGAGAGAGAGAGAGAGAGAGAGAGAGAGAGAGAGAGAGAGAGAAAGTGAAACAAAAGCAAAATTTTAAGGCGGAAATAAAAACTTTTCATTCGATATACAGGGTGAGGCCGTGAAGTTGTTGAAAGTGTATAGTTGGATCTTCATATTAGATTATAAATTGTATTAACATTCTTCGAGAATCATTAATAGCAATATCAATCAATTTTTTAATTAATATATACTTAACAACAACCACAAACAACAACAAAAAAATCACTTCTAAGCTCACGAATTGTTGCACGCATTTTAAATCTATTGACATACGAGGAAAGGAAAAAATGACTGCAAAAGTTATTACGAATTTACGACACAGAGACGATACGGTGACAACGACCGCTACTCGCACGAGCCATTGGGATTACTTGCAAAATATTAACCCAAAATGTACATGTGGTTTGGGCGGACATAAAATAGTTGAATACTTTGAGAGATTTTCGAGAGCCCACACAAATATATATGCACACATACACACACACACTCACACTCATACACAAATTACATACTCGCATACCAAATGTACGATCGATTTACAACGAATTTTCTATCCTATTCAACGTTTGTAAAGATTAAACACAGATATATAGGGTGGACAGTTATAGAACCATATTCAGGGGATCTTTGGGAATTTATTCTTTGTTGTTTATTTTTATCTTTTATTTACCGTTTTCTTCTTTTTTATTTTTCATTTTATAACGGTGCATAGCGCCTTGCAGCTCTGATACGAACACACTTGACTATTGGAGAAAAAAAAGAAAGAAAACCATACATTAATTGTTGAATAACACCACGCAATCTATGATTTCACCGATAAAAGTGGACGTTGCACGTCGCACGCAGCAAAATAGTGGAAAATGGGAGAGAGAGACATTCCACGATTTGATTTGGGACTTAACGCATATAGGGCAATGGCGAATAAGGTTTACTTTTTTGTCGGATGATTTATAGTACTATATTTTATAAATTACATTATCTATTGTTATCATACGTCACATTAGCTGGTTGGATATATAGTTATGTTTAAACACACACACACACACACACACACACACACACACACACACACACACACACACACACACACACAATTTTATTGACCGAACGCTCATGACGAGCGTCGTTGCATATTTGATGATCAATTTGTTTCATTGCAATTCGTTTGTTCTCAATTAGCATTTTGTGTTTGCAATTTTTTTTTTTCTATTATTCCACGTCCGTTTTATATTCTAATGGTGAAAAGTATTTCACGTCTTACGACCTACGCAATATACTGTTAGGGGATTTATGAAAAAGAGCGAACTAAAATAAAAAAGATTATATATTACACATTTATATGATATAAACAAAAAACACGACACAATATGACAGATTTAAGCAAATAACATGAAATTCATAAACGAATAAACACGAGACACGTATAAAACACACAAAGATCGAGTCCGCTAGCTGTTCAAAGAGCCAAACCGTTGAATATATGTGATCATTATTGATATTACCGTCGATCTATCTCTCTCTTTTTTTTTTTTATTTGTTTGTTTTTTTTTCTTCAATCACGGAGAAGATAAATTGCAATGGAAAAATCGCAAATTCGTTTAAAAAAAAAAAACAAAAAAAAACAAAAAACAAGATAACAATATTAATGGGGGGGGCACTTTGTATGGTTAAAAGCTGAATGGAAAAAATGAAATAACAAAAACACAATACCTACATTATTTAATAATATTTAATTCAGAGAAAAAAAAACATTAATATATTACGCAAATTATTAAGAATAATAATATATTGGATAATTTATTTTATTTTTTTTTGTTTTACCGTTTTATGATTTTATATATATACAATGTGTTATTTACTGTTCGACGTGATTTATTAATCGAAAGCCGTTGTGCGCAATACACCGTAAAAAAAAATATAAGAAAAATATTATTATTTATTGATCATCGATGAAATATACACACATAAATTGTAGTGCGTGTGTGTATATATATATATATATTATATTTGTATCGAATGTCAAGGTGCATCGTAGGCCTATGGCCCCGCTGAACAGAATTTTATTATTATTATCATTATTATTATTATTATTATTATTATTATTATTATTATTATTATATTAATAATTATTGTTATTGTTATTAATTGCTATAACATTTATCTTCATGTGAGCGGTAATTGCCCGCATTTATTTTTCATTGTTCTTGGGGTTTATCTTATTTTTTAAATCCTGTATCTATGTCACTATTATTTTGAAAGGTAATGTGCATTTCTTTCCTTCCATTTTCTTTTTCCATACTGTGTTCGTTTCCGTCTCCCCCCCCCCTCTCCCTCTCTTTTATTCTGTCCCTTCTATTTTTATTTTTATCTCTTTCTCTCTCTCTCTCTCTCTCTCTCTCCCCCCTCTCTCGTTCCCTCTAATCGTACCAAATAGCACCGTCGTGATTTCTTCTGTTTTTATTTCATTTTTGTTTTTCCATACTATTACGCCTTGTCTGCTTTTTTGCTCCTACATCTCATAAACACGTGCACAAAAGTATAAACACACAGATACACACACATTTTGTTTCCATTGTTGTTTATGTCAAAAAACTTGAAGGGGTGGGAAGGTAGGTCGCGTGTACAGACATGAAAATATAAAAAAATAAATGTCTATGGGGAAAATTGGTGGCAAAAAACCGTTATCCACAGTGGTCAGGGGAATGAATCTCTGCTTCGTTTGCCCTATGTGATATATAGGGATGGGCGCATGAATCGTGTATATGATATACCCAGAACCTGACACGACACCAAGGGATAGTACACGAGCCGTTATATGACGAATAATATCAACGTCAAAGCGCGGGAAGTTCGGTTCGCCGTCACCGGCTTCATAGTCAGGGATGGGGTGGTGGCCTGAATAAAGGGTTTTTGAGATGCATTTGGCTCAATATTGCCTAACGTTATATATACTGAAACGGTAGTAGCATCCCGAGCACTTTCAATTTCTGGGATTGTCCGCAAAACGCATTCGCTCGGTTGATCGACGACCGCGAAATGTTTCCCACTCCTCTTCGTCCCTTTCTGCCCCCTCCCCCTCCTCTTACAAAGCAAATCGTCGCATACACTGTGAAACGTTGCGCGTTATATCGCCTTTTGGACATGCATCAGGAGGTTGGGGCTCGAAGGGGTTGGAAAAAGAGGGCGAATGCGGTACATACGTCCGGTCGACGTCGGTCGCAGTGGCTTCACGACCCTCCTCCTCCTCCTCCTCCTCTATTTCCCTCATTTTCCCCTTGCTATTTGATCCTCGGGGGATAATCGACTTTCTCGGCTAAAACACGACAGATGAAAAGCCTCTGCATTGAACAACCGTCATATAACCCTCCCTTATCGACTTCCAAGTACTGACGGAATTTCAATTTCGATCTGTTATCGAGAATCACCGATTTGGCCCATTGCGCCCAATCCTCGTGGCAATTTTAGTTAATTCTTTTTTTTTCTTATCGGTTCCCTTGATTTGTACGTACAACTCTTCAATTTTTAATGGCTCAAATACTCTTTTGTTATATCCATTATTCATTTACAAGCATTTTGTTCATAAAGACGAAGACCTTTTTTTTTGTGGGTTTCACGGTTTGTTGTCGCGTCAGTACTTTGGAAATTATTAGAGGAGCAACCGAAATTCAAGCGAAATGGTTAGGAACTGCATGTGGATAATTTCGATTTCTGCTCTTGAATTTTGAACGAATTGAGTTATAACAAAACGTGCATTGTCGACTATGCCATCTGCATTTTTTGTCTGTACAACTGATTTTAACAACCCCTGAAATTGTATGGTTTTCAAAATCGTGATTAGTAATGAAAAGTGTTCCCGATTCTTTATTATATGTGGGATAGTTTTGAAACGTTCGTGTGATATTGAAAATCGTATAAGTTAAAAGAAAAAAAACATAGCACAAATGTAAGCAATTGCTGAAACGTACACAGTTTTGAAAAATTACAAACACCTTTCATCGATTACACATGGCTTGGCCCCTTGGAACCTCTCACAGAAATTCGTTGCAAATCATCACCATCTACTTGAACGTTCGTCGTTTTACACGTTATTCAGGAATTTCGCAATGCAGAATTTTTTTTTCGAATCTTATTTGCAAGAGACTCTGTGTTTGTTCCTTAGGAAAAAAAAGCGATTGTACAGTAATTTTTGGCTATAAGGGAAAAAGAGAAATATTCGACCCGAGTACTTTCACGAGTTAATGATGATTTATTGATGTTATTTAATGGAAAAATATCACAGGTATCGCGAAACAGACAATATACACACCGTGAAAAATGAGAAAGAAACGAAAAAAAAAATACCCTACATGCACCCATTCATTATTGGAGCAAGCTGCCAGGACGTTATACAGAAAACTCTCAAATTACATTTTTGAAAAACAAAAACATACTTCTACCTACTACTACTACCACTACTATTTACTATTACTAATACTACCGCTACTATTGCTACGACTACTACTCCTATTACGACTACTACTATTATTACTATTACAATATAGGTATTTATATATTTACAACTGCGTGGTGTGGAGTGGAAAATTGTGATATAATAGATTGGTGCTAACACCTTATTGAAAATGAGAAGAATTTAAAGAAACGATAATAAAAAATAATAAAAACAAAAATAAAGAGCAAAAAAAACAAAAAAAACGAAAAAAAAATGGGGAAAAATGAATCGTGCAATATATTGCGATAGTAACGGAGCGGGGAGGTTATCATTCAAAGGACATGTTGAGTTTTACTTTTTTAATTCCTTTTTTTCTTCGTGCGGCTTCGTTGTGATGTATGATTATGAAGCCATCTTGGGATTGATGTGAAAAAGAAAAAAAAGCGTGCAAAAAGATGAAGAGTGAGAGAAGAGGCGAGAGAGGGAGATAGACAACGATGAATAAAAGTACCGAATGCTCGCAAACGTGTTTAATTTATATGAAAATAATAACACGCACGTGAACTGCCAAAAAGTAAGGAGGAAAAAGGATCAAAGTGAATAAATAAATATTGCGAAAATACAAGGGGAAAGAAAGATGGAAAGTAACTATAGAATTCAACGCGGAGAAAAGGAGAAAAGAGGCGCAGGAGGAGGAGGAGGAGGAGAAGCGGACGCAATAGAGGAGGGAAAGAGAAAAAAAGAGAGAAAGAATAAACGGTCGATGTGATACGCGTGGTAACGGTAGTAACGCGTAAAATTTGCGGAGAATGAAAACTATGGCTGTGCAAGAGAACATTACGAGTGTATTTAACATAGGCGTAGGTGTTACCTAGGGATATAGGCTTAGCTGAATATGTAGGGAATAAATAAGGACACGTGTTTAGCCTTTCGTTTCGAATGCTGGCGCGCAGCTCCCTTTTTTGCAACAACACGAAGCGCGATCCCCCCAATTCCCCTTCCACTAAGTGATAGCCGCACTCCGCTCCCTGTACATTGTTTATCTAAAAAAAATCAGACGAAAAAAAAAAATTAATAAAAAAAATAATAAAAATTAAACAACAAGAAAAAAATACTATTATTAATATCTCTTTATATATAATAGGGTATACAAATTACAATTAATTACGGATATATATGTATATATACACACATACACACACAACCAATATATACATATATGTATATATCTGTCTTCAAAAATATGTATATATACATACATAAATAACTACATATATATATATGCATATATATATTTAAAAAATAAAAAAAATTTCTTATATCCTTTTTTTTCTGGGGGAAAAAAGCTGTGTATGTAATAATAATCGTACGGGATTATTCCTACGAGAATTAGCGTGTTCTATTCAAAATTTTTAACACTGAGTGACAAAAGGATGATCAAGGGGCACAACTCGTCTGTGAAAAAATTTTTGGGCGAGGGTACGCGAAAACCTGTAAAGATAGATTTGAGGGACAAAAGATCGTACAGGGTTCACGAAGCCGCAACTGTCAGACTGAGTAACTTAAAAAAATTAAAAAAAAAAAAAAATAACAATTTAAGCGGGCCCTCGCACTTTAATATAGCGCTCGCGAAAATGCTGAAGGCGCCCCCCCCCCTCCCCCTCGTTGCTGTAAAATAATTAATAGCGTTATGTACTGCACGACCGATGCATTTTCGCTTGAGTGCGAAGCCAAGTCGTAGCCTGAGAGATATTTAAAAAACAAATATATATGTATATGTATATATATATATATATATATATATATATATGTGTGTTATGTAATGTTTCCCATCCTTTAACCACAAACCGAAATTTTTTTTGTACAATCTACGTGCTGTAATTTTTTTTCTTAATTATTTTCCGTATTAATTTTATAATTTCATATTAATTTTACAATTTTATCTTAATTACCGCCTTCCCTGCCCCCCCCCCCCCCCACCTCTTTCTTTCCCTTCTCTGTCATTTAATTATGATTCTTTTAACTGAGAATTTTTCGTTATCGCATTACTTCCTTAATAATTTCTTATTTCCCAATGCTCCTCGTCCTGCATTACGAAAAAACAAACTTTTGAATAGGACGATTTTAAAATGATGATATAAATTCTTATTATATTTAATTGCAATTTTCTCCTTTGTCGACAAAGTGATTTTTTGGGTTTGTTTTTATTCCATTGCTCGCTTTGCTATGTCCTCCCGTCTATTCCTCCCTCCGTTATACATGTAGACGTGTTAAAACGGTTTTATTTCTTTTTTATTTTTTGCTCTTCTCTCTATTGCCCGTTTTTCAACGATGCAGTTTACTTATGGGAAAAATGTTCCGCTGCTCTTACACTCCTTGAAACGTTCCTTCGCAGAAAACGTAATCTGTTAAGGTGGTAACTGCAGCACCACATCGCTGCGGCACTATACATAAACATTATTGCGAAGTGCTATATGTATATATATTAGACTGGGCCAAAAAAAATGACTATTTTTTTTTTTGAAATGGCTATCGAGAATATCATTCAGGATGACAAAAAAAGAATTTCCTGAAAGTTTGAGCCCGTAATAAAATTTTTTAGAGGTCTATCATCGCTATTTTTTATTTTTATTCATGATCGGATGTTTGAAGTCAGAACTGCCAAAACATTAGAGTGAAAGAATTTCAATTATGCTTATTTCTATATAAAATCGAATTCCCTACAAAAAAGTTCTGATTGAAAATTTTCGCCAGACAAGCGGTTTCCGAGTAATTGAGCTTAATAAATCGGTATGTTTTTTCGATTTGACCTTTTTACTTTGGGATTTTGTAACTAACGAATCAATGAATTTCCAAAAAAAGGTAATAACGGATTCTTAAAGGAAATTTTGTTTCCTACAAAAAAGGTCTCTTAATATTTTAGCTTAAATTTACTCCTTCAAAAGTTATTCACGATTAAAATCGAAGAAAAAATGAAAATCTCAAGTTTTTCGCTCTTAATTCCATTCTTTTCACTTAACGCAACAAATTGACTTTTTCTATCATAATTAATCATTATTCGTAATAAATCTCTGAATGTTTATCATCGTTCCTAGAATTTTATTACAAAAATATATAAATTTCACAATAAATTTAAATTTATTTTTGCTTTTCTAATCATTTCTCAACGATAACATAGTTCTACTGTCTCAAAATAATTTTTGAGTGAACAATTATTTAGTTTTACTGTTGAAAATTATTTATCTCTTATATTTTATACATTTGTGAATTATTATATTTACTAATATACACGAATTCGCATAGATAAATAAAACGAAAAACGAAGAGCAACTTCAGTACTTACTACTAGTCATTAGTGAGAATCGAAAAAAGTACCCGAACTGCAATAAAAACACCTTAATATAATGAGATGTTATTATTAGTAGTTGATTATGATTGTTAAACTATAAAATCCTATAGATTTATTATGAAATATGAATTATAATTGTTATTATTAATTAAGTAGCCATAATCTGGTTTTTCATCCATATAAATGTATAAAATATTATGAATAAATCGTTTTTAATAGAGAAACTGAATAATTATTTACTTAAAAATTATTTTGAGACAGTAGAACTATGTTATTGTTGGGAAATGATCAGAAAAGCAAGAAGAAATTTAAATTTATTGTGAAATTTATATATTTTTGTAATAAAATTCTTAGAACAATGATAAACATTGAGAGATTTATTACGAATAATGATTAATTATGATCGAAAAAGTCAATTTGTTCCGTTAAGTGAAAAAAATGGAGTTAAGAACGAAAAACTTGAGATTTCCATTTTTTCTTCGATTTTAATCGTGAATAACTTTTGAAGGAGTAAATTAAGGCTAAAATATTAAGAGACCTTTTTTGTAGGAAATAAAATTTCCTTTAAGAATCCGTCATTACCTATTTTGGAAACTCATTGATTCGTTAGTTACAAAATCCCAAAGTAAAAAGGTTAAATGGAAAAAACATACCGATTTATTAAGCTCAATTACTCGGAAACCGCTTGTCTGGCGAAAATTTTCAATCAGACCTTTTTTGTAGGGAATTCGATTTTATATAGAAATAAGCATAATTGAAATTCTTTCACTCTAATGTTTTGGCAGTTCTGACGTCAAACATCCGATCATGAGTAAAAATAAAAAATAGCGATGATAGACCTCTAAAAAATTTTATTACGGGCTCAAACTTTCAGGAAATTCTTTTTTTGTCATCCTGAATGATATTCTCGATAGCCATTTCAAAAAAAATGACTATTTTTTTTTTTGAAATGGCTATCGAGAATATCATTCAGGATGACAAAAAAAGAATTTCCTGAAAGTTTGAGCCCGTAATAAAATTTTTTAGAGGTCTATCATCGCTATTTTTTATTTTTACTCATGATCGGATGTTTGACGTCAGAACTGCCAAAACATTAGAGTGAAAGAATTTCAATTATGCTTATTTCTATATAAAATCGAATTCCCTACAAAAAAGGTCTGATTGAAAATTTTCGCCAGACAAGCGGTTTCCGAGTAATTGAGCTTAATAAATCGGTATGTTTTTTCCATTTAACCTTTTTACTTTGGGATTTTGTAACTAACGAATCAATGAGTTTCCAAAATAGGTAATGACGGATTCTTAAAGGAAATTTTATTTCCTACAAAAAAGGTCTCTTAATATTTTAGCCTTAATTTACTCCTTCAAAAGTTATTCACGATTAAAATCGAAGAAAAAATGGAAATCTCAAGTTTTTCGTTCTTAACTCCATTTTTTTCACTTAACGGAACAAATTGACTTTTTCGATCATAATTAATCATTATTCGTAATAAATCTCTCAATGTTTATCATTGTTCTAAGAATTTTATTACAAAAATATATAAATTTCACAATAAATTTAAATTTCTTCTTGCTTTTCTGATCATTTCCCAACAATAACATAGTTCTACTGTCTCAAAATAATTTTTAAGTAAATAATTATTCAGTTTCTCTATTAAAAACGATTTATTCATAATATTTTATACATTTATATGGATGAAAAACCAGATTATGGCTACTTAATTAATAATAACAATTATAATTCATATTTCATAATAAATCTATAGGATTTTATAGTTTAACAATCATAATCAACTACTAATAATAACATCTCATTATATTAAGGTGTTTTTATTGCAGTTCGGGTACTTTTTTCGATTCTCACTAATGACTAGTAGTAAGTACTGAAGTTGCTCTTCGTTTTTCGTTTTATTTATCTATGCGAATTCGTGTATATTAGTAAATATAATAATTCACAAATGTATAAAATATAAGAGATAAATAATTTTCAACAGTAAAACTAAATAATTGTTCACTCAAAAATTATTTTGAGACAGTAGAACTATGTTATCGTTGAGAAATGATTAGAAAAGCAAAAATAAATTTAAATTTATTGTGAAATTTATATATTTTTGTAATAAAATTCTAGGAACGATGATAAACATTCAGAGATTTATTACGAATAATGATTAATTATGATAGAAAAAGTCAATTTGTTGCGTTAAGTGAAAAGAATGGAATTAAGAGCGAAAAACTTGAGATTTTCATTTTTTCTTCGATTTTAATCGTGAATAACTTTTGAAGGAGTAAATTTAAGCTAAAATATTAAGAGACCTTTTTTGTAGGAAACAAAATTTCCTTTAAGAATCCGTTATTACCTTTTTTTGGAAATTCATTGATTCGTTAGTTACAAAATCCCAAAGTAAAAAGGTCAAATCGAAAAAACATACCGATTTATTAAGCTCAATTACTCGGAAACCGCTTGTCTGGCGAAAATTTTCAATCAGAACTTTTTTGTAGGGAATTCGATTTTATATAGAAATAAGCATAATTGAAATTCTTTCACTCTAATGTTTTGGCAGTTCTGACTTCAAACATCCGATCATGAATAAAAATAAAAAATAGCGATGATAGACCTCTAAAAAATTTTATTACGGGCTCAAACTTTCAGGAAATTCTTTTTTTGTCATCCTGAATGATATTCTCGATAGCCATTTCAAAAAAAAAAATAGTCATTTTTTTTGGCCCAGTCTAATATATATATATACATATAAACAAAAAACGCTACGTTTATACTACAATAAAGGTTGAGAGAGGAAAATAATATCGGGGAATGATTGAAAGAATAAAAAAAATTATCTTAACGGTTATCACTAAATTCTGAAAAATAAATAAGCAAATAAAAAAATCTTTTTATTACCTACTGTGGAGGATATGAACGTTTTCACGATAATTGCGTACAAATGTACGTAACGTACCGTCGACTTTGACAGGTGGTTGTACTGTAAAATGAAACCTCGAAGTTTGTCGTTGTCGTTGTTTGTCTCGATGACGCCGTGCATTATTTCACTCATAAAAAGGCCAAATATATGTATATACATATATAAATATATGCATATATACACACGAAAATAAACATAAACACACACACACACACACACACACACACATGATTTATTCGACACCGATAAATAATTGAGTCGAGGACCACAATCGTAGAACGAGGAGAGAAATACGGTACGATGATCGCGGAGCAACGGCGATTACGAAAAACAAGGGTGATAGAAAAAAAAACAACAACAACAAAGTCGACGAACGCAAACGCGAATCGTTTTAGTATAAATAGATTTAACAACAAGAAAAAAAACAATGTATAATTCCTTGGCTCCAAGCGTACAATAGGCACATAACTTTCTGACCACGTGCAGCAGGTTAACGAGAGAAAGCGATAGAAAATATAGATAAACTTAATTGAAAAGATGAGAGGAGAAGGAAAAACAGAAACAAAGGAAATAAGGAAATGTGAAAAAGGTGAAATCATCAACGCAGGAAAGTTAGATAAATGATAAGGACGATTTATATTAAAAAAAAAAAAAAAAAAAAAACGAAAAAACGAAAAAAGGGGAAAAATTAACCCGTGTTTTATAACATGCGAGATAGAAGCAAGAGTTATTCTTATTACCTTTATCGTTATATACGATTACTCTCATCCTTATGAATTTATTCTAACGTAAAAGAAAAAAAGTCTTATGTTACATTGCATTATTATAAACATCTTTAATTATAGTGTAGATAATACGAATGATAATTATGATGCGGATCATAAAAACAAACAAACCAACAACAAGAAAACGGATTTAATCACATGTGCATTTAATGTATTTCATACTAATTTTTTGATTAAACATAACTGTGTGTTAACCGATCGTACCAATTTCTTTTTTTCCAGATACTCTTACAACATTATAATATGTGTACATAAATATGTGGATTAATTTAATATACACGCGTTTTGACAGCGAAAGCCAGAACGAAACTTGAAATTATGATGGGATCGCAAATACAGGGGTATAGGAATTTTCCGTATTACATTTTTTTCTCCATTTAAATTCCAGGCACCTTGTTTTGTCGTGACGTGGGCGAGGTGACCGTACGCGGCCGTTTCCCAATTCCTTTTCCATTTCACCTACAGCATCCACTCAATACTTCTCGTTCTTTTTACTTCTATTGCATAATTTAATTTATTTTACGTTTTTCAAGCGATTATTATTTTTTTCGATTTAGTTGTCATTGAACAAAATGCTTTTACCAACGCGTTAAATACCATTTTTTAACGAGCCCCGGAAGGCCCATTTCGACTAAGGAAAGCTCGATTGCACGCAACGGCAATAGAAGATGGTTCGCAACAAGTGGTGGCTAGTAGAGTAAATTTGCCGTGTATATGAATACGTGCGTGTGTGTGCGAAGGTATGTGTGCACGTGTAAATGTGTTGTGACGAGCCAAACCGCTTCGGGAATATAAAGCGTTGTGCCAGCATCGGCACGTGCGACTATCGCCAACAAATCGACGATCGATTTCACGACTGCGTGGCATCCGGCAATAGTTTAACCGGCTTTTCTACGCACGTGATGCAATCTCCGAAAAAATACAAAGCGATGCGCAAACTATGCATCATTGTGACGTGCCCATATTACGCGTCGAACAATAACTACGTATAGTTTTTTTTTTTTTTTTCGTTAATTAAAAAGTGGCAATATTTAATATCGATGGATTAATAATACGACTGGCGAATGTCATAAATTGATTTACGAAATAATTTTAAAAAATTTCTCCAGTCTCAACCTGCAGGCAATTTTACATATATTAATTACTTTTTTCATTTTCATAAAACCGCGTGTACACATCTGCATAGCAGATTGTGAAAAATTATCCTCCAAATACAATGGATCTACAGGAAAAAACTTACGAACATTCGAAAAAGCTACACTACCAAAAAAATCGAACCTTTTTCAAATTATATTTTTTTACGCATATCATTAATGAAATATTTCAAAAAAAGCATTCACAGAGCCTACCTTGTCATCCGTTTAAAATCGAAAGCCAAGTATTTCAGACTCGGAAGCACAACTAAATCCGCGATTTCCGCTAATTTGTCTATAACAATTATTAAAATGAGTTCTTGTATACAATTTACAGCTGTAAGGCCTAAAAAAAAGCTTGACGAATTAATAATGCACGTCCGTTGATCGAATTGAATGAGGGCTATGTGAGAGCAAATTGATTTTTTTCGGATTGAGAGGGAGAGAGTGAGAGAGAGAGAGAGAGAGAGAGAGCGATAAAAAGGGAGAAGGGAAACCGCTATACTTGTGAAAATAGGAATGAGACGGAGAAATTTTGGAAAAGAGTGAACAAAAAACATGAAAGAGAAAAAAAATCAATAAAATCTCGTGTCTGAAAGGCGCCCGCAAAATCGGAGCTGATCGCTGGCGTGGCTTGCTGACTCTGTGGTTTCTGTTGTTGCAGAGCTGAAAAATTGGCGGATATCACAGATATTTGAGAGACAGAATAACATGGACGAGAGGAGACGTTGCTCGTTGTGCGGTAAGGTCGTGACAAACGTACGGAATCACTATTACGTGCATTTTCCGGGCAAGTACGCCTGTCCGCTGTGCCCGGCTGTCTATACACGAAGCGACACACTTCTAACGCACACGCGGACCAAGCACGCCTATGTTCAATAGCGTACGAGATTCTACCGTCCTTATTACGGTGTCATCTAGCTCACTCTCATTCATTTGCCAAATTTATCGTTTTTCATATATATATATATATATATATATATAGTTACATATGTATTTTTTTGTTCCTCATTATTCGTCGAGTCGCGCGATCCTGCCAATCCTACACACAACCGCAACGCGTTCTTCACTCACAGATTCAATATATAATTATTATTATTTTCCTTCATTCTCACTCTTGGTGGCATATCTTACAGACGGGTGTTTTCACCAAGTACTGTTCGATTTTCCAAGTACTGTTTATTATTATTATTATTATTATTATTATTATTATTATTATTATTATTATTATTGAGGTTATTATTTTGGTTTTTGTTATTATTTCACAGTAAAGACACAATTATCGTTTTTTGTAAAACCTTCAACCGATTCTTCGATCCCAAATGAGAGCGTTTCCATACATCGAATCGAAAAGTGTCGATGAAAAAGATTGTATCAAAAGGCAGGGAAAAATCATGTTTATTACAAATTGCCATGTACGCCGATTGTGGAATTAGAGAGAATATGGATTACGTAACGATGAAGACGATTTGTTTTTGTGTGAACTACATCAACAGAATTTAAAAATGCTTATATTAATAGGGGATGAAGGTGCTGAGGAATTTTGAAATATTTAAAAACAACAGAGCACTGGGAGATTTAAATATTGGCTGTAATTTCCATATTATTTTTTTTTCTGTATCAACTTGGTGTGAACAAACAAACGTGTGATAATATTCTTTTCTAGGGCGCTCTATTCAATCTCCGTTCTCAATTCCTCTATCCAAATACATGTATCTTCAGCCTCCCCTTCCCCGGTCCGTATCGCGTTACTCCGTTATAGGCTACAAAATATGTATATCAGATTTCGCAGTTACGATTTATATCCTACTTATACAATATAAATCTGTCGACACCCCACCAATTCCATCCAGAAATGAAAAAGAAAAGAAGCATCGCTTTGTGAAGAAATTGTCAAAGATTTCTCGATTTCGTCGTCACAACGAGACACGTCGTTGCGCCTTTTTATTCTTATATGTTTTCTATATGTTATTATGTGAAAAAAGTCTATCTATAGTTACGACGAATTTGCTATGTAAATACGTTTTTTTTTGTTTTAACGGTCCTATTATTTTTGGGTGCACACGGATGCGGTGTGTATGTGCGCGTATATGTACATCTATAGAGTTGAAATTCATGGCGTGCGCTATTCTCATCAGCAATAAACTTTCTAATTAGTGCCTTCGAAATTCTCATCCCGATCGTTAGGACAAATGAATTATAAAAGAAACATAATAATAATCATATCCGATACGAAAAATCTTAACGATGGCACTAAGAAACCGATCGAATAGTTCTTGCATTTGTGTTTTTTGTCCCTTTATATTTGAGGGATTAAACGAGGAATGATTCAATACTTTTTTCATTCGTTGCTCATCGATAATCTTAATTTTTTTTGACACGTAACAGGAAATTGTGCATACGCTTTTCTTTGATATCTCCATTCTTCTGTCATGTTGACTTTGGCAGCCCCGGAAACGGGTACAAACGGGACTTTTGTATTTTATTCTATCAGGCGATGGCACACTCCGGGAAAAATAGTTGAACACTATTTAAAACATTTTTGTTGTACAAAATAAATAGAGCATAGAAATTGGCGTAAAAAATTGTTCCTATTTTCAACAACGCATAGTAATTCGCTAGTTTCTATAACGAGACAAAAATTGAGCTTTACTAAACGGTCCCTTTTTATATGTGCCACCATATTTCCATTAGCTAATATACCCTCTGGGTACAGTTTATGAGCTTCTTTCTCCGTGGACTTGTACATGAAAGTAGCAAACCAGATCGGCATATATACACTTCGTATATTCTATTAATTATGAATTGGTAGAATTGAGCCAAAAAGAAAAGGTAAAAACGAACTCGAAAATTATTCACGCCGAACTCGTATGGTGCATTTTACACGAGTACGAGTGTGATTTTCTACCATAAATCGGTGCGAATGCGGCAAATTTACGTGCGACTTAATTCGTTTGTTTCGTACATACTGCGTACATTATTTTTTGCAATGTCTGTCTCGAAATTTCGGTTTGAGATTAAACAACTGATTGAAATTCAACTCAAATAAGAAATCGTATGAATATACGATTGATTGCCTTGCGTATGACAGTTGAGTTGACGTTTCGTATCTCATGAATTTCTCTACTTTCAAGTTTCTTAAATCGATCCAAAATCGTATAACAAAAAATTATCAACCATGTACGAAGAGATTTTTCTGTGAATCATTATAGTAAAGTAAGCTGTAAATAGAGTTTTTTCAAAGTAACCATCATTGAAAAATCAGCCACTTTATGCACTTTATGGCCAATATAAAATCGCACTTTCGAGGCAAGCATTGCAAAAACAACCTTTTTCAATGTTTCTCATTAGTTCAACAATAGCGATATAAACAGCATAGCATTAAGTGAATTTGTTTATTTGGATGAAAAGATACAAAATTCCGATTAGCAACTTTGTTAAAAGGTAAATTTTTAAATAACGATTTTCATCTATTGGTATAACAAGATCAACTTTCAAAGTGTTGTCTGCGATGTTTAATCAACGTTATCTTAGTTCAAAATAAATAAATATGTGCAAAAAGCCAGCACCAGCAGATTGAAATGGAGAAACTGCCTACAACTCCACATTTTAACACTAGATATACCAGCTATTTAAATCATTTTGACTGGTACTGGTATAAGTGTCAATAACAAAAGAATATATTTGTTACGAATATATATAAAGTAACGTTAAGTTCATAAAATGTATTCTCTACTTATAGCTACAAAAGTCATAACATCGTTTCGGAAAGCAAATGTTACATGCAATAGGAATTTTGAATTGAAATTGCACGACCAGTCAAAATGACTGGTCTGGTGAATCTAGTGTTAAATCTTTTGACCGAGAACTCGTTCATGTAAAAAAATACGACGAAATATATAATCACATATCCAATAATCATCAGGCATGATCATTTTAATAATAGTCGGTTTTCACCTTTTCAGTTTGAAAAAAGATCGGTGACCACAAAATTCCATTTAAAATGTTGAGTCTTTTTGTACTAAATTCTAGAAAATCTAAAAAATCAATAATTGCGAATGTCGGAAAACAACAACTACGATTAAAGTGATGGAAGGTGAATTAGAGCTTTTTGCACACATTTATTTTTTATCTACGTTTTATCCAGAGTGTGCACCCGTCAACATTCGCTGATATCCTTGTTAAAAAGCCTCCCTACTGTATATACATAAACACACATACATACATACATACATACATACATACATACATACATACATACATACATACATACATACATACATATATATATATATATATATACACACACACACACACAAAAAGGACGTGAGCTTATCATCACGCCTCTGTTTGCGAATTAGCTGCAAATTGTAAAATAAGAATTCATCCTCACCCTTCCATTATAATATTACTTTTTGGCCCATGTACACCCCATAAACTATAAACTATATGTACTTTCGCCGAATGCCAAAGAGAAAAAGAAGAAAAAACATTTGTTTATGTGATAAAAACAATCGGATACGTAACGTGTTCTCATTCCACGAAAGAATTGTATGCACTCGCGGAATTTATCCTGATTACACATATTGCGAAACTAGCGCAAATGTGGGCGATAAGAAAAAATAAAGCCCTAAGGAACGATAATATTTTACAGAGGCTCTAAAAATATGTTTTTGTGTGCGTGCGTATGCGTGCTTGTGTTCGTGTGTGTATAATATACATATGAAGTAAATTTGCATAAGGCGTGTAATATAATATATTCATATATTGTATACACACATACATGAATCCATTAATTAAAGGATTTTCATGATTTCCACGTGTGATCTATCTCTTGAGAAATAACTTATGTCATCTTTAATCCAAAATAATAACACTACCCGAAAAACCACGAATAATCAACGAATCCACGCTCTACTAAATTATAAACCATCGATATCTTATCCAAAATCTTTACTATCGCAATTTATCAACTTATCAGGTATACGCTTGAGTTGACCTGTTTGGAATTGGATTTGTTAAGCAAAGTTCAAATGGTAAACAAGCCTGAAATTCTACAGTTTTTTGAAGAACTCATTTTGATTGATTCTATATTAAAATTGTTCCATTAAAACTTATTAATACATGGTTTTGGTTGAATTTAGATTTATTGCAAAAAAGAAATAAAATCTAACGCGAACCAAAAATGGGTTATGAGTGTGATCATTTGGCCATAGTGATCGTTAATTCGTGGCTTAATTTTTTAGTCCTTATCGAAATAAATTGAAATCCTTGAAATAGTCGTCTGTATGCTCGTCTCGCTCACTCTCGTGTCGCTCATTCTAATCGCAAATCTTCTTTCGTATAAATTATACCCGAAAGGAAGACGTTAATACAAGTGGATGCAAATCATCTAAGAATTCTTATAATAGCATTTTTGTTGAAGTCCTTACTATCATTACTAAATTTTGACAATCGTATGGTACTGTCTATTATACATTTGAGACATTTGCATCTTTGAACCACTTTTGTTGCTAATTTTATCCAATAAAGTCCTAGCAACTCGAGATCGTTCTCCATTTTTATAACCATTCATTTGCACTCTTGATAATTGACTTTTAATTTCGACAGCGTGATGGTAACTGTACATTAAAGGCGACATGTACGGAGTAGATGACTTCCGCCAAAAATAGATTAAATGTCTCTCTCTCTCTCTCTCTAGTCAATCAATCATTAATCGTAACGCCTATTATCGATCCTCTGATCTTGTCCCGTAATAACTTGAACCATCTTTCTAGGAATTAGAACAGGGAACTTGACTCTTTAATAACGCTTCAACCGTTTGACATTGACATTCAAATACTTTTTATAATTTTCATTTTTGTAATCGATTTAATTTTCCAAGTCTTTTGCAAATGCATTCTTTTCGAGTTCCACTCAAAGACCCAACAAATATTTCACTAATTGTAGTAAGCATCACATGAAAAAAAATGTGCATGGATGTAGTAAAAAAAAAAAAAAAAGAACATCTTGTTGCATTGAAACTTCGACTCCATCAAAACCAAGTGATCGATTTTTATCAAGAGCCGTGGTAGCAGCTTCCTTCATACGCAATTAATCTATCCAACAAAATGGATAATCATTTGCCATTGACAACAACGCTCCCTATTCTCTCTCTCCCTTCCACACGCACACACGCCATGGGCTTTTGACTATAATTGATCGCTGCACCGGACAGTCTGAGCCATCAATGATGTGTTCGAAGGCTTTGCAAATTATCCTGTTGCGATGGACCGTTGAGCGTCACGAGTGATGAGATTGCGCCAGGCATTGTTGTACCGAATGTATGTTGATGTGCTCCATCTTGTACCTAAATGTGTATTATGTGGCTTTCCCATTTCGAAAGTGTAACGTTACTTTTTTTTAGAATCATCATCTTGAACTTCATTTTTTCAGTGCAGCTTTTCATAAGGATAAATATATTTTAGTCGATTGGGTTTTATTTTAATTTCGGATTTGGTTTATCGTATTTATTTTTCATATTTTTTTTTATCTAATTTATCGTCCGTATCGCAGTAATCTGGAATGGACGTCGCACTGCTCATGGCTGGAAATTGTGTTTTATATACACGTACCAGTCGTTTCCGATAAAACTGTAATAATAATTATTAAACCATGTAAATGGCATGAAACCCGATCGCACGGTGATAAAATCGACATGGAGGGAGTGTAATATTTCTCTAATAATAGCCCATAAGAAAATTATGTAAGAAAAACTTTCTGCAAAGGCCTACAACAAAATACAGAGCGAAGAATTTTACATAACGTACTGCTGAAATAAAAAAATTACTCGTAGAAAATGCGGTACAGCACGTTGTAAAATACCATCGTATAGTTTACAAAGTTTTAACCATGTCGCGTGATTTTTTTCATACATAAGCAATAAAAATAATAATCACCTATTAATAACGGGATATAAGAAGAATCAAGATATGTAGAATCGAATTCTAAGTGCCTAAAATAATAAAATCAGATGATAGCAATGAGAATCTTGTGAATTCGGAGAAATGATGCGTTTGAAATAGATGAATTCGATAGAGGACTTGATGAAACTTGTGCAATTCGTATTGTAATAAATTAAACACGAATGAGTAGTTAAGCTTGCGAGAAAAATCATTTTTTTTTTTTTTTCGAATTTTCAGGGGCTACAATGTGTTAAAACGAAAAATTGATATATAAATTTCCGGGAACCTTTCGATAACGAAAACAATTGGCTGTCGCAATTGTAATTATTTGAGGCCACCGTGTTAATTACCTAAACGTGAACTACGCTAAAAATATATTTTTGTCCGGAATGTAGAAACCTGAACCTGACATTGTGAGATATTAACTTATCATACTACTTTGTAGCTCGAAGCTCGTGATCGAGGGCGCACCTCGAGAAATCATTTTAAAAAGAAAACACAGTGGAAAGGATTATAAAAAATAACTTTTGCCTGAGCGATTCGATGCATATATTCTCTTTATTTTTAACATTATGTGCACCTTGTTTGCATTTTTCTGCATCAAGAGACAGTGCGGGATGGCCTTTAAAAAAATCAACCTTTGAAGAGTTATTCCGAGTTTGTGCAAAGACTCATGCCCGTAGACCGATACAACGTGGATCTAGGATGGCTCTCTCTGTTGTGGCTCTTTCTCTCACATTGATGGATAAAAAAAACCTTAACAAAAGCAAAAAAAGAAATGACTTTTTAATAAAAATATAAAAAAGTATAGCTGAAAATATATAACGCGTGATTGAGACCGTGCATATGGTAACAAAAGTGCCGGCAAAATCTCGAAACACGTTAGAGCATGAAGGCTTTGGGTTTGCAGGTTCGATGCCAAATGTTCCGGTCGGGCTCTCATATCACGAGATGTTCGCTGTGTCGCTTGGCAGTCCGGCACTTTGGAGATGCCGCGCTTGTGGTAAACAGGTGACCAATCGTTGGCACCACTTCCACATTCACACCGCTCAACGATCACTCTGCCCATACTGTCCGGCGACATACAGCAGAATCGACACTCTGCGATCTCACATACGCACCAAGCACAGGGAGCATCTCTTCGCCAAGGGTTCATTGTAGAGGATGGCGATCCTCGGTAACATGCGCCGTCGTCTTCTCGACGGGCTGATGCACTCGAACGCCGTCTAAAAAAAATGTTCAATTACTTAATACGAAACAGTTGGAAGAAGAACATACGAAAAAAAATCAAAACCATCGATATTCAACGATCGAACCGTCTCGCCTTCTTACCGCTATTCGGGGCGAACGCTTCTAGAAACAAAAACAAAAACACACACACATACACACACACACACACATTTGTTACTCCAGTACTAGGGGAAAAAAACGAAATATGCAGAAGTGTATTTTTCGCCTTGGAATAAGGCCGTGTCCCTGTACATTGGTGCTAATCACATACCCCACAAATCCTTACGTGTTCCTAGTGTAAAACGACTTGGTCGTTCATAACCCAATATCACGATCTTTTCATAGTGATTTTTTGTTTGCTTCTCTCATTATTCTTCGGGACTCTTCTGTGACGCGTCAAACTCACAAACGCTGGCTGTGCAAAAGTTGTGTGATTTCTCTATTCACGTGAGATATGAGACATCACGTTTATTATAAAATATTGTTTTTGTCTCGCGAGGGCTAAATAGACGGAGAGACGGAAGATCGCTAGAATTAGGACGAACGTAAAAAAAAAAAAAAAAAAAAAAGACTACATTCGAACAAAGACGAGATTGGCGCAGAGACAGGCTCCAAAAACGTGAACCTGATTTGTACCGGCCAACGAGTGCAAATACCGAGGATGCGTCGAATTGTTGTAAACTGTATTATTAGTGTTGTTACATTAGTCTTTACGTATACTAGAAACGATACACCGCCCATTACTTAGATACGTTAGATAATTTTTCAAATCGTGTGGAAATTATTTCGAAAAACAAAAATCATTGCACGTATCATTGGCATAAATTTTTTGATCGCCGCGCCATATACGTTAATGATATTGTGATTTTTATTTTAATTTTATTTCATCGAGTTTCCAAATTTTTCTACATTACTCGGTATATTTATTATTTTTGCTGCATCGCTTTTATATAACATATTGATGAATCTGCCAACTCTCAAAACACTTCGGACACTTCCACGTTTTATCCATTTTTTTGTTGTTGTCAAATTGTACACGGCTTAAGCATACTAATCGTCTGTGCAGTAAACGTAACAAACGAAATACAAAATTATTCCAATAACTCTGTCGAATGGAGTTTGACAACCTTGATTATCGGCGTTTCACAGACTGCCAAAAAAAGTCATTTAGGAATGGGACTGTAGCTGTACGATACCTTGAAAATTTCAATACAGGTTCCTACAATGCTCAACTCCGTGTACAATTTTGTAACATAATTTTATTTCAATCGAAAATATCCAAGTTTCGATCTGCGCCGAAAATTGGTAGGGTCAGTTATATATGTTCGTATTTACATATCCCAAAAGAGACTTTATGAATTTTACGTATGTTAGTTCTTTCGAGTTACGTCATGACCATACTGAAAACCCTACGAAGCACGAAATTTCCTATAGGATACCTTTTTTATTTATCTATAAATTGAAAAGAAAGTCTTACATTGCGTTAATTACAGTCATTCATACTATAATTCGGTTCCCGTTGTTTTCTGATAGTATATAATCTAGTGTGAAGCAACACGCCATGTAAATATCCATGTACATTTACGGATTTTAATCGATATTATTCGAATGAAAAATATCGCATAAATTTCAACGATATACAGGTTTCCTAGTCATTATAGGGAGTCTATACGATTCAACCAAAGGTTTTACTTGGAGTAATAAGGTAACCGATAACGTTTACTTAAACAATGAGATTTTATGTATTCTCTCTTGAATGCATTATCGAGAATATTGATAGCTATTTAAAATAGATGTTTAAATACTTTCAAGAACACAAGATACGAGAGTCGTTTCGAGACTCTATCCTCTTCCTCTGATGTCCGAATTAATCAACCTGTAGGTATATATACACATATGCCTATTTTTATAATAAAAACAAAAGAAAAGAAGGAAAAAAAATAATCACCAAGATGTAAATAAAGGTGGTGTTGAAATTCATGTACGCCTGGTTTGAAAATAATTTAAGTAATTTTTTTTTCCAACGATCCGTTGCTCGGCGAAATGTCTCAATGCGCATTTTGATTAAAATTCATGGGTTATCGGGTTAGAAAATTGTCGAGACTGACTACTACTTCCAGCTTGGTATGTCCAATTACACATACATATACGTGCACATCAACACAAAATGAGCTGACCAAATTAAGCCAACTTGTTTCATTGGAACAGTCCAATCTTGAATGTACGAAAAAATGTTGAATGACTCATTAAGAGAACGTGTTTATATCCCCTAAATGTGTTATGCCCAATCAAGACGCCACTCGCATTTTAAAAATAATCGTATTACACATATTATATGGCAACGCAAAATTCTGTACCGAAAATCAATGAAAGAAATAGCGATATTGGCTATCAGCGATCTTCTCTCGATCCACTTCGAAGCGCGTGCTTGTAACGTCCAATGAACGTAAGTGCCAAAAGTATGAATTTTATTAACCCGTTAGTGATCACGCTACGTATACTTTAAACATTGGTCGCACGATCAGAGATTTTCTCACATGTATAGTTTCAAGTGTTTCATTTGATAAATAGGAACTTGAAAAAAATTTCGCTACAATGATCGTGGCTATTAAACATTTTTATTTTCAAAAACCACAAATACAACGATAATTGACTCTAAAAACCAAAAAATAATAATTAAAAAAAATTCCAAAACAAAAATTCAAAAATTTGTTTAACTCTTCTATCGTACAGAAAAATAAATTTGAGGAAAATAGAAAAAAATTGAAATGCTTGTGACATTTGAAATTTTCGAGTAATCGTCGTTTTAATATAAAATGTGAAAAAAAATCTCATAGCGCGACCGCTGACGGGTTAAATACTTATATAATTATGTTCATACCCATATTGGCAGTCTTCTTTTGTGATTCAAAATAATTTTGGAGTCGTCTACCCAATTCGGATGTACCAGTCCCTTTTGATTTGTAATTTACTAAAATAATTTCCTTGAATCATTAATATCTGATAATAGAATTTTATGATCGATCGGCTTGTTTTTCTTGTTCAAGTTTTGCTATAATTTTAAAAGCAACCGACTTAATGTGATGTGTGCCTTTCATATTCTGTCATACCCTTCCAATTATGTGTACATTTTAGCCCTTCCAAAAAATGATATTTTCTGTTTCTCACTTCAATATGAACGTACTTGTTTATGCCGTATAGAGTTTCAACGTATTGCCGACGTTTCGCAAATATTACAGTTTGCATAATCAGGGCTGAGAGCTCCGATACTGAAGCTCCCTGGTCTCAGGTAGTCCGTATATATGCATGGTCATCCAGCATCAGCATCCAGGGGGCTTCAGTATCGGAGCTCTCAGCCCTGATGATGCAAACTGTTACGTTTGCGAATCGTCGACAATACGCTGAAACTCTTCACCTCATCCATTCGGAAGCTATAAACTGTTATAACAATAATGGCCGTGAAAGCCTCAAAACTAGTACTTGTTTATATTTTCAACGGAAAGTTGAAAAAGAAAAACATAATTAATTTGTAAATATTCTACCTGAATTACATTTGTGTAAATTTCAAGAAAAATCCTGTGGTATTCGAGTAAAAAGTCATTTGAATTAGTATTTCAAGAAATCGTGGTCGTAAAAAATTATTTGAAAAATATATATATATATATATTTTTACAAATTCTAAAAGAAGGAGACTCTTCTATCTAGTTCTTTGAATATTTATGCTTTGTTAATGGTTAGGGGATGAAATATGCACAATTAATTTGTCGGTCAGGGGAATCGTAGGAACATTGTACGTCCGTAACTATCGATATTTCAATAACTTAGACATTATTCTAATAACATCAGTTCAGTCAGTGTTTTTTATTCGACAAACCAGTTGCCGGGTCGATGTGAAATTCAACTGCTCAATCAAAAGATGTCTGATTGTAGGTGCTCGTTTTTGTTTAAAATTTTTCAGTGCATATTTTTTCAAGACTGATTAAGTAAGAGAATTGCACGAATTCTTGAATGAAACGAAAATCGTATTTATTATCGGTATACGTAATAATTCAGTTATTGTGCATCATTGAATAATTTCCCGACTTATAAATCTTTTAATGAATTTGTAACAATTCACTCATTTTAAAAAGAATTTATTAATTATTTGATGTAACTCATACCTAAACTCATATTTAAATATTTCTTCAGAATATCAATATTTACGATTACGACACGAGTAAACCGAATACATTAAGTTCGTTAAATTCGACCAAAGTTGAGATTTTAATTAGCTGTATAACTCCGAAATTCACGAGTGCAACTGCGAGTGAGAATAGTCTCAGAAGTGCTAATGAAAAGATTGGCAGGTGCACATGGAAAATTCCAGTCTGTTTGTCTCGAGTGTTTTTGGATGAAACAAGTTATACGTGGTTTTTATCAAAAGTTTTATAATAAAACTCCTGATGATACGTCACAAAACATGGGAAGCTGCTCTTGATATAATAAAATACCATAATATTGCAAATTTGACCTACACTCTGCTCGCAAGGAAATTCGCTGTTAATCATAAATCCGAAATGTTGAAAAAAAGCTGAGTTTCTATCGGTTACCGGCCAGGTTCGTGGTATGCTTTTCGGGCAGCAACAACATTAACAAACTCGTTGCTACCGTCGACAAACATGTACAGCACGCACTTACAGAGATACAAATCATTCGTGTCAACGGCAGCACAGTAAACAAATCCGAAAGTGAAACCCGACATTAAAACAATAAATGAAAACATTAAAGTTATGTATATTAAATAATACAATATTAAACAACCATCGATCAACCCTGTAATATAGAAAAAAAATCAGGGTGGAAGTTTTTCATTTTCGTCGATCGTCTGAACAAACATTTTACTCTTTGGACCAAAATACTCTTTGTGTAATTACATTGCGGATAATAATTACTGTAATAAATAATAATGTACTGTAAGGTTTCAATTTGTGGGAATTGCTTTTCCATCGACAAATGTCGATTATTATAATTGTGTGTTATTATCTAGAGACGCGGCAGCGTCTTGTAGAATAAACTGTAACGTGGTGTCATGACAACTCTAATGGAACTACTCAAGAACGAGGCTGCCAAAATTTAGGATTTTTGAGCAACCTTTTTACGAATATCTTAAACGAATTATAAATCTTTCGGAAAATCTTGTGTCCGCTGTTACATTTTTATTTTTTTTCCTTAATTTTTTTTCAGTCTTGATGGATGGACTCAATCCGTTAAATTTCTTTTATTTTCATTATTCATTGTTATCCATTAAAAAAAAAACTCACTCGCAATATCCCATTTTCTCTCCGATATTAGGTCGTGATGAGACGCAATATCCCCGTTTCTTTGTTCTGTGGGCTGTCAGTAGTGGCAAAGCATATAAAACATTATAGCTTGAAAGTTATCGACTGGTACAATTACATTTGGATAGAAATCTTTAAATGTTCCATTCTGGTATAAAGTTGTTATTCGAGGTGAAAGTGTCGGACGCTGCTCGGTGTCGAGTAAAGTTTGACGATGGTGACTGCAATTTAGGATCATTGTTCAAAAAGCCTAATTTCGGGTATACTTGTAATTGAATAGTAAACTTTCGAATGACGTTATGAGTGTCGGAAACCTGAAGTTATTACAGGGCTTAATACTTTTTGCATGAATTCTGTTGGGGGTAAAAAAAAAGAAGAAGAACATTCAGCGCTGTGTACACTGCAATGAAAAATAATCTGGACGATAACACATTCATAATCTAAAACTACTTCTTTCTAGTTACACTATTTAACGCACGAATAATATTTCGATGAAATCATAAGGTACTAAGAAAAATACATGTATTTTTCCATTCGCGATACAAAAGCTTTTTTTCTAAATCGATAAACAATATATCAGTACAAATGCTTTTGTACTCTTTGTTGCAACATCATATCGTCATTGCTAGTGCAAAAGCACGGCCGTTACACGGTATTTCCTATGTAATTACGCGGTATTGTAGTATCACCAACGATATATTACCTTTTTTCAATTCTGGGCCCAAATCATGCAATACAGAATAGTAGATCGAATTATGAAATGTATTGATCGAGAAACTCTCTATTACTCTGGAAATGTACGAGAGACACAATTTTCTTCCATTCTGGTGGAAAGTAAATCAAATATACAGGTTATTCCAACAATTCTCGGCCATTCTTGACAAAATGACTTTTTATTTTAATTGGAATTCTCAAATTACCGTAATTTTATCGTCAATTGTTAGTAATGATAAGAAATTTTTTTTAATTAATGAAATAAATTATTACTAGTAATGTCAGTAACAAAATTAAAATGAATTCTATAAATTAATTTTTTATAAGTCAATTTTCAGATCTACGTTCTATCATGCACAAAATTTTCAAGATTCAATTGCAGAGATCATTTCTCAAAGTCGCACTAATTTCGATACAAGAACGGCAGATAACCATGAGCTTAGTGCCCAAAAACTGTGAAGGGCTGGATTACCTATAGATATAAAGAAAGACTTCTAATAATTTCTGCTTTCCAAATAGTGACCACAATTCAAAGATTTTCTGCACTTTAAGATATAGAAATCCAATGTTTGGTCATTCTTTTGTTAAGGTAGTAATCTCGCCAAAGCGTTTTTCTATAGAATTTATCTAAATTTCGAGGACTCATTCAGGATACTATTATGTAATTACGTGCAAAATATCAAAAGGATTCACCGTTCCATATTCGAGATATTGGAAATTAACGCCTTACATACGTCCAGCAGCGCCTAAAACGCGCTAAAAGAAAAACTGTTTTTAGAAGAGATAGCAATAGAAATTAATAAAAATAATTTTTACACATTGTTTATTAGTATTTAAACTTTATAAAAAAAATTTATTTCATTTTTTTTTTTCAAAAATTACAACAAAAAATCTCGTTTCCCGAAGCACTATGAAAAAAAAGTTGTTCCATGGTCTGCATCATTTCTTCTTGAAATGCTGATGGATCTGCAAAACGTAAAAAAATTCTTGTAAAATAAAATTGTAGTTATAGTCTGTCGAGCCGGATTTTTGAAATTCGAAAAATTTTGGCAATTTACGGCAGTTTAAAAAAAAAGTGTGCATTTTTTGTCATAAATGTCACACTTTAATTATGTTTATAAAAATTTTTAATCACAACATCAAAAATCCGACTCGACAGACTATAGAGAAAACAATTTTGAATATTAAAAAAAAAGCATCAAAAAATATTAAAAACTGTATGAGTTATCATGCAGACCGTGCCAGAAAAAGTAGTTTTGAGAAAAATGAATTTAAAGTTTCAAGTGCGTTTCACTCGAGACATCTACCTGCGCGCATCAGACTCTTGTTGGGCAGTCACGTTTTCTATAATAACTTTCGATCTATGGAGAATTTGTACAATCGACTTACACAGAAATACGCCTAAAACTATAGAGAATAATAATCTGTAAAAAAAAATCGATTTTTTGAAAATTCTGGACGTATGTAAAGCCTTAAAAATTGCAGAGTTTTACGTGTGTTCTTATAGGGAGCGCTAGAAAATTTCACATTTTACGCAATAATTCTGAAGCTTTACTACAAATTTTTTTTTGTCATTTACAGAGGTATGCTAAAGTTTGTCAAGAAATTACAAGAATTTTGACCGCTTAGTTTCGGAGATATAGCGATATAAAGTATATGTTATGTGTATTATTATATTATATTATATATATTATATATAATATATAGTATATTAGATGGGAAACGTGTTTATTTCGGAAACTAAACTGTATATTAAACATTTTTACCGAAAGTTTAAGTTTTTAGATTCCTGTAAGATGTGACACCTACCATTATTAGATTATTTCGCAAGTTATATCCAAGTTCTCGAACATTGACCGGAACGTTAACTTTCGAACGTGACTGTGGCGAGACTACTACCTTAAGCGTACAAATTTTAACAACGATGTTTCAAATTTCAAAATTCAATCGCAATAAGTGAAACCAATATTATTTCAAAAAGGGCATAACCGAATGAACATACTAAAAGTTTCTAAATGACAGTTGGCCGGCCTATCTTATCTACACTGTAAAAAAAAATTATTTCTTTTTATAATTATAATGTCGATGAAGAGGAATACATTTAAACGATCATTTCAATTTTCTTTCTTTTTAATCCAGTTTTACTTCCAAATTAGTTTTAAAAAAATTTCAAGCACTTTTTGTTGATACGTATTCTTTGGAAAAATCAACCAACACCCAGTCATCAGCCAAAAAAAAAATAGAAAAGAAAAATGACGTTTTTTTGTTACTCAAAAAATAATTGCGTTAGAGGGCTGAAATTTTCACAATTTTTTTTTTTTCGAAGTGCGAATACAATATAGGCCAAATGTCTTTTCGAAACTTTTTTCGCTATGCCTTTTATTTACATCAGACAACACGTTATTAATTTATGACAACTGAACCTGATCAGCAGGGCTCGAAAGTTGTTATTTAGCATACAAATCTGGTAGAAATGATCGCAAAAGCCTGATAAAAGGTTTAATCTCTTTTAAACTGGTTCCGGCAGTCTGATTTTCGGAGGGGTTTTTCATGATTGGCAAGCTTTCGGGTAAAGTTGTAAACATCTCTTTTTCAACGAACATCCAACCAGCTTTTTTCGGGACCAAATCGCAGTTAAGACACAAATGAAATAAAATTATTGCCGCAATTCTATTTATACACAAGTGTGACTCCTTGTTTAAAAAAGTGTCTCGTTGCACTTTATTTACTAAATCAAGTTGCCGTTTCCATCGGGTTCGTGCATAAAGATTATGATTCTAAATAAGTGAACAAAAGTCCCTATCCAGCAGGCTCAACATAAAGCGAGTTGATGGAAATATTTCAATGAACACGCACACAAAAAAGCCATTAGTACGCTCTCAACAGACACACAAACACACACACACACACACACAAATACTCACGTACTTATAAATACTCTAAATAGTAATTAACATTAAAAAAAAAACATTGGGAGTATATTGTATAAAAGATTGTGGCCGAGCGAAATAATTCATTGAAAAAAAAAAATTTGTTCCTGTAACAAAATCCCATTTAGTTGGACGAGAAAATGATGGATCCAACAAATGATTTAGTTTATTCAACAAAAAAAAGTTGGATCCACCATTGTCTCGTCCAACTAAATGGGATTATGTTCGATGAAGAAATTTTTTTTCTCAGTATTGTCATGATTAACGCAAACGCTGCAATTAGCATATCAAATGCTCGTCAAAAGTCCAATATAAAAAAGCACATCGAATATCATATTATCGAATCCGAATTCAATTCTTAAAATAATGGTTAAATCGAATGAAGCTTAATTAAATGAGATGCGAAAATAAAAATGAGATAATTATAATGATAATCGTTTGATCCGATTAAATTGAAGGTTCCTAATTTTTTATCTCTACGTAATGGATGTGGTGCTGAAGATCACTCACATCCTACTTGTGAACACTTCACAAATTTTCCTGCAATACCATTAAACGCGAAAGATTTTGCGTGAAAAAAGAACAAACAAACACGAATATTCTCCTTCAGATGGAGATATTTAATACCCATAACGTATATTTGTCGTCGTGTAGCATCTGTTTTTGTGCAAAACTCGGTGTCAAATAACGACAAAAATGGACAAGAATTATATTATACGCATTGGCAATCGATAGATGTAAGAAAACAAGAAAAAAGGATAAATGAACATGGTACACATCCAAATACCATGATGACGGTCGACGGTTCGAGCTGCTGTTCCTCATTATAAGCACTTGCTGTAATAATTAACATTTTTATCGATATCAAAATGTCAATGTCGTGTCTATCGGTGGTACTTAAAAGGTCCACATCGGGCAAGTGTACACAAATACACGAGTCTCGAAAAAATTAGCGAAATGAAATAATAAAATAATAAATGATAAAAGAAATAAAAAGTAACGAACTCATCGTACACAAAAGTGGAGGAAATAATTATGAACAGATTTACAAATTTATCGTCAAAACTGATCTTAAAATAATTGTAATACAGAGATGTAGCACTCATCGATTGTCGTCACTATTTGTCGTAGTAATTGTCGCAATTTATTCTTTTCGTAATCCGTCGAATTTGTTTAATTCGAGATTCTTCTTTATTTTAACGCTAATGTTGCGTCGTACGCTATGGTGCAAAGTACGAATTCTTATCCGCAGTCCAAATCTTTGCAAATAAGGTCTACAGGTTTATTCTGTATTTTTGATCGCTAGAGCTATAGAATCAGCGACGTATACTTGTAGATATATAATCCAATAATCCGTCGCTAGCGACTGCGACCTTTTACCAAATTTAATCTATTGTACGATAACTCGTGTAGAATCGTCATGCTCGGAGCTTCCGGAGAGCTCGCTTTAACGTCGGACCAACTCTGACCAACTCGCGAGCATTTGACTGTACACGATCAGAACATTTTCATGAAAAGCATACGATATTTCAGTTTGCATCGTCAGAATGCAACGATTTTTTTTTTTGCTTAATGTTGAACCACGTTTTTATGCAGATTATTTAGGCTACGAAATTTCGAATAAATAAAGGAATAAAAAAACAATAGAAAGATTTTTCGTTGCATCGCAACGATGCAAACTTCTATACCACAAAAGCACCTGATCCCTTGCTCACACTCATGGTGGTTACGGCAATAGCCTTTATTACCTTACCGAGACAAATTATGCTGTCGTATGTTATGAGATTTTAATATTTTAAGTTATCAAACAAATATTTTTTTTGTACGCTATAACCATCATTTTAAATGATCTATATCGAAGCTTACTATTAAAAAAAAAAAAGATTATGTAACGAAATTGAAAAACTTGCAGAAAAATACATGAATGGAAACCGGCAAAATTAAACTTACGGCCAGATAATAATTAATGACTGATACGGTGAAATGAAACACGGTTGGGGTGAAGACAATCTCTTTGTAATTACTCTTAACGATCTCTTTTGTTGTAGAGGAAAAACACTCTAGGCCTTCTTTCTCTAAAGAAAAATTGCAATGGGTTTTCTTTTGTTCTTTTTTTAACTTTGCTCAATGACTCGTCTAAGAGAATATAACAAACCGAGTCGTCAGTAAGTTTTCTTACTCTTACCTCAAATGTATCGTCTATCATTTCACCGTTGAAAAAAAGTGTACCCGAAACGCTAAATTAGCAAATTGGGTGACACTACTTTATTTTACAACGGCTCTCTTGTTCATACCTAAATTCTAAAGGCAAATAACCTCGAAGAATCTATTGAATTGCAAAAAGTGCGGTGGAGCAACATCAAGAAGTAATTTTTTCCTTCGGCTTTTATACTGAAACAGAAAATATTTTTTTTTTTTTAAACAATAAGAAACTTGCGAAAATATATAATCAAATCGTTGATTCGTCACAGTTCGAGCGCACGAAGCAATAACGTTTTTTTAATCAACAATGTCATTGATAATTGTATCCACCAATAGAGGGCGCTGCCGAGCAAACGATTCAGTTTCTGACCTCGTTGAACCATTTAAAAGGACTTGCTTTTAAATTACGAAGCACTGCAATCGCTCATGTTTTTCATCGTCAAACTTCTCTTAGAATTTGGTCACCATTTTCAAAGCAATCGTGGGATAAGAAATTAAGTATAGGAGAGCAGTGGCAAAATGGGACACTGGGTCAACATGGGAAAAAAATTAAACATTTTTTTAAATAACAAGAAAAATATTTTTGATCAATAGATGTGTTCAAATTTTCTTCGGCTTTCTTCATTTTTTCGCTCTTTTTCACCCTCGCCAAGTCTTTTTCGTCCCGGCGATTGATTAATTAATATCCACGGTTATATATATATATATATATATATATATATATATATATATATATATATATATATATATACATCAAATTGTCGACAATTTTTCCCAAGAATTAATCGCAAGCACACTATTAGCTCACTTTCTAATCGGCCTAACAGCATCTCGCTATTGGCTATTTCTAATATAACGTTAAAATCGGAAGTGAAGTATCGTGATAAAAATTAATGACTCGGTCAGAAACGAAAAATAATACTGAAATTTGCAACATTGGATCGCAGCGAAAAACATTTTTTTTAATCTTCAACTTTGGAGATTTGAAATTGAACAAAATTTCGTCGATCCAAAATTTTCGCGTCTTCAAAAATAAATTTGAATTCATTTTTTTATTTATTTTGAATTCAATTTCGATGATTTTTTTTTGTATTGCAACGATGCAAACTTCGAAATCGTAACGAAACCGCTCATTTTATTTCTTTATTTACTTCGAGTCGAAAGGTGCTTTAGAAGGATAGTTATGAAATTGGAGCCTGTACATATTGCCCAAAACTCAACGCATCAAAGCTCATCTTTTCCGCTGATTCGGTTGATCGTACGGTTCGCGCGTTCTCATTTTTTTGTACAGTAATCGGTGTGAATTGTCCCGAGAGCGTTGCGCAACAAGGACGATCCTTCGAATCTAATCTCACTTTACATTTTTGCTCTCGATATTATTGACTTTTATGAAATCATGGACGAATGTTGATGAAGGTTGAAAAAAAAAGAAGGAAAGAATGAACTTTGATGCGTTTACTGATAATTCTGTACTCAAATTATCTCATTATTATTATACAATATTTAGTACTTATAATAATAATATCAATAATAATAATAATTGTTATTATGGTTACTTATATGCAATGTATTTTTGTGAACAGTATTGAAAGTGCTACTGTTGTACAGTTAACTATAAATGATAATTGTACTATGATGTACTTATAATGTATATAGATATATTTAATTAAAATGAATATGAATTTGTGTAAACTTCGGAGTACATTTATTGCTGTACTTATAATACGCATTTATCACTTTCATCAAAAAAAGATCAAGCTCGAAAAGATATTTGCCGCTTGGTTCCAAAATGTTGCATTCATTGAGGCACATTTCATACCTATCGATTGTGTCCCTGCAAAAAAATTACAGATCGCGTTTTCGAAGCGGTAAACACATTTTGCTAGGTCCTCGTACTTGCTAACATAACCCTGTTTTTGGAACGTAATACAATAACATGTGACTGCTCGATCTATTTGAGACATTTAATTATAAAACGCTTCTCAATTTAAGGATGTATGCCCAGTCAAATCCGCAGTTCATCTATTTGTTTTTTCAAACAGATCATTATATAAGATATCAATCATAAATATGTTTTTTTATTAATTAATACTAATTATACATAACAAATCAACCCGATGAAAGTTACAGTTATTAACTTTAAGAAAATTTAGTTCTTCGTGTGACTATTTTTTACTGGAGCTAATGTCCGTTCTATCAACCAATCAAAAAATTCCGTTTATATATCGAGAAAATTTGGCAACAGTGCCGGAAAGTGTGTCGTTTGACAGCTAGTTTTCTAACCTAATACATTGTTTAATTGCGAAAGCGTAGATGGAAGGCCGAGAATCACAAAAAATAGTAGAGTAATTGAACAAATTATTCAAGAGCTCAAACGTTTCACGAAAAATGAAGATTTGAACAACGAGAAAACTTTTTGCGAATTAAACAGCGACACTGAGAAAAATGAAAATAACTGTGAAGAAGTCGAGGAACGTGATTCCGATGATTTCGACGTTTACGAATATGCAAATTATGATATTTAATTTCAATATTTAAACATTATTGATATGCACTAATTAATTTTTATTTTTTATAAATAAATATGTTTCGTTTCCAGAATCATGCATTTTTTTATACTTTCTTTTCCCTTCCTGGTATTGATTGATCTAAATTCATAAAGAAAATATTTTGGTTAATTTATTTATATAGCTCATGTTTATCTTGCATTATATATTTGCATTGACATTTCATGATTAGATCCCGCTTGTATTTATTTTCTCTCACTACTACTGTACGCTCGGTTCGTACTGCCCGCGCGCGCAACGTTGCCATATTTCCATGTTTCGCACATTTAACATGGCGGCTGTATGTAGTAGCAGTTTTCGCACATGACCCAAACGAGTCTAATTTTTTTTGAGATTTTTGAACAAATACGACGGTGACATCGGGGGGTTTTTTTTCTTTAAATAGTAAAAAAAATAAAGTTTCTAATAATATTTTTTTTAATCTGTACGCTTATATATCACGGGCTTTATTTTCTTATTTTCTTTCAAATTAGGCTACTTCCACTACGATTAACATGCGTTTTAATGGGACTGAAAAAATTAATTTACGTAATAACTATACGGTGAAGTCTAATTATTTTTTTTCTAATCGACGCAGCATCGTTCACTTTACAACTTATTTTAAATTTGAAGGTCAAACTTAAATTGTATATTTTGGGCATACATCCTTAAAAGTTTATTTCATATGTCATGAAAGGTCGTGGAGATTTTTATAATTACACATATATATATTTTCAGTGCGAATCACTAAACAAAGGGTTTGGAAAGATTCCCTAGTTCAAACAATTTCAAGCTTATACGAGCGGGGGTTTTCTTGTGATTATAAAACATCACTCTCGAGAAAAAGCGAAACTCTACGATTGGGTAAACGGAGTTTACAAGCAGCAGAGAAATAAATTTCAATTATCTGTATTCGGTGACATGTTTGAACATAAAAGACGTGTAATTCGTGTCGTCGCCGCATTCTGTTTTTATTTCTTTTTTTTAATTGTTATGTCGTCGTATACGTGGTCCTATAGTCCCAAGCTAAAGCACACATTCGCACACATGCTCACCACACTGTGAGAAAAAAAATACGCTTGCGAGTGCGCAGTGTTACTTCCCTCTTCTCCCTTTACTTTGCCTTCCGCTACGTATATCGCAAGTTTGAACTCCGATCAGAGATAGTGGCAGATAATACGGCGCCTGCATTAGACCGAGTTAAACTCGTTTCGTTTATGTGTTCGCCACCAAATCAAAAAATTCATAACGCCCGAATTGATTTGACAAAATACAGTTCTGTCGCCTTTCGTCTTCTCGTACATCGTCGGTTTCTTTATATTTTACGTTGACAAATATACCTGGCGAGCTAAACGATGACCTTGCAAGCTATCAAATGGGAAAATGGAAAACTGGAAGTTCTCGATCAAATACTACTACCGGCGATTTCGAGATACGTCGCCGTCAACGGGGTCGAGGACGGATGGAAAGTTATCAACAAAATGCAGGTATGCTTTATTTATTTTTTTATTTTTTATCTGTCAAATATACCATTCGAGTACGTGGCATTTACAAAAAAAAAGACACGCGGGTTTCACTTCGATCGTAAAATCTGCCCGTCGCGGTATGAAAATATTTCCATAACAATCGTAAAATCGAACTTTTTTTTTAATAGCAAAATCATGTTTCGTACTAATTGTATCGTAGAACAAATATTGCAATTGTATTGTAACAATTTAATTTTCTATACAACTCGAGTTTTGCCGTAAAAAAAAATGTTTACTATATCCTGACATGAAATTGACCTAGTGTAAGATGAAAATTTTCAGGATTAATTGCATTTATCGAACGTAAAAAGATTTTATTTCTTCAATAAATTTATTGGTATCCATTGTTTTTGCACATTTTGACTATCAAGAAATTGGTGGTACCATTTTGAGTTTCTTGTTAACGAACCATAAATTTGATTGACAAAAAAATTATCGTCTGAAAATTTTTTCTAATAAAAAACAAAATGTTTTTATCTAATTTTTCAATAATTACATTGTTGTTATAATTTTTTCAATAAGTCAAAATAGTTTTGAAGTATTAAAGTTCGCTTTGTGTAATGCACCGCAAATAGTTTTTGGTTTTGGCTCTTCATTTGTCAAGTTGTCAATATATTTTTTTTAGCAAATTTACATTTTGTTAGGTTGGTAAAAAAGGTCTAACATAATATCAAGAAATTTTGGTTTCTGTGAAACAAAAAAAATTTGTTCAACATCAAAAAGCAAGATATTTCTCTGTATTCATCTTGTCACAAAAGTGTTTACTCTCTTTGTGCACAATTTGAAAATTTGCAGGAATGTTTTCGATAGAATCTAAGTTACAAAATTGTTTATTGTATATTGAAATTTATATTTAAAGCAAAGTTGCATTTTGAGGATAAAATCCATTGAATGGAATCTTTTCCATAAAAATGAGCAGAAAAATGTTACTTTTTAGAAACGATGTAGATTAATGCATGAATTTGTCCTTCAGGTTCGAGGAGCCCCTGCAATTGCAATTGTCGGTTGCCTGAGCTTGGCCGTTGAACTGAGAATCGAAAAATATTATGATAAAAGCAGCCTGTGCTGTGAAATCGAAGGCAAATTAAACTATTTGGTTTCTGCAAGACCCACTGCTGTAAACATCAAAAGAGCAGCAGAATCACTCATCGATGTGGCTAATGCACTCAGCAAAGATGACAGTGTGTCTGTTAGCCAAATGAGTGAGAAGTAAGAAGCTTGTAAGAAGAAAATAATACATTTTTTTAATATATTATATTGATGGGATACAAAGGAAATATGTTAGATTCGTTTTTTTTTTACATTTATTCTGTGAGTTTCTAACAAAGTGTCGAAAAAAACATGTGAACTGAGTATCAATCTTTACGATAAATTTAAGGAAAATTTACAGTGTTTTTTTATTTTCTTATTTCTTCTCGAAATTGACAGAATTTTGTGTATACATTGATTATTACATGAGAAAACCAAAAAAAAAAAGATTTACTGAATTTTCGTAGCCTAAGCCTGCAGCAAATTTATAGACAATACTAAAAAATAACAAAAGAAAAGCATTCGTTGCCCTCCAAGGACATGAAAGTTTATTATATTTATACGAGCTTTGTTGTTCGCCAACCGTTCATGTAAAAAAATTAATATTTTTTTCTTTTCACAGATTTCTTAAAGTAATCGATTCCATGTTGGAAAAAGACGTTGCTGACAATAAATCAATCGGCGATCACGGAGCCGATGAAATCCTGAAAAGCGTGCCCGAGGATGGCTTGGTACGAGTTTTAACTCACTGCAATACCGGTAGCCTTGCGACTGCGGGTTACGGAACTGCACTTGGTGTAGTGAGATCGCTCCACAACAAGAAAAGACTCGGTTAGTTTTCCAGAAAACATGACTATAAGTTCTCTAAACAACCTCATATTCACTTAAATACATCCATTAAAATCAAAAATACAACATTTTCATGTTAAACAAAGGTGTCACAAAAATAAATTCGCATCACCGCATTTCTGCGCATTTCAAATTTTAAACCTGAAGAGAATTTGCAAACGATAGTGATATTTATTTTTCAACCTTCTAGAAAATTCGGCATACAAATGTGAAATTCAGGTTAATATATTGTCATCACAGATGTTTCAATAGCAAACTCAAACAAATCATGTGTTCATGTATATATCTGGTATGAGATTAAGAAAATAAAAATTCGTATACAATGTTTATGCATTCCAGAACATGTATACTGTACAGAAACGAGACCGTACAATCAAGGTGCACGCTTGACAGCGTATGAATTGGTACACGACAAAATACCCGGAACATTAATTTGCGATGACATGGTTGCTGCGCTCATCAAATCGAGAACAATATCTGCTGTTGTTGTTGGAGCAGACCGAGTGGCTGTCAATGGTGACACCGCTAATAAAATTGGAACATACCAGGTTAGCATTCGAAACTGGATTTAATTTCAATATTAAAATTGTTGAACAATTGCAGAGGATCAAGGCTCGATGACACGAACAGTTTATTTTTTATTCCCTTAAAATTCAAAGACTATCGTAAAAACTTGTCCACAGATCGCTATTATCGCCAAATATCACGGTGTACCATTTTACGTCGCAGCCCCTCAAACCTCTATCGACTTCGAGCTCTCGAGTGGCGATCATATTCCAATCGAAGAACGCCCAGATCGTGAGATGACTCACATTAATGATCAACGAATTGCCGCTAATGGAATTCCATGCTGGAATCCCGCTTTTGATATTACTCCAGCAGAGCTTATTACGGGTATAATTACGGAAATCGGTGTTTACAGGCCTGAGGATTTGAAAGCTCTCCAAACAACAAAAGTTGCCAAAAAAGATTGAGAACTTTACAAATATAATTATGAAAAAACTTTAGAATACCCCAGAATGTAAAAATTCAATCAAAATAATATAAGCCAAGGGCAAACGCAGCTCAACTCATGCATGAAGCAGTTAAACACTTGTATTTCTGCAAAGTTATCGTTGTGTTTTGCGACCTATCTCGATAAAATCATGAATTTGCAGATGGAAAGGTGCGTTCAAAAACCTCAGTTACATCATATATTTTTATAACTAACGTATTGTTGTTAATAAGCTGTTTGGAAAAATTAAACCACTTTATTCCATATATTTTCAATTGACACTATAGTCGTAAACATGATAAAGTTTTTATTGCTTCGTAGGAAAATATTCAGATTCTAAATATATATAGAGTTGTATAAAAAAAATAGATATTTTGCAAATATTGTATAACGGCCGACGTAAATATTACGTTCATAATTTTTAAAAAATTTCATTTTCACCGGATCTATCAATTGATTCAATGATGGAACAATCTGACATTGGTATGAGCCAAAATTATGCTGTGTTCGTTGCAAGCTTCGATTACTGCTTGATCGTTTGTCGAACCAGCTGGACTTCCAATGTAACGAGCACCGCTCTGCAAAATGTAATTGCAATTATGCAAAAAGTACGCCGATTTCGACGGGCGCAAGGAATTATAATTAACATTCCAATATAATCATTTTGAATATTTCCGAATGACTAAAAATTTTGTTATAATTCAAAATTCAACGATAAATAATTTCGTGGTGGAAATTATTTTTGAAAAAACTTAATTTTTCGTCTATATTGACATATATATATTCATATGTTGTTACTTTACTTGAAACTTATTTTAAAAAATTTTGTGAAATTCTGTGTTCAATGATTTTGAGGTCAAATTATTCAAACAAAAAAACTGCTACATTTGAATTGTATACCCAAAGTCGGATTGATTTGCATATTTCGACGTAAACAAAGGAAATATTAAGATCTTACCAATCTAGCCCTGTCGACATTGTCCCTGAAAGGGAAGAATGCATCACTGCTCACGGCAACACCGTCCAATTTTTCAACCCAATCGATTCTGTCCTTCTCAGTTAATTTATCAGGAACAACTTCATAGAAAGCTGCCCAGGCTGCTTCGTCCATATCCTTTCCAATTGATCCGTTTACGTAGTTATCAATGGCATTTGCAATTTCTGCACGTTTCACACCTTTCTTGAATTTCATTCCAGTCACTTTAGGATGTTGACGGAGCCACCTGTAAAAAAACATCGTCAGCTTTAATTTCAGATCAATTTTCACCCTTAAATAAATAAGACAGTATTTTTTTGTATTGTTATACTCTATTATAAAAAGAGATTCGGGATAGAAAAATGTGATAACTTTGAAAAGATAAAATTAGTAGATTCAGGACGAACCAATTATCAGCTTTGTCACCAGCGAGTCTCGTGCAGTGAATACGAGATTGTTGTCCAGCGCCAATTCCAATGACCTGTCCGTCCTTAGCGTAACAAACGGAATTACTCTGAGTGTATTTAACAGCTATAGTCGCGACAATAAGATCTCTAAGTGCTTCTTCGGACAATTGTTTGTTGCTGGTAACCGTATTCGCGAAGGTTGATTTATCGATAACGGCATTGTTGCGTTGTTGTTCAAGGGTCAAGCCAAACAATACTTTGCGCTCGATCGGGGACGGTTTGTAATTAGGATCAATTTGGATAACGCAGTAAGAACCGTTTTTCTTTTTTCTTAAGAGTTGAAGAGCTTCGTCGGTGTAACCCGGAGCGATAATACCGTCGGAAACTTCGCGAGAAATAATTTTCGCGGTAATGGCATCGCATGGGTCGGAGAGAGCGACAAAATCACCGAAACTCGACATCCGATCAGCACCTCGTGCACGTGCGTAAGCTGAGGCCAGAGGCGTCAATTGATCGACCAAATCGTCCACTTGACAGAGCTTTGCTTGGACTTGATCCAATGGTATTCCAACCGCAGCTCCAGCAGGGCTCACGTGCTTAAACGAAGTCGCCGCTGCCAAACCCAACGAGTTCTTCAATTCCTTCACTAATTGATAAGCGTTCAATGCATCACACAAATTGATAAAGCCTGGAGAACCGTTTACCACGGTGATAGGAAGCTTTTCCAAGGTAGTAAATATCTGTGCCGGCTTCTGATGAGGATTCATTCCGTAACGAAGAGTCAGCTGGGATACACCCCCACTATACTGCTTACGGAAATAATCCGATATTGCATTGTCGTATTCAGATGTGTGAGTAAACGCTTTTAGTGCCAAGGATTGCCTGTAAAATTGTTTACACCATAAATTACCTCGAAATCAGAGAATCACACTTAATTGCGTCAAAGTTTAAGCTGCTTGGTAGCTTTAAAATTAAGTATAAACAGCAGGTCAGTAAAATCAAAACACATTTGAAGTACTGATTTTCGTGAAATATCACCATCGAAATAAATTCTTTAGTTACTATCTTAGGTTGGGAAAAGCGAAAGTTTTTTGGCTATTCGATATATTTCAAACATTTTCAAAATTCTATTTTTTTTTCAAGCTTTTTTATACAAATCAAAGATAGTTAAAATCTATCTTAAAAAAGTAGCTTTATAAACAAGAATACTCCCAGGTATAGCGATTTTTTAAATACAAACAATCTTTTCAACATTTTGGAGTAAAAAATAATAAATTGGGTTGAAAAACATTTATAGCTGTACCTAGTGGCAAGTGACGTATCCTTGTCAGTAGAGATTTCGAGTTCACCCACGACCTTTTCGTAATCACAGGGGTCACAGATTACAGTGACCCTAGCATGATTCTTTGCAGCCGCCCGTAAAAGAGTAACACCCCCGATATCGATGTTTTCAACGGCATCTTCGATAGTAACACCAGGCTTACTGACCGTATTTACAAAAGGATATAAATTGCAAACTACAATTTGGACAAAATCGAAATGTTGCTTCTTCAGATCTGCACAATCAGCAGCGGTCGATCTCGCTAAAATACCTGTTGGAAATAATTTTGTTTTGTGTTTAAAATCGTCCTTTTTAGTATTTCGTTATCAAAATTATAACAACATGAAATGTTATTGACCTGCGTGAACAGCGGGATGAAGAGTCTTAACTCGACCTCCCAACATTTCCGGTGCACCTGTGATGTCAGATACATCCTTGGGCGCAAGTCCAGCATCTCTAAGTGATTTGGCAGTACCACCTGATGCTACTAGTGTGAAACCAAGCTTATCCAACTTCTGAGCAAATGACAGAAGATGGGTTTTGTCAGAAACGCTCAACAAGGCTGTAAAAAACACAATTTGATTCAATCTTTTTCGAACTATTTTGCGCAACTGAAAAGGTGCGGAAAAAAATCTATTTTTATATATATATTTTTTTTAGATGACTATTCACTCAGGGTGCAATCACAAAACTTTTTTTATACAATCTTTGGATACATTTTTAAATTATAGAATTTTTTCAGAACTATTGGTTTGGTACGCCATAGTGCAAAAAAATAAAATTCATTTCTCGTTCATATATTCCATGAAATGCTATTTATTTAACCTTCAAAAAAAGTTCTGAAGACATTTTTGAGTTCTTTAATTTATATATTTAACAAAAAAATAGAATTAGAAAAGAATATGATGAAGAAAAAATACCATTTTTTTACCTTGACATGAGCGTTATATTCAGATCATTTTACTAAATGATGTCTTATTGTTAAATGTTATGCTCAAAGAAGATATATAGTATTATATCCAATAAATAATTGCAAATCATCAATACTACTGCCATCCTCAAAAACTACTTAGTACGTCGCTATATGTTCTGTAATAAATAATATACCTTCCTATAAGTAGCACACTCGCTGTTAAACTGTTGAGACAAGAACGTTTTCGTAGGTTGTATAGCTACGGTTTTGAGAATTGTTTCACTCATGCCAAGCCTCACAAAATGTTGTAAGGCTTGGCAATTTCTAAAACTATTTCAAATAAATCCAAAACCCGTATAGAAAAATGAACATTCATACTTGCAAAAAGTTAAGTTCAAATTTCACAAAAAGATACAACATAACATAAAATCTACAAAAGCATAAATCTTTGCTCTGTTACACAAAATCCAGAAAATGTTCGAATAAAAATTGAACCTCTAATAAAAAGTTATTCAATTAACTTGAAAATATTCATATACTTTCGAGTTAAATGAACTTCCAGAAAAAGATTAAACTTTTTTTTGCTTGAAATTCTTTTTTCATACATCTTTTTAGTTTCAAAAATATTTCATTTTTATTATTTCCCGTTGTTTGAACTTATTCTGCCTACTTTTTTTCTAACTGAATATTTTTACTGATGTTATTATTATTTTTAATTTAATGTTATAATTTTTTTTTAAGTCGAGATTAATTTTGAATTCATTTTTATTTGATCAGGACATTTTTCAAACCTTATATTTTTGGAGAACTTATGCACTTTTTAGTTACTTGAACAGCTTTTTATTGAAAATTAGCAATTTATTCCAACAATTTATAAAAGCTTTGTATTAGCTTTTATTGATTTTGGTCGATTTTGCATCTTTCTATGGGGTTTAACATTTTCTTGCAAGGTTTGAATTTTTATTTTTCTACCAGTTTTGGATTTATTGAAAAATGTTTTGTGGGTTGTCTTGCAACTTTTCGTGAGATTTACCATGAATGAGAGAAATATCAGAAGGGCGCCTATACAATCTACGAAAATCTTACGTGTCTTAACAGTTTTACAGCGGGTATACTTTTTTTCTTGAGTATTATCTAGCTGACAAAAAATACCTGTCCAGAATGTCTAGATCAGCTCAAATATTGAGACTAAATACTGAGTTCAAAAGTGATCATATCGATGTGAGTAGTGATCAAGGATGACAGTTGTGAGGAGGACCTGCAATTTAATTAGTGCAATAGAATTACCATTCCATTTCTTTCAGAATAACATTCATCAATAAGAAATTATTTCGTGAAATAATCTAAATAAAATACTTATAACAAGCTGAAAAATGAGTATTTTTTTCATCAGTATATTTTTTCTTCATTCTAATTTTTTGTCGAATATATATGTTAAAAGATTATAAAAAATTATCAAATTTCTTTTTTTGAAGGTTAGGTTAATAATATTGCTTAGAATATATGAACGAGAAAACAGTTTTTTGTTTTTACCCTGGCGTATCAAACCAATCGTTTTGAAAATATTCAAGAATTTAAAAAGAATGATGAACTAAAAAATAAAATACAAAATACATTTTTTTTTCGAACCGTTTCAGTTACGCAAAAAAGTTGAAAGTTTTTATATGAATATCCTTAATTACAGTCAATACTGAAAAAAATTTGAATCAGAATTTGTCTTTTACATATACGAATGTATTCTCAAAATTTCACAGGAAAAACTGCTAGGTCAATTTTTTCCTCTTTACCCGGCTATGGCCTTTGAAACTGTTTTAGACCTTTGAAATTTATAAAATGCAGAATTAATTTTTTGAAATTTTGATCAGCCTGTTTTGTTATAGGTACTGATTTTACTCAATCTTTTTTTTGGTTGTCATAAAAAGTTGTAAGTTTTCAAGAAATATTTTTTTCCATTAAATAAGTTTGAATTATTGGAAATAAATTTTTGTGCTCTTGATAAACCTGCTTAATGATTTAAATTCATTTATTTAACGATTGTAGAATCAGATATTCTTACTTGCAGAAATTTAATGATCTTTAATAATCAAACAAAAATTATGGTGACAAATAATAAAAAACATTGCACTTTCCTCATGATTTTAATCATTGTGTAGTTGAATAAAAAAATACTTGTTTATGCAATAAAACCACAAATGATTGCAAAATATTTAGTGGAAGAAGCAGAAAACAATTTTGAAATAACATGTCTATTTTTAAAAACTTCAATTGAGTAACGTTTATAAGCTTGTTTATCTCTGCCCCCTGTGGTTTGAATTATATAAATTCAGTGATAAGATGCTTTCAAAATAATTGCTTCATATGTTGAAGTTCGCATCACTGGAATGTAACATTTGTATTTTTTTCATGCACATTTAGATTTAAAAAATCATACTTTTTCTGGGTCTCTTGAGAATCGGTGTACAAAATTAACATAAATAAATACTGACGACATTGAATATTGCGAGTTTGAAAAATGCTACAGAGAATTTTCTGTGCATTTCAACTATGCAAACTCCAATACCATTGTTTTATCTTTGCAAGGATATTTTAGTATTTTTTGACAACACAAAAAATTAATGTGCAAATTTGTTTACTTTTTTTAAGCTCATATAACCAACGGTTTTCTAATCTTCCTGTCCCCAAAAGTGCTTTAAAAATAATGATGTTTCTTGAATCAGAATAATAAACTGAATTTTAAGTGATAGACTTTTTTTCTTAATAAAATATCCACAAATACTATTTTAATTATAATTCGAGCATTATTTAGGTTCAATTCCGTAAAAAAAATCGAGAAGAAACAAGAATCAGTCTAAACGATGTCGGCCACGTGACCGCACGTGTCTACCTACTCCGAACTCTAAAAAATATATGACGAACCGGCAATTTCTCAGGCGCTAAGAGCCGTTCTTTCCAACGTAGTTTAGACTTAGTTCACTTTTTCAAAAATAATTCTGTCATAGGATGAACTGAGTTCAAACTTCGATTAGCGTTGGAGAAAACGGCCTTAGATATATTTCACTCTAATTCATCTCACAATTCCGATCCACGAAATCAGCACTGTGAAATATTTTTATATGTAATTGACAATAAAAAGATGAATAAACACTCGAACGAACAAAACTTACCTAGTTTTCCTCCAGACATTTTGTACACGTTTTCGTTTAAAGTATGTAACAAGTTGATTCACGGTTTAAACCCTTCAGACGAACAGTTTCGTTAGCAATTGAAAAAACGTGCTCCCGCTCGAAAAAAGGATGATAAGTTTCTGACTGAAAGTTCTTTGTCCCTTGTCCGGGTCTCACGTCTGTTAAAAACCCCCACTACTGTGAATTTTACACTCTGGCTGCGTTCGGGGAGTCACTATTTGCGCTAAAAAGGCAACCTATAGTAATACTATTTAATGGTAACGTTAGCGTTTTTAGCGCAAATAGCAACTCCCCGAACGCGCCTTATGACGTCTCAGTTATAAAAGACGCGCGAAATTTGAAGTCAAGATTAAATTCGACCCAACAATGTCCTCGCCTTCCAAGAAAATGGGTTCGAATCGTGAAGCATTAAAGTCCAACTCGCATAAATAACTCCAAACGTGAATGGGGATAAGTTAGTTAAGAAATAAAAATACAAAACGAAATTAATAAACTTTCCGTCAATTATATTATCAAAGCTCAATGAAACCAGTACTCCAATAAAAAAACTCGGATACAATATTTATCAAGTTATATTGAGAGAGATCGAAGTATACGCTCAAAGTACTTGTTCACTCAAGTGGCGAAATGATTCTCTCGATCGATTTATTTATTCACTTGAGTGCAAAAATAATTCTAACTATCGACGACTCTACGAGCTTCAAGATCCTACCCTTTGGCTCGTTAGCGACTTCTTTCTCACTCTCTCAAGCTTTCATACTGGCGCTCACTTACTCTGCTTTCGCCCCTCCACCCTTCGCGCTAGTTTCTTGCATTGTCTATAGGGACCGTGCGTGAGCTATAGAGAGCAGCACCACCGCCGATGTGCGCGCTCTCTCGTGTCTGAATGTGCAATTTGTGCGGTGTTATTTTGGATAGGAATAAAGACAAATTTTACGATTAATAATGTTAAAAATTGGCAATTAAGGTTTTCAGCTCGTGATTAATGATCGTGCTGGAGCCTAAAATAATATAAAAATTTTTAAAAAATGTGGCTCAAGATATATTTCAAATGTCGTAGAAATACAAAGCACGGGCGACGAATCGGCCATATAATTCATTCCATTTGTTTCTCGATCCTTCATACGAAATGGACAGCGCTCTCGGAAAAAGAATAGTATTTCAAAAATGGTCAATCTTCTCGAAACCAAAGTGATGTGTGAGAGCTGCCCTGCATTTACCAATATCTTTTTGATGAAGAAAAACAAATAAATCAATTTTGTATCGTATAAATCAGTTAAAAAATCTTGTCACCGCGTATACACGCTTGATTACTTAGCACCTAGCTAATGTAGAAATTGCCCACTTCGTGGCGTTGTAAGCGCCGCGCACGGTCCCTATTCCGTGTTCTATTCAAAAGGGCAAAGACGCTCGCGATACGGTATGCACATGTTCTCCCTTTTAACCTTTTTCTCAGGATTTCCCCTCGCCGTTCGGCGGTCCTGTAGCACATATAGTCTAAGACCCGGTTTTTCCACCTCCCGGTAAATTTTATCTGACAGTTAAAGGTCTGCTATCCAATGCTAAAACCATACCAGGTAAAATTTACCTGGAGGTGGAACAACTGGCCCTAAGGGTGCTAGGTCATGAACAACAGCAGCAGCAGCAGTCTAGTCATTATTGTATATCTATATAAACATTATATTTATATATAGATATACAGAAATCACTAAACTGCTGCTGCTGCTGCTGCTTGCTGTCCATGAAATAGCACCCTAATAAGAGCTGACAGCCAAAATGGTCAGGGGGCCTATTATGGTTCTCATATTGGGTGAAAATGACGAAAATGAGCTGCTCACCCAATTACGGTGAATCTCGCTTGTCGAAAATGCGAGATTATACGCGTGAGTTGACTCGACACAAAATTCTGTGTCGAAAACAGCTCTGCGCATGCGTTGCTTAGTCAAAGTGTCGTTCGGGGGTTCGGGCTGCAAGGGTACGAATCAGTGGCATATCACAAGTGCAAGAGAGATAGTTGCAAATTCAAAAGTGAATTTTTTTGAGACGATTTAACCAATAACAAAAAATGCTCAATCAGCAAATTCTTGTCCTCCTCTTGCGTTTGTTAACAAAACTTTTTTATAATCGGTCCAACTGTTTTGAAAAATTTCAACTTTAAAAATTTAAAGTGAGGTTAGGTGACTGATTCAACAAACCCTCAAAGCTGTGATGATTTCAATTGTATATCAGTTCAATCTTCATAAAATATAGAGATATTAAAGTTTCGGTGTCATGTAAGGTTTCTTTTTTTTTTTTGAATGTGATTCTTTTTATATCGAAAAACACTTATATACCGTCGAACAGCCACCTTTTTTCAAAACATCAAACAGCGTGAAAATGTGAGATCCCTAGACCGGAAATACCTAGTGATCTCGCTTTTTCACTTAGGAGATCCATAATAGGGTGAGAATATTCACGTGACATGAAAATGCGAGAAGTGATGAGCATGCTCACCCGAGAACCGTAATAGGCCCCCAGGTAATTTTATCGGCACCCGTACAACTCACTCGAAAAAAAACTCCATCAGGAACATCTCTACTACCAGACCAATCCCAACCAAGGAAAATCTCCACCAATGACAATCTCCACCGGGAACATCTCAACCAACCCAATCTCCATCATTCCCAACTCCACCAGACAAAACTCACCCAGGAAAATCTCTATCGTGGTCAATCTCCACCAGAGGAAAATCTCCATCAGGAACATCTCCACCAGTCATGAAGATCAATCTTTACTGTCGGTATGGAAAACTGCAAAAGCTATCTAGAAATCCCATAGATGGTGCACCAGTAAGTGTAAAACAGTGGACGCATAACACATAACCAAATTTTGTTACACAACGACTTACACACTCTTTTTTCGACATTATCAATTTAAACGGGTAGAATTTCCATGTTTCTGCATGCATGAATTTGTTGACAAAGCTTCCAGGTTTTTTTTCGAATGATTTTATTTTTGCTGATGAGAGGCCGTGTGATTTTTAAGGCATCAATTGTGAGAAAAGAAGTTGAAAAAAACGTTTCTTTTTTGTGTATATAATTTGTATTACTGTATATGCGAATGATTCTTCCCTGAATGGAAGTCTGAATAAAAAAATGAGATGTTTCACATATTTGGAAAAAATTTCCCAATAATTTAACGAACCGGAAGCAGTAACCCATAATTGCTACATCCAAAGAATATTTTTCATTCATCCAACAATCATCATGAACATTTTTTAGATGGCTAGTGAGTGCTGGTTCAAAATAACACGATGTTAAAGCAAATTCATAGACATAGGTCAATGTTACATTTTTATGTTGACAATAATGGCATAGAGGATTTTATTGATCAGAGCTCAAACATCGTTATACTGAGAAATATTATCATTGTGTTAATCATATTAATGAAAAAAACTTCAGTTATAATATACACATTGTTCGAGAGACCGCCGATCTTTTTGTAACAAAAACGCAACAAGATTTTGTTAAAATAATACAATTTTTCTAAAATCGCTAACTTGTAAATAATATAAAGACAAACGAGTCTGCGCTATTCGTATAATAGTATAATAATCATTTTTTAAACTTCCTTTATATCGTACAAATATTTTCGAAAGACGATCGACCGTTAAGAAACAAAAACAATGTTTCAATATTCAGCAGTAGTAAGTTTCAGTAACATAGTTTTGTTTAAATAATGCAATTTTTCTAAAACTTGTAAAATATATAAAGATAAATGTGAATCCCTGTGTTTTTCACGTCATAATAATGAATAAATTCGATTTAATTGTACAAATGTTTCGAAAGACTATCGATCGTCCGGTAACGGAAGCAAAATTGATATATTCAACAGCAGTACTTTGAAGTAACATGATTTTGTCGAAATAATGCGATTTTTCTAAAATTGGGATATAACTTCTAAAAAACGTATGGTACGAAAATGTTAATCCCGAACGATATTGTTGAGAGTTGGCACGATTTGAAAATATAGTTTAGCGGAAATCAATGCCTGTTTTTAATAAAACTCACTGTAAGTGAGGAAGAAAAAAATGTATTTAGTTTCGATGAATTCCCACTGATTATCGCTATCGAAATAAAAACAAAAGCGTATAAGATTTACCAATTGGTTAATAAAGTTATTTCGGTATTAGCGTAATAAAATAATGGTCAATATTAATCGAAATAATGAAATACATGAGGCACATATTGGGGTAAGTCTATTACAATTCTAGGCACTGATATTTTCTGTACGTTTCATTGGGCAGTCCAACAATTGCATTCTGAACAGAAATCATCCAAGATCATGTTCTTGGTGAACTAAGTAAATGCTCACGTTCTTTTTCTTCTTCTGTCAAGTATACCCTTGTAATTACTATGTCGCCTGTACTGAGCGTCTGGCACGCTACGTCAGCGACCCATTCGATAATATTTTCTGTCCTATTGCATTATGTTTTTTGACACATGCACTGACATTTTTTCGAGGAATTTTCGTTGTTTTCAAGGGAAAAAAGATCCCCACTTGAATAAGTTACGCTCGATAGAATGGCTTCCAACTTCTCGATTTTTTCGAGTCCGTTCATTTGTCCTTCGAACAAAATTTCGTCAACCATTTGCATCGATTCGGTGAGTGTTGATGCATCTCCGGTTTTTCCAAAAATAGGATCACCTTCAATTTAAAATGACACATATAAATAAAAATAAATAAAACTTAATATTTTTTTTTAATACTCACCAGATTGCGAATTACCAGACGTGCAACTTTCCAAGCTGGGAAATTCGGCGCCTTCATTTCTATCGTCATCGTCGTCATCGTCGTCATCGTCGCTACTGTCGCCTTTTTCGTGGCCCATTTTTTCGAGCTTTTCAAGCTTCTTTGCTACCTTGTAATTTCCTTTCAATATTTCTTTTTCATCCTCGGTAAGCACCAAATAACGAAGAAGTCGAATCTCCCGATTGCTTAAAACTATTTTTCCCGGTATTTTCTTCCATTCTTTTTCTTAAATCCGCTACTTCGGTGTCGATTTTTCGTTGTCTTTTACGAGCTTTTACGTCTATGGGATTTATGTGCATTTGCACTTGCTCTTCGCACAGTTCCGTAAATAGTTGCTGTATTCCAAGCTTGATAAGTCTGAAAAAAAAAATCATTAAATAAATCTACATCAGAGACATCCTTCTGGATGAAGATGCGAAACTGTGCATTTAAAAAATTAGTAAAAATTTGAAGTTTACCAAAATTTATCTTTCGCCATAGAATTTCGAAATTTCAGCATATCAATCTTTTTACATTCAATTTATCTAGACATCGATGTGTAGACCTGTGGTACAAGACCAAGAACGTCACTGCCAGCGTAAATTAGCATTTCCCGTGTCATTGGCCTGCGAGCCCAATATCGTTGCATGGTCACGACGATAAATATTTTTCAATTGTTCTTTCACAGGATTACAAGATGAACCATACATTTCACAAAGTAAGTTGAGATTTACGTTTTTCACTTTATAAACCGGTTTCCCCATGTCTTGGAATTGGAGAACAGCATGGGCTGCCTAAATAAACAGAAAAAGTGAGGAAAGGTGATAATTAATCGATGAATGTCATTCCGAAAAAATGAACACATTTTTTACCACCTGATTGAACAATAGGGAATATTTTACTATTGTATTTGTATATACAAACCTGCGTATCGAAGACGTTACACAATGTGATGCCAAATTGATTGAAAAGATTTACGCTATCGTTTCTGCAGTCATGCACGACCTATCAACAAAAATTAACGTTTTTAAAACGTTAAAACTTTAACGTTTAAAAAACATAAGGGTTCTCCAGGATTTTTTTTTAGTATTATTCAAATAAATACATCCAAATAGTGGTTACATATTATCATTGATCCTTAAGGTGTAAGGAAAAATATAGTACGAGTACTCTAGAGTTTTGCATTAGGAAGGAGTGGCTGTGGACAACACTCTTCTGGGGTTTCATAGGAACATGGAAGTTAGCGAAGTGTGGAAAAAGTGAAGTCAAAGGGATTGCCTCGTGAAAACCAAAAAAGGAATATACAGAAACATTCAAAATAAGTATGAATCAAAAGTAAAATTGCTCGAGAGAAAAATATCTTTAGAAAAGATAAGTTGATACTTTGTTCATAGAATTATTTTACGATTATTCATTTTCTGTTGAATAAAAGTATTTTGGAATAAATTCAGAGATTGAGTTGCAAGTTTAGTAGACACAACTGAATTTTTAAGAAACATATTAAAAAGTAAATATAAAATTTACTTTGATAACAATTGAACTCTCGAGTAGATTGCCAAGCCCACCAGCTTTCATAAGATTCGGTGAAGTAAACAATTCGAAAACATAGATCTGTCCAAGCATCGTACCGATTTGTAAAAGTGTCAATTGTCCTCTAGCTCCTAGATTAATACCTTCGCAGTCAAAGGAAACAACGACGTTGCCATTTTCTGTTAAAGAGTGTGTAAGTCGTTACACAACGACTTACCCCGGTGCCATTTTATCGTCAATGATACTTAGGATAATACCAAGGTCCGTGAATTGGTAGCATTGCATAAGTAAGGTCTTCTCATCGGCACCCGTTCAACTCACTCGAAAAAAAACTCCATCAGGAACATCTCTACCAGACCAATCCCAACCAAGGAAAATCTCCACCAATGACAGTCTCCACCGGGAACATCTTAACCAACCCAATCTCCATCATTCCCAACTCCAGCTATATAAAATTAGCCGCTCGATTTTGACTTTTGCATTTTTTTTAAATTTATAATGATTGTTTGTCGATAGTTTGTGATTGTTTGATTAATTAAAATGTTTGTTTGATCATATTTTTTATCAAACAAACGAAACAAAAAAGGGCGTTAAGTTAGTCGCAAATTTTTGAAATTTTTTCTAATTTGATTTTTTCAAACGCCAATCGATTCGGAATCGTTTGTTTGAAACAAATAATATTATTTGAAGGTTTGTTTGATTGTTGTTTTTCCAAAAAATGAATAAATAAAATATTAGATCGTTGTAAACTTTTACACTAGATTCTAATATAACCTCGAGCATTGGCCGAAGCAGTTGAGTTTACTTTTCAGAGCAATCATGATCTCGATTGTGTATAAAAAATGTGTAAAATTCGATTTAAAAACATTGAATTATTTCTATTACCAGGCTAGCATTAAAATTAGGCTGTGTCTAGTCGTCCGGACACCCGGCCAAATACGCGTCCGGTATTCGTCCGGATATTTGTCCAAAATGAGGTTATTTTTTTTCAATTAGTCTTTTTATAGTATGATAGTATATTGAAACTCCCTCCGAACATACACCTCGTAGCTATAAATGTCCGGACGAATAATCGCACGTAATTCGTCCAGATATACAATTTATAATGATTTTCGTATATCCGAACGAATAATCGTACAGAATTCATCCGGGTATATAATGAATTACGTATCGACGAACGATTTCCAAGGATTCTAATATGGATCCGGACGACTAATCGTACGTAATTCATCCGGATATATGATGAATAAAGGTATTTGCATGTATCCGAACGAATAATCGCACGTAATTCGTCCGGATATACAATTTATGATAGTTGGTATAAGAGTTGGACATTAGGAAATAGTAGGGTGGGTTTGGGTCATCTTGCGGTTGTTTTTTGAACAGTTGGACATGAGGAAATAGTAGGGTGGGTTTGGGTCATCTTGCGATTTTTTGAATAGTTGGACATGTGGAAATAGTAGGGTGGGTTTGGGTCATCTTGCCGTTGTTTTTTGAATAGTCGGACATGAAAAAATAGTAGGGTGGGTTTGGGTCATCTTGCGGTTGTTTTTTGAATAGTTGGACATGAGGAAATAGTAGGGTGGGTTTGGGTCATCTTGCAATTTTTTGAATAGTTGGACATGTGGAAATAGTAGGGTGGGTTTGGGTCATCTTGCGGTTGTTTCTTGAATAGTTGGACACGTGGAAATAGCAGGGTGGGTTTGGGTCATCTTGCGGTTGTTTCTTGAATAGTTGGACACGTGGAAATAGCAGGGTGGGTATGGGTCATCTTGCGGTTGTTTTTTGAATAGCTGGACATGAGAAAATAGTAGGGTGGGTTTGGGTCATCTTGCGGTTGTTTTTTGAATAGTTGGGCATGTGGAAATATTAGGGTGGGTTTGGGTCATCTTGCGGTTGTTTTTTGAATAGTTGGACATGTGGAAATAGTATTTTTATCCAACTATTCAAATACATGTCCAACTATTCAAAAAACAACCGCAAGATGACCCAAACCCACCCTACTATTTCCACATGCCCAACTATTCAAAAAACAACCGCAAAATGACACATACCCACCCTACTATTTCCACGTGTCCAACTATTCAAGAAACAACCGCAAGATGACCCAAACCCACCCTACTATTTCCTCATGTCCAACTATCCAAAAAATAACCGCAAGATGACCCAAACCCACCCTACTATTTCCTCATGTCCAACTATTCAAAAAACAACCGCAAGATGACCCAAACTCACCCTATTATTTCCACATGTCCAACTATTCAAAAAACAACCGCAAGATGACCCAAACCCACCCTACTATTTCCACATGCCCAACTATTCAAAAAACAATCGCAAGATGACCCCAACCCACCCTACTATTTTCTCATGTCCAACTATTATAACAACTATCATAAATTGTATATCCGGACGAATTACGTCCGATTATTCGTTCGGATACATGCAAATACCTTTATTCATCATATATCCGGATGAATTACGTACGATTAGTTATATCCGGATACATATAACAACTATCAGAAATTGTATATTCGGATGAATTACCTGTGAGTATTCGTCCGGATATACTATACGGAAACCATTATAAATTGTATTTCCGGACGAATTACGTGCGATTACTCGTCCGGATGCATGCAAATACCTTTATTCATCATATATCCGGATGAATTACGTACGATTAGTCGTCCGGATCCATATTAGAACCCTTGGAAATCGTTCGTCGATACGTAATTCATTATATACCCGGATGAATTCTGTACGATTATTCGTTCGGATATACGAAAATCATTATAAATTGTATATCCGGATGAATTACGTGCGATTATTCGTCCGGACATTTATAGCTACGAGGTGTATGTTCGGAGGGAGTTTCAATATACCATCATACTATAAAAAAACTAATTGAAAAAAAATAACCTCATTTTGGACAAATATCCGGACGAATACCGGACGCGTATTTGTCCGGGTGTCCGGACGACTAGACACAGCCTAATTTTAATGCTAGCCTGGTATTATAAATAATTCAATGTTTTTAAATCGAATAGATGTACACATTTTTTATACACAATCGAGATCATGATTGCTCTGAAAAGTAAACTCAACCGCTTCGGCCAATGCTCAAGGTTATATTAGAATCTAGCGTAAAAGTTTACAACGATCCAATATTTGATTTATTCATTTTTTGGAAAAACAACAATCAAACAAACCTTCAAATAATATTATTTGTTTCAAACAAACGATTCGGAATCGATTGGCGTTTGAAAAAATCAAATTAGACAAAATTTCAAAAATTTGCGGCTAACTTAACGCCCTTTTTTGTTTCGTTTGTTTGATAAAAAATATGATCAAACAAACGTTTTAATTAATCAAACAATCACAAACTATCGACAAACAATCATTATAAATTTAAAAAAAATGCAAAAGTCAAAATCGAGCGGCTAATTTTATATAGCTCCCAACTCCACCAGACAAAACTCACCCAGGAAAATCTCTATCGTGGTCAATCTCCACCAGAGGAATATCTCCATCAGGTACATCTCCACCAGTGATGAAGATCAATCTTTACTGTCGGTATGGAAAACTGCAAAAGCTATCTAGAAATCCCATAGATGGTGCACCAGTAAGTGTAAAACAGTGGACGCATAACACATAACCAAATTTTGTTACACAACGAGAGAGAAAGGACCGTTTGGAGCTGAAGTTTTGTCGCTCGCGCACCGTGCGCTCGCGAATCACAGTATTTGATTGATCGATGAGTTTGACAAAGTGAGAAAATGAATTTTTTTACACATATATTCATTGCGGATTATCTCGTATTCAATAAAGAAGACCTCTACGTGCAACTGTCTTTTTGGCAAATCAAAGATTTTCCAAGGATCAAGGAAATCACTTTGCCGAATAGGATATCACCAGTATCACCATCTATGGGATTTCTAGATAGCTTTTGCAGTTTTCAATACCGACAGTAAAGATTGATCTTCATCACTGGTGGAGATTTACCTGATGGAGAAGAACTGCTGGAGATTGACCATGATAGAGATTTTCCTGGGTGAGTTTTGACTGGTGAAGATTGACCACGATAGAGATTTTCCTGGGTGAGTTTTGTCTGGTAGAGTTGGGAATGATGGAGATTGGGTTGGTTGAGATGTTCCCGGTGGAGATTGTCATTGGTAGAAATTTTCCTTGGTTGGGATTGGTCTGGTAGAGATGTTCCTGATGGAGTTTTTTTTCGAGTGAGTTGTACGGGTGCCTTCTCATCGCTCATCGCTCATCGCGTGCAGTGTGCAGAGGCCATTACACTGTGTCGCTTGTGTGGCACCTTTACAAGCCTACCAAAAAAAAAGCCTATCCGTAAGAATCTCTACCGCTCGATCTCTATCAAAGAAATGTCAACCAACAAAAAAACACTATCAAAGCCTAAAACTATCAAGATTTGTTCACTACCACTACCATCGTCATACTCTACCAACGAAGAATTACTAATGTAATATAACTATATATTACACTGTATATAGATATATACGCTAGTAATTCTTCGTTGGTAGAGTATGACCATGGTAGCAGTAAACAAATTTTGGTAGTTTTAGGCTTGGATAGTGTTTTTTTGTTGGTGGACATTTCTTTGGTAGAGATCACGCGGTAGAGATTCTTACAAGTAGGCTTTTTTTTGGTAGGGTTGTAAAGGTGCCGCTTGTGGGAAAGCTCCCAGCTTGCGGTGTAAAACTAGGCTATAGATGAAAAAAACTATTTACACGAAGTGTGAATATTGAAATAACGTTAATGTTTGTTATTTTTTTAAATAAAATAATCATTTGATCTCAAAATAATGACCGTGAATCTTGTGAATTATGTTTTTAATAGTTTTTACTGAAAAAAATGAAAAATACTATAGTTTTTTTGGGTGCACTATAATTTACGGTTTACGGCCCTGATACAATAATTTGATCTGTTGAGGTTGCCAACCCTGCATTCGATTAGCATCTGGATCCTCGAGAATGTCGGTGTTCCTTTCTTTGCGATCTACGAAAATCGGGTGAAATTTCGTCACTTTTTGCCTTCATTTATAACATTTTTTTCTCATTGTTTTACGAACAGCACAGAGACAAGAATTCGTAGAAAATATAAATGAAAACTGGGTCGAGTAAGCATTAATGATTCTTCGACAAATGTCAATTAAGCGAACTTCCTCGCGGCTGGGTTAGCGCTAGATACACACATGGCATCGAGCCATGGATGTTACTGATGTTACGAACGAGGTAAATATGCGTACGAATGTCACATAACCTCATTCAAACATTTTCTTATATAATTTATGTTTAATATCTCGTTAATCCGCGAACTGATTAACTGCTTTAGAATTCAAATCAACAGAAATTCGCTGAATTTGAGAATGAAATTGGTGATCCAGAGTTAGAAGCGAGACTTTATGCTGAGATTTATTTTTCCAATGAAACGTACGAACACAACGAAGGGGTAGAACAAACGGTTAACAAAACTCCAGGCACAGGTAAGAATGTGACGCTATTGTTGTCAAGAGAAACGTCAGATGCGAATGTTAGCAATCTTGACGTAAATGCTGTATTGAGGAACAAACAAAATCTTACAATTGTGGCTGATTTTTTTTATGATTACGGACATCCCCACATTCCTAAATTGAATACTAAAGCTGACTGCCGACAAGCAAATCGCAGAGTTGAAAACAGCACAGCTGGGGACATACATTCTTATAACATCAAAAGTATCGAGCTTAGCAACACACCAAGAACTTTTCCTAAGCAACAGAGACTTCTCGCCCGCAAGGACCTTTGGTTGCGAAGAGGAACAACAAATGAACGAACTCTGGAATCGTCCCAGCCAGTAAATGTGTCGTCCAAAAATTTAGCAACAGAAACCAAAGGTACTCCGAACAAAAGCAAAGAAAGCACTAGAAACGTTAGAAAGCAAGCAAATAATCAGCTCCGTAAGACACCACAGACTAACCAAACTGAAAAGGTCACTGATGTGAACATTCGCACGACAGAAAAACCTCACTCGCTCAAAAAAAAAGAAAAAAGAAGTAAGAAAAAGAACAAAAACCAAATACGGACAAAGGCTTTTCGTGGTACAAAGTATTGGAGACGATGCAACGATTTGCTGAATAATTCGGGTGTAACTACGGAAACAAGCAAATATAGTATCATCTCGAAAAGAATGAAGCTAAAAACGATAGAAGCTAAATGCGACACTCTGAGCATAAGCTCCGATTCTGATGATTCTATACTGGAAGTACCGATTCCGCCCAAAGCTCAACCGCCTTTGATCGAACTGCCGGATTCTGACGAAGATTGTGATACAAATGGTAGCATTGGAAAAAAGAATCGTTCGCGATCTGTCGTACGGGATATTAAACGAGCTGAAAAGGCCAGAAAAACAGAAAGAGTTACTTATGAGTATGATGAACCATCGACTTCGCATAAAGGCACTGATTGCACTAATGAGATTTCCAAAAAGTCACAAAACGTCAAAACGTCCGATACAAAGAACAGCAAAACTATATGTGACGACAGCACTGACTTGATTCTGAATAGTTCAGATCCTCAAAGAGATTCTTTGAATCTGAGGGAAAATAGGATTGAAACAACAGAAAAATTCAGTGGCAACAACATTACCGAAAAGGAGAGGAATCATAGGCAGATCCTACCAGGTAGAGAAGCTGATGCCACAAGAAATTCAGAGACGTTTCCTGTAGATTGTTCTCCCCATATAGTTTTACCTCAAGATCGAGAGATTGTAGACAATTCTACTGCCATTGAATCCATAGGCGAAACGTCCGACGTTGGGCAAAACGACACCAATAATTCACGCATTGATAACGGCGAAGTGCAAAATGAAAAATCCAAGAGAAAACGACAAAAAGATGCGTCCAAATCGTCAAAGGAGAGTGATATTTCTGAGACACCAGAAAAAAGAAGAAAACGAAATACGAACTCATCTAGTGGAAACAATTCAATGGCCGACTATTTTTTCAAACCAATGTCCAGCGAAATGCAAACTTTTTACAATGGTCCTTGTGGCAGTGAAAACATGAACGTGGACGATATACAGAGTAGAATGCCGAGTAAGTTACTTCGTTATATATCTATATTGCGACAAAAGTACATATCTCTATACTTATTTTCAAAGAAATATAATAGAAAAACTTTCGAATTTTGTACATTTGTAAAATAACTAGAACTCGCCAACTTTTCAGACTAATCATTTCGAACCGAGAGTCTGTTTAAAAAGATTTATTATAATTCCATCTATTTTTTCATAGGTGATCCAACCAATTGGAAGATATTGCACGCCGATCTATTACCTCCAACAAAAAAACGCGGTCGAGTATGCCTACGTTGCAGGAATGATACCCATCATGGTAAAAGATGCCCGGAGCAAGCATCAAAACCGAGCTGTTGTATGTGCGGGGCCAAAGGACACGTAGCAACACGATGTCCTCAAACAATGTGTCTTACTGTAAGAATACTTTTTTAAATGCTCAATAATTGATTTTGTCATCAATAATTTTATTGTGTTTTGTTTATTGATTTCGATATTTTTATTTTTTCAGTGTGGCCGTAAATACACGTCGTTTCGACAGACTTGCTGTCATTGCTCGAAGTTGTCCTGTGACATGTGCCACGGAGTGGGTCATACTCGTCAAAATTGCCCAGATTTATGGAGAAGATTTCACGATACTGTAAGTTGAAAGCATTCCAGCGAATCACAATTTTTTTCTTCGCGTTGTAGAAGAGACGTTTATGCTCACAGAAATTTCACGAAGAAACGAAATTTTTTTTTTCTCATTTTACATTTATTAACGCGTTGATACGCCATTTTCCAGTTTATCAGATTACCATAATTCATGCAATTACTCTCCGTGTCTCATGAATTTTTCAATGGATGATTACAAATCTCATGAACAAATATTACAATATGTTATTGTCGTGTTTACAGACAACTGAAACACTACCTCCGCCTAGGAATATAAAAAATACTATGAAAGATCCTCAGCATCTGAGTTGTTGTAATTGCGCAAAGCGCGGTCACGATGCAACGATGTGCACCCAGTTGCGATGGTCGCAACACTTCCCGACTCCAATGTACGTCAGCAGTTACACAGAAGGTCCATTTTATTCAGCATTTCAATACGAACACATGCAAGATGGAAATATCAGTGGAAACATCGAAGTAGTTGACGTTCCGAATAAAAACAACCTTATTCCAGTCGAGTCTACGAATGAAAGATTTGAACCGCGTTCAATATTTAAGTGCGGCAATCTTGATCCTGCGAAATCATCTGCGTTTACCGTAATATCAAAGCGTTTGGATATATTGCCAAACGTTCATTTGGATGGATTATTAGCCGGGGATCTTAGGCCTATATTTTTACTTAAATGGCAAAACCATTTTACATTCAACGTAAACATAACTCAAAGTTCCGAAGAAGGGATTCGACTGGTTGTTCAAGCCGATTCTCACGAACTTCTTCATGGCATAGAGAAAACTTTGATGCAATGGTTAACTCGTAGCGACCTCGAGAAGTCGTATCTGCAATACGATAACTTGTCATTCGGGAATTTCAAACGCTCAATATCTAATCTAAAGCAAAAACTTCAAGAATTAGACAGTGCTAAGGACCCAAAGAAACTTTTGACAACCATCATTAGTCTCGCACAAGAGCTCCAAAGAATAAGTGTCAAAGCAATTGAAAATCCTCACTTATTGTCATCAACAACAAACTCGAAAACTTCTGAAACGAAGAAGGCACAAACTATTCAAAGCCATTTCAACAACTTAATAAAAGCGCGAAGCCGGCTAGTTATGTCACTGTACGCTCGATCTTGGGTCGAAGGAGGCCAATTGACGGTTCGTCGGTTTCGTAAACTAGTTAAACTCATGTCGTCTTATCAGGAATTTAAGCGGATTCGTGAATATATGGAAGTTGTATATCTTTACAACGAATTGTTTACGTATCATGAGTCTGAAGTTTTAACAAGAGCTTTGGAAGCCGTGACATTGACGGCAGATCCAATGGAATGCCTTATTCCATCACTCCCGCAAGATTTATCTACCACGAATCGTTCGAATTTGCCTCAAACAATTTCGGACAATTCGAGTAACAATATTATTGATGATAATAATTCTCAGACAGTATCCACATTTCCTATGATCGCAAATAATAGTGTGAAACCGCGGTCAATGTCAGAAAATTGCGCTACAACTGATCTAATTGATACATCCTATCAAACTGTCGGTCACGATTTTAATGGCCCTCAAATGTCTTCTACACCCTTGTCCCTCAATGCTTTTCAATCTCTAAATTCCGGCAATACGTTATTGCTGAATCCTTGCAGAAGATCGAAACAGAATCACAAAAGAAATCGCAATGGTAAATTGTTAATTAATTTAAAAAAAAAGAAGAGAAAGATGTTACAACGTTCGGCAAGAGAAGCTATGCATTTAGCTAGTACGTCAGGCATACCTTTTCTTCGCACAATGGCGAATGTTCTCAAATTGAAAATGGGAGACAATTCTATTCGAACCTCCGACATACAATCGCTTGAACAAGCTATTATCGAAAACTTTAAGCCCAAACAAACGCCTATGAAACTGAGAAAACCGGGAAAATTGGAGTCAAACGCCAGGTAGTTTTATGCAATTTCTCGGCGGAGTTTGTAAAACATGTTAAATAAAGTATGTTGAAAATTTGCTCTATACATTTTATTTTTCTCATCATCGAATCTATTTTCTCAAATCAGTTAGCATTAAAATTAATTTCTATTTTAAGATTATTTTCATTAATGAGACAAAAGTTTTGTAGTCATTACAAAAGAATTACACTGCAGTGCAGTTCAACGCAATACTAAGGAATGTAAAAAAATTAAAGATATTTAAACATTTGGCGCTTCAAAATTTGTATATTTTCAAAAAATTTGAATAAAGAAAAAAAATTCGTTTGAAAACTTTCCCGCGTTTTTATTTGTTTTTTTTTCGATGAACCTTTAAAACCGTTATTTGACAAATTAAAGCGATTTCACCAACATAATGTTAATTGCACATCGTTAACCATCAGATAAAATATACCGGGAGGTGGAAAAACCGGGCCTTACCACTGAACTATAGTAATACCGAGACGCGCAATCTCGTTCCACTAACCGCGGCGAGAGAGAGGTCTCCAAAAGGAATCTCTATCTCTTTTTGTACAGTCCATCAAAAAAAGTTAGCTGACAGCGGGAATCAACTTTAAATATGGAAGTGTCGAATTAATTCAATAGGTTAATAAAAAACTTTTTATGTAAAACATCAAATCGATTAATCTTTATTCAAAAATCAATTGTAATAAAAACATCGATGAAAAAAATGAAGAAATAAAAATCATATAAAATTTTGAAATATACGAAATGTTTTGTATCTTAGGTTACAAAACTTGTTACGTGTGACTTGAAAAGTGACCCGGTTGTTTATTGATCGACAGCATGCATCCACAGCTACACCTGAAATAAAAATAGACAGATTAAATATTGTTGAATTTTTATTCATTTTCAGACCAATCCATCTATCGATTTCAAAGAAAATGATATATGTTGTATTCATAAGAGAACGTCGAGTTGAAAAATATTTATACTACTCCTATTTCCATACCGACTACTACTTGCTTGCATACAGAGAGGGCAGGAACAATTTGGGTTCGTTTTGTTTGAAGATTTTCGGTGTGGAAAACCCTTTACCTTTCCTTCTAAAAGAAAAAAAAAAATTGCTGTTTGAATCATATTTTTGTTCGTTTAATAATATTATTAATTTTATTTGATAAATTGATTTGAATTATTATTTTATAAGAGCTTCTAGAGGATCAAGGCAGACAAAACGCAAATTAAGGATGTATATAAGGTCAAATCCGCAGTACATCTATTTATTTTTTAATGTTAATCTTTATGTCGAAATGTCAAGTGCCGAATCATTCCTTTTGTTTTTTATGATGTCTAATGAAAAAAATATGTCATTTTGTATAATAATTTACGATTTTTAATGAAATTGATATGCAACTTGATATATGTGGCCGAGTACAAATTGAGCCAATCAGATAATTTCATTTCTGTCCCGAGAAAATGTGGCAACAATGCTACACCCAGCCATGACAGTCAACTACAGCTGATCATTCCGAGACCGGCAGTTGAAGCGTGCTGCGTTGCCGCATCTACGTGTCCGATATGATGGACGTATTAAATTGAACAACAGTTTACAGAACGCTAATGAAACGTCAAAAGTTAACCATGAATATCTTCACAACGACATCGGGAACAGTAGTTTTTTTTTTCGTGAAAAAATTGAAAAATGTATGAAGTTTCTGAAAATTCTTTTTTTGGCCAAACATTGACTACAATACATATACTTTTTTATCATTTTAGTTTCATTTTGTCAACTTCCGGTACAAATAACACGGAGTTAAATGAGGCTTTAATTCTTGTATTTGTTTCAAATCATCGGCTAAGTGCCTTTTTCTTTTTCCGAACGATACAGCGTGATAAACTCTATCATATTAGTCATTTTTATGGAAAGTTAGACGACTTGATATATTTTACATACATCCTTAATTTGAAATTTAAAAGGTATTATAAGAACACTTTGTATTGTATAGAGTCAAGGACAAATCTTTTTTTTTTTTATTATATCGAATCCAAATAAACTCGCTAATTGATTAATTTGGACAATTTAAAATTGAAAATTTATTTTTTAACGAAAAATCAATTATTTCCCATCATTATTATTATTCTTTTTTGTTTGTAAAGAAAGACACCGAGCGTTTATTAATTTGTTTCATAAGACAAAATTAGTGAAAATTTCGATAAATTAATAATTTAAATACGAATTTCCATGCAAAATAAATAATAAAAAAGACCGCGAAATAAATAAAAATTTTCTTTATTTGAACAAAATTGCTGTACAACAAAAGTCATCTTTGTGTTTTCATGAATAAATTATCTTGTTATTTTGTTAAAATCAAATCTCTGTCTTTTCTCGCTTTCTTTCATACCTGATCCTTATTATTAAGAAGCTCGAATTCACGCGTAACGACGTGTTACATAAAACGTACCGTTACAACTTGTAATCATGTAATCTTTATCAATTACCTCTTGCACCACATACTTAAACAAAACCGTCGGGCAATCTTTATTTTTTTCCATTGGGCTATCATAATAGTTGTGTTAAGATTTTAGTTGTTCCTTTTTTACGCAGAGTGCGCTACGACAAGCGCCTCAGAAACCACTAGTAACTTTTACTGTGAGGAGTCAGTCAAATCTAAGATGGCCGTTGAGACGCACGTGCTCAAAACGTTAAAATAAATTTATATTTTTCTCGATCCAACTAACCAGTGTAAATCATTTGTTTTACCCAACCAAATTGCGCTCGTAACAAGTTGATTGTTTTCTTTGTCAAGTTTATTGATGCTAATCACGAAAGAATCAAATCAAATTAATAATATTATTAAGCAAACAAAAATCTGATTCGAACAGTAAATTTTTTTCTGCCAATTATTGGAACATAAACCGATGAATGGTTAAATGTTTGAAGCTTGTGCCAAAGCGGATAAGAAATAGGGCAAGATAAGACATGTAAAAATATGAAATACAAACCAAATCGCAATGGCACCCGTACAACTCACTCGAAAAAAAACTCCATCAGGAACATCTCTACCAGACCAATCCCAACCAAGGAAAATCTCCACCAATGACAATCTCCACCGGGAACATCTCAACCAACCCAATCTCCATCATTCCCAACTCCACCAGACAAAACTCACCCAGGAAAATCTCTATCGTGGTTAAACTCCACCAGAGGAAAATCTCCATCAGGAACATCTCCACCAGTCATAAAGATCAATCTTTACTGTCGGTATGGAAAACTGCAAAAGTTATCTAGAAATCCCATAGATGGTGCACCAGTAAGTGTAAAACAGTGGACGCATAACACATAACCAAATTTTGTTACACAACGAGAAAGAAAGGACCGTTTGGAGCTGAAGAGTTTTGTCGTCAAACTCATCGATCAATCAAACACTGTGATCCGCGAGCGACAAAAATCTTCAGCTCCAAACGGTCCTTTCTCTCTCGTTGTGTAACAAAATTTGGTTATGTGTTATGTGTCCACTGTTTTATACTTACTGGTGCACCATCTATGGGATTTCTAGATAACTTTTGCAGTTTTCCATACCGACAGAAAAGATTCATCTTCATGACTGGTGGAGATGTTCCTGATGGAGATTTTCCTCTGGTGGAGTTTAACCACGATAGAGATTTTCCTGGGTGAGTTTTGTCTGGTGGAGTTGGGAATGATGGAGATTGGGTTGGTTGAGATGTTCCCGGTGGAGATTATCATTGGTGGAGATTTTCCTTGGTTGGGATTGGTCTGGTAGAGATGTTCCTGATGGAGTTTTTTTTCGAGTGAGTTGTACGGGTGCCATCGCAATAACAAAAAATCACTATACTTAATATTCAAGCGATTTGAAATCAAACAGGAATTTATGCGATTATATGCTATTAAACATTTACATTATATACATACCTAAAAAATGATACATCCACGTGGGGGTTCCACTGCAGTTTACATTTCTTAACGCAACATAAATGAACCATATTTTAACAATAAAATGAAATAACACGTAAAAACGTTCACGAAAATGTAAAAGAGTAGACACCTGTGAACGGCAGGAAACGATTTTCTGTTCAGACTGTACAATGTAAAATGCGCATGCGCAGAGGCATGTGCAGATGGTAAAGAAAGAGAGAGATCGTGGTAGCTTTCCAACAAGTCGACACAGTGTGACACCAACGAAGTCAGATTTATATAGAAGCCCAGTTCTTATGGGCGCCTTGAAGACAAACTTTGTGCGACCCGAACTGCCGCTCCGCGGCGCGGCGTTCGCTCTGTGACGTCACTAGCGACCAGCTGCCATGTTGCCATGGAGATGGGGAAGCGTGGAGTGACGTATCTCTCTTGCACATTTAAAAGCAAGAAGATGCTTGGACTGAGCGCGTGGGGTCAAGTGATCGAATCCTACAATTGAAGTTTTTTTTTTTATGTAAAATGTATATAAATATTTGAGACTACTTTCTTTGTAATATAGTTTTTTTACACAATGAATGTCTTTAAGAAAATGACGCAAACACGGGCCATTCAGATAAGCGGTATGAGCTCGACGTGGGGTGAAGTGTTCAAACCCTGATTTTCTTTTCTTTTTTTTTCAAGTCCGCGACACACTATACCCGTAAAGCAGCTGGAAACGATAAAAATATTTTGAGTAGAAATTTCTGATATGAAAAATACATTAGCCTGATATAAATAAATATAAGGTAGATGTCTACATTTTTTAAATTTAATTGAAATCAGTTTATTTTTCGGATGAGAATTTCGTAATTTCGAAATGGAAGAGTAATTCAGTCATAACAGGAAATGGCGAACACTAATTTGGAACGAAAAAATCTTGACATACCCGAACTATTGTTTGTGGCATCATTAATTTTTTTCCAGTATCAACTATTTTTTTCAAAAGCTTTCGAAAAAGTCCATAAAAAATTCCAATAGTTTTAAAAGCTTTTATAACGATAAGGCGTTGAACGAACAGTTTTTTGAATACTGTCACCTGAAAAAATTAAGGTGAAGATCGATGGGAAAAAGAATAAGGAACAAATTCAAAGTATGCTAGAAGAATTTCTTTTGTTTTTTCAGTGAAGAAATATACGGTTTTTTCGGCGAATTTATATAAAGTCTCGATAATATCAAAAATTGGACTCATTTTTCCGACAAATGCCTGAATATGAAAAGTATTCAGTGATCTCAATTCATGTAAAAAATTGGCTCCATCTTCTTTTCTTCGTGGAAGTGTGTGTGGGTGTAATTGTTTTTAATACTTGGTAAAAAGCAAGCATAGGAATATTTCATGTACCCACTTTTAGTTAATTTTAGTTCACGTATAGCAGTATTATTGAAAAATAGACAGTGCATTTTAGAGCTTTTGTGTCAAAAATAGAAAACATGCGTGAGCTAAAATTATTCAATGGAAACCACGGGAAGGTGGCGGGTGTCTTCCATCGGGACGCGGAGGATGTACTGGAAAGGGTGGGTGTGAATGGGGATGTAATTAGGTATTAAGGAGTTTTCCTACTGTATTGTTGAAAAAAAAGAGAAAATAGTATCTGCTGAGATCGGGAAAAGAAAAAATTAAAAAAACATGCTGGTAACAGTAGGATCACTCTTGAAAAGTTAATTTACGGCAAATCGTTGAACTCTTATCATCAATTTTGATATTTTTTTCACCGCTTCTCCAAGTTGCCAAAAATTAATTTTTCAATGTCTTTTGACTCTACTTTAACCTTCACAGATTAAAATCTCATTTCAGTCTTTTCTTCAGATAAGCAGAACGTCGACTATCGTGGTAACACGAAAAGAAACGTTTTTTGCGAAAATGAGTGACTAAGATGCTGTGTAGCTCAGCAGTGAGCCACGATTTCGGGCAAACAAATTGTAAGGTGTGCTTAGAATGTGAACAGATATGTCGTAAAAACTTCGCAGTTGTTTCTTATTTACTTCGCTCAAAAAAATTCCCAAAAATCGTCTCCTCATGGAATTTCGACATTAAATGCCATGCTATGCTGGAAGGGATCATTTTTATAAAAGAGGAGAGAGAATATAAATTAACGAAGATAAATTACGAAAATTTGGAAAACAATTCAGAAAACCATTCCAGGACACAAATGGAAAAGAATGGAAAACAGAAACTGTAACATTGGTGCCATTAAATAGAAAATAATTGTGTACAACAGTACAGAGGCTTGGAGTGAATAAGTCGGTTGATTTCATCATTTTCAATGTTTGGGCACTGATATAATATATTGTTTGCCATAAGGAGTAATGGAGTTTTTCTAACTCGATCAAATATTTCTTAATTGCGAAAATGAATCCTCGAAAAAATTCTCCGAATTTTTTCGAGGATTCTCTGACTTTTTCCTAATTTTCTCAGGTTTTCCCTGTTTCCCAAATGTGAAACAACCCTGATATTGATCTATAAATTATCGTCATTTATTTTACTAACTATTATCAATAATCGCAACCCATATACACTACCGGCCAAAAGTTTCCGGAATTCCGGATAAAAGTCCAGAAAAGTTCTAAAACGTTTTCTTATGCTATTTCGCTGGTAATCAACGTAAACAGATTAAGTAAACGGCATTTTGAAGGGGAGGGATTCAGCTTCATTTTGATTTCTTTGAATAATTTATACGAATAGTTTTACGGCCAGCACTTTGTTTTCAAAATGACAATTTTTCGCCTTTTTTTACCCCCCTTTCAGGTGGGCCCCGTTTCCAGAGGAAATTTTGTGTATGTATTTTTCCGAACGGAATCATGAAGGTGAAAGCTCGAGCTTCAATTTTGTTTTTTGAAAAAACTTTGTGCGGTTTTTCCCGCCAAAGTTATTCCGTTTTTTGTCAAAAATGAACCAGTTTCAAAAATGCCGTGTAACACGGAAACGACAAGCTTTCGAAAAAAACTTCAAGAGGGCAAAAAGTTGCGTCGGTTTCCAAAGAATTCACGAGAATTTTCTCAGAATATTTTTCCAAAATATGTTTTTTCCGTATTCTCGGACGAAATCAACACAATCCAATTATCGCAACTCGGGAATTATTATGTTTCTGATGAAATTTCAAGGGGAGAAAAAGTTTTATTTTTTCATTTTTAATGCTTTAAAATTTTTTCAGATTTTTTTCTCAAATTTTTTTTCGTTAATATTTGATTCAAACTCAGGTAATTCGCTTACAGTTACTTGAGAAGTATGGGGTATTTACTGCTGTCAATACTTTTTTTCATTTCAACATTAACTGCTGTAAATACTAATTTACCTTCTGTAAATAATCAGTCAATTTTGACGTAACAAAAGTGATTATTTTTTATAAAAATAAAATTTGGGAAAACACCGAAAACCGTCATATTCGCGTGTATTAATATAATTTCCCAACTAATACATGGTGTCGAGCTGCTCCCGTGTCCAGATTTTGTCAGAACTTATTGTCGAAAATCTAAAACCCTTCCGAATGATTGATTAACTTGCGACTAGAAAATAATGAAATCGTAACGAAAAAAAAAAAGTTTGAAGAATAATCTGAAAACGTTCCATAGCATTGAAAATGAAAAAATAAAACTTTTACTCTTATGAAATTTCATCAGAAACACAATAAATAATTCCCGAGTTACGATAATTGGAATGTGTGGGTTTCGTCCGAGAATAAGAAAAAAAAAAAAATTTGGAGAAAAATCTGAGAAATCGACGCAACTTTTTGCCCTTTTGAAGTTTTTTCAAAAGCTTGTCGTTTCCGTGTTACACGGCATTTTTGAAATTGGTTCATTTTTGTCAAAAAAACGGAATAACTTTGGCGGGAAAAATCGCACAAAGTTTTTTCGAAAAACAAAATTGAAGCTCGAGCTTTCACCTTCATGATTCCGTTAGGAAAAATACATACAAAAAATTTCCTCTGGAAACGGGGCCCACCTGAAAGGGGGGTAAAAAAGGCGAAAATTTGTCATTTTGAAAACAGAGTGCTGGCTCTAAAACTAATCGTATAAATTATTCAAAGAAATCAAAATGAAGCTGAATCCCTCCCCTTCGAAATGCCGTTTACTTAATCTCTTTACGTTGATTACCAGCGAAATAGCATAACAAAACGTTTTAGAACTTTTCTGGACTTTTGACCGGTAGTGTAAAAAGATATTACGTGACTGTTTTATGACGCAATTTTAATCGGTGGGATAAAAAATCAAATTGAAATTCTCTCAAGTGGAAATTAATTCAGAGAAAATTAATAAAGCTGAAAAGGTATCAAATTTCGATATTAAAAAGAAATATTTGCTTAAAACGAAAAAAAAAAAAGTAATGAGGTCCCCAGGAATCGAACCCCAGACCTTCGAGTCATGAATCGTCAACGCTGTTCACTCAGCTACGCATATTATTTTTATAACATTTGATCAGAACTTGCTTATAAATCGTGAGAGAGCTTGAGATTTAGAAGTCATGATCCGTTCAATACTTGACTCACAAGAATTAAAATATTGAGTTACGCATTAAATTACATTAAAAGGCAAATTTTGTCGTTGAGATTGATCAAAGCGGATAACAAGACTGTCCTCCGCTCATGATCACCGCACACACCGCACATATATCTATTAAATTATTTTTACGAATATCAAAATTCGCAGAGAATACAGTTAATTCAACCGCATTACTCAGGATAAACTAATTTTGTTCTAGCAATAACTGAAATTTTTTATTTTCTTATATATACTCCTTTTTCAATCACATGTTGATTAAAAAGTCATTCGACGTCTTACATTGTTTCATTCTTTACTCGTTATGGAAACAAACTCACGGTTCTCTTTCCTTCGGAAAACGATGAAACGTCAATTCTGGATTTTTTCTCTTCGAGTTGCTACATCCTTCATAAACGCACAACGTGTTCGCCGGCATTTTCTCAATAGATATTTAAATGTACAACAATTTAAAGGGACCGGCACGACTTCGTAAGCACTGAATTAAAACAAATACTGGCGGTGAGAGCGCATGCGTGACGTTACCAACGAATTTCGTGACGTCATGCTGTCCCCAGCATATAAGCCCATGAGAGAGAGTGAGAGGGAGAACGATGCGCCGCCGACAGCGCCACTGCTTACGAACTAACGCTGGGGGCATGCCCCCACTAAATTCGGCACAAAAAATCCTTAAGAACTGGAGTTCTATATACATCTGACTTCGTTGGTGACACTGTGTCGACACTGCGAGAGGTGCTTGTTGGAACACCTCTGTGAATTTGGCCGACTGATTTTGGATATCTGAATTTTCGTTTATGTCAATCGTTTGTCGGGTTCTTGTCGGTGATTGTCGGATCAAAATCGACGTTTGTCGGAAATTAGTTAAATAGAAAAATTAAAAACAAAAATCCATGTGAAGTTAGCCGATTTTTTTTTAATTTTGAGATATCATAAATTTTCAAACGCCTAATCAAAGCGCAATCGTTTGTCGGACACGAGTTTCGTAATTAAAAAGTTTGTCGGATGTTTGTTCATTAGAAAAATATAAAAAAAATATTTTATGTGAAGTCAGCCGATTTTTCTCAAATTGTAAAATATTACACATTTCCATAAAGCCTAATCGAAGCGCGATCGTTCGTCGGTTACTAATTTTAAAATTAAAAAGTTTGTCGGATGTTTATTCATTAGAAAAATATTTAAAAAATATTTTATGTGAAGTCAGCCGATTTTTCTCAAATTGTAAGATATTACACATTTTCTAAAGCCTAATCGAAGCGTGATCGTTTGTCGAATAATAATTTTATAATTAAAAAGTTTATCGGATGTTTGTTCATTATAAAAATATTAAAAAAACATTTTATGTGAAGTCAGCCGATTTTTCTCATATTATTTTTTCTAACCTTAAATTTTAGTTTCACGAAGGCTTTGGCATAGATATATCTATAGATATATCTATATATTTGCATATATAAATATATTATACATATTATATAATAAACCGGATATATTATATATATTATATAATAAACCGGATTTAGGTTTAAAGTGAAAAACTATTTTTTTCTTGAAAATACAAGATTAAAGAAGAGAAATGTCGCTGCATTCGAGTTTTTAAGCTTCGTAGAGCTTCACATAAAAAATCACTTTTTAAAAATTTCTACAGCTATCAAATTTCTTTACGTTGAGTTCAAATTTGGAGGTTCGTCTTTTTTTATATTTTTATATTTTTTTCAGATAAAAAATCACTTTTTCAAAATTTCAAATATTTCTACAGCCATCAAATTTCTTATATTGAGTTCAAATTTGGAGGATCGTCTTTTTTTTAGAACCTACTTTCTTGAAAAAAATCGGCAGCCAAATCGTTGACCCAAGCGCGCAGGCTGCGGTCGAAATGTAATGGATCTGTCCATATATAAGCTCTACGAAGCTTAACGGGACAGACCTAGTTGGAACGTCAAAAAAAAGGCCTTTTTTCCGATTTTTTTTTGGTCAAACGATAAAATAATTCACAACAAAAGTTCTTCCGTTTAAAAGATACATATGTAATGTATATGTTGCAATTTTTTCAACGCAATACATATCGAAATAAGCTGGTGACCGTCAATTGCCGAGGACGCTGCAAAAAAAAACACGGTTTGCGGTGATCAAGCTCACGCTGCAACAGCTCATCTGAAACAAAAAAAACGGAGGGGATTTTTAGTTAATGATATAATGCTCCAGTTGAACGAAGGGTTTTGAAAAATTTCCATTTTTCACAAAATGGCGGCCGTTAAAAGTCAAAAGTGTTTTTTTGACCAAAATATCAGTTCCATTTTTTGCTATTAAAAATAAAAATAATTATCCAAAAAAAAAATCCTTCGTTCATATGGAGGACTACCATGTATAGAAGAAGTGATATAAATTTCAACCCGATCGGTAAAGCCGTTCTCGAGCTACAGTGATCACCGACTTCAAAAACATGGTTTCGAGAAAAACGCACTTGAAGTCCGCTACCTGCTTACCTATGGCTCAGACACGACGTGCTACAAAGTCTTGTATTTCGGCGAATAATGGTCCGATTTACATTTACCTGGGCGGAAAATGTTCGTAAGAGATTCTACTTTTTGAAAATGAAATAAAAAAAAAATCGATTTTTCGAAAATTCTAACTAGGTCTGTCCCGTTAAAGACTCGAATGGAGCGACATTTCTCTTCTTTAATCTTGTATTTTCAAGAAAAAAATAGTTTTTCGCTCTAAACCAAAATCCGGTTTATTATATAATATATATAATATATATTTGGTTTATTATATAATATATATAATATATCCGGTTTATTATATAATATATATAATATATATATATATGCCAATATATAGATATATCTATAGATATATCTATGTCAAAGCCGTTGTGAAACCAAAATTTAAGGTAAGCAAAAAATAATTTGAGAAAAATCGGCTGACTTCACATAATGAACAAACATCCGACAAACTTTTTAATTATAAAATTAGTATCCGACAAACGATCACGCTTCGATTAGGCTTTGGAAAATGTGTAATATCTTACAATTTGAAAAAAATGCGTTGACTTCACATAAAATGTTTTTTTAAATATTTTTATAATAAACAAACATCCGACAAACTTTTTAATTATAAAATTAGTATCCGACAAACTATCACGCTTCGATTAGGCTTTGGAAAATGTGTAATATCTTACAATGTGAAAAAAATGCGCTGACTTCACATAAAATGTTTTTTTAAATATTTTTATAATATACAAACATCCGACAAACTTTTTAATTATAAAATTAGTATCCGACAAACGATCATGCTTCGATTAGGCTTTGGAAAATGTGTAATATCTTAAAATTTGAGAAAAATCGGCTGACTTCACATAAAATGTTTTTTTAAATATTTTTCTAATGAACAAACATCCGACAAACTTTTTAATTATCAAATTCGTAACCGACAATCAATCGCGCTTCGATTAGGCTTTGGAAAATGTGTAATATCTTACAATTTGAGAAAAATCGGCTGCTTCACATAAAATGTTTTTTTAATATTTTTCTAATGAACAAACATCCGACAAACTTTTTAATTATGAAACTCGTATCCGACAAACGATTGCGCTTTGATTAGGCGTTTGAAAATTTATGATATCTCAAAATTGAAAAAAATCGGCTAACTTCACACGGATTTTTGTTTTTAATTTTTCTATTTAACTAATTTCCGACAAACGTCGATTTTAATCCGACAATCACCGACAAGAACCCGACAAACGATTGACATAAACAAAAATTCAGAAATCCAAAATCAGTCGGCCAAATTCACAGAGGTTGTTGGAACGCTTTTTTAGTTTCTGACACAACCATCAGATGTCAGGCAGCTTGCAATTTCACTAGGTTCCTAACAACGAGTTCCTAACCTTAATGTAATCGACAACATTTCCATCATGCTGAGATGATTATTTTTTCATATTTTTATTTTTATTGGATAAGCCGTGTTATAATTTATAAAAAGGTTTGTTGTAAACTTGACATAAATATTTTGTAGGACGACTTAGATGTAAGCATCGTTCTACTTATGGAGACACTAATCTTGAGTAGCAGTAATTCCTCTACGTGTCAAATATGAGGAATGAATAGACCGAAATACACAGAGGTTACAGAAGAGAAGTGTGTAGAAAAATGAGTCAACTTGAGAAAATGAAAATTCCCCGAGAAATTGGTAGTCATGCGTGAACCAACACGCTAAAACTCTGCTACTCGCTGTGTCTGGCTGTGTCGTAGTAGGAATGCACTGTGTCGAACACTGTGCCACACTGTGTCGCTCTGTGTCGTAGCTGGAAAGCTCCCCGTGTTCATTGGGTCTCATCATTTTGATGTGAACAAGTGCGCATGCGCATAGTGATGCGCAACGCGCAATGAAACGAGTCATGCGCAAATAACCGGCTGTCCCTTGTGTTGACTGCGCACTCGCGCTTTGCGCATCATTGTGCGCATGCGCGTTTGTTCTTATCAAAATGATGAAACCCAACGAACACGACCAGAGATTCCTTTTGAGACTCTCTCGCCGCGGTCATTGTCGATTAGGACCTATAGGAATGCGCGTTCCAGTACAAGGTCCATAGATTGGTAGCATTGCATTAGTAAGGTCTTCTCAAAAGCCTTTTGGGTCCATGGAGAAGTTGATTAGTCATATCGGTCAAAGAACTCAGAGGTACATAGAAGAACAGTTCTTATGGGCCGATTGTGTGGGGGACATGAGCGAGCTTCTGTCCCCCGGCCACCAGAAGCGCTACGAACATTTTGTGTCTGTGAGCACACACACATGCACAGCAAGAATTCCAATCCCCACCAAAGAACTCGAACGCCCCACTCTTGCTTACTCGGAGCACTCTTTTCCTCTCATACAACGGTAGGCTCACGGCAAGTTACGGAACGGTTCAATTCAAGCGCCAAAATTTTTCGCGTGTCAATTTTCGGGTACGATGTTCGTAGTACTTTCAATTTGTAATTACTAATTGCATGTAATTCGTGTGTAAAAAAAAGGAAATAGAAATGCCTTCTTGGAGCTAATGCGCCTACAAAGGATGCGTAAATTCTGCGACAAAATGCAAGAACTTGAGTTTTCATCGATTTCCACAGGACATAACAAAGTAATATTTTTATTGTTTATTTTCCGAAATGTGATAAACAATTGGGATCTTCTCTCTCTTGTGTCTATACTACTTGTATATATATTTTTCTTGTCTTTCTCTTTCTTGTGTCTATATATATTATATATATTATATATGTTATATATTATATATAATATATTATATATGTTATATATTATATATAATATATTATATATATTATATATATTATATATGTGTGTATATATATATTTTTGGCTCTTAAAATCCCACTAACCCATACACTAATGAAAAAATTATATTTTTTTTAATGCTTTTTATACTTTGTACTTCCCTATATGTTGCAAATGAATGAAAAAAAATATAATAAGATTCCAATTTTAATATCCCGTAATTCGAAGAAAACCAACGAAAATTCAGAAATCTTTGGAATTATATTAACATTCAATTTCTACAGTGCTATAACGCAAAGAATTAGTAATCAAATCGTCAACAAAAATTATTTATAAAATCGAACAATTTCTCTTCTCTGGTCTGACATAAAAATGATAAAATCTGTGATTCTTTTAAAATATATTCAATGAAGTAAAAATTTAATTTCAAAGAGGAATCTCGAAACTGAATACATATTGTGAAAAATTCGGACGAACACAGAATATTTAATGCATAATATATAGTTAAATCAGTTTACGCTATGAAAAAAGTTTGATTTTTTAATTTTGAGCAATGATCACAACTCTTACGATATTAATTCGATATTCATTAATTTTGAAGGAAAAATACATTTTTTTAAATTTCGTTTTTACTGTATCATTTTTTAAAAATTAAATCACGTCTTTTGGAAGAATGCTTGCAATTTGTTTTTTATGCATCTAAATTTTTTAATGTCGTTTTTTTTAAAGCAATCAATTAAAACAAATACCTGCGCGCCAGAAATGTAATTGTAAGTGGACAATAAATCGCATTCGCGAAAGTCTCAATTGCATTCGATGACCTCCTTGCGTATCTGTCAGTCGCTCTTTCTTTCCATTCCACTACTACAGCATAGCAATGAAATAACAATTAAACTAGTTCAAATGATCAAAGATTAACAATGTTTATTTTTTAATATTTTTGCAACCATAATAATTTTTTTGATAAATATAAAGAAAACAGGCTTCACCTGCTCCAATAACCTTGCTATTTTTAATTAGCAAATTTTGATACCCCCATAATTATGCTTCAAATTAAAGTATAATATTATGCAATATATTAAAAAATTTGCGAGATTAGAGGTAAGGCCCGGTTTCTGAATCTTACTAATTTTGTTATAGATTTATTAATGACTGTGTTCTACACATTTACAAACTTTAAGAAAAGTTTTAATGAATTTCGAAAGCGACGCATTTATTTCAGACGAACAAAAAGATAATGAACTTTTTTTGTAACCATGGTTGATCTAATCATTTCTATTAATTTTTTAAATTTATTATTATTTTCAACATACAAGCTCAGTATTTATTATCCAAACATATGTAAGAAACTAGAGGGGTATTACGCGCCTTCTCCGCCGATCCCCACCACACCGGCGCTCATACTACACCATAGCGGTGTTCACACGTACGAGAACGAAGCGTTCTAAGCATCATTCTCGCGAACTAAAAATCTGGCATCAACGTTACACGGGAACTGTTCTTCTATGTACACTGAGTTCTTTGCATCGGTGTATCGGTGTGTGCTTGTGTTTGTAACCGTCAGTAAACTATAGGTATACTGACATGGGTATTTCCGCCATTTTTGACCCGCGTATAGAAGAAATGTATGAGAAAACCTTACTAATGCAATGCTACCAATTCACGGACCTTGGTTCCAATATAGCTTATAGTTCTCGGTGAGTTACGACCATCGCGCGCCTCTAGTGGCTGGTAATTAAACCTAAATATGTATATAGTAAACTACCACACCGATTGAGTACCGTTTCGGTCGTTTTAAGAAATAGACAATTAGGGCCAGTTGTTCCACCTCCAGGTAAATTTTACCTGATGGTTTTAGCATTGGATAGCAGACCTTTAACGCCCGTTTTCTCCAACGTTAATCGGAGTTTAAGCTCAGTTCATCCTATGTCAAAACTATACCAAAAAAATTGAACTGAGTTTAAACCGCATCGGAGAAAACGGCCCTAACTATCAGATAAAATTTACCAGGAGGTGGAAAAACCGTGCCCTAAAAAGAAGCAAGACCGGAAGTGACAAAAAAACGAGAAATTCTGTAGGAGAATGAAAAATACGTGATCCAAGAGGCACCCGTACAACTCACTCGAAAAAAAACTCCATCAGGAACATCTCTACCAGACCAATCCCAACCAAGGAAAATCTCCACCAATGACAATCTCCACCGGGAACATCTCAACCAACCCAATCTCCATCATTCCCAACTCCACCAGACAAAACTCACCCAGGAAAATCTCTATCGTGGTCAATCTTCACCAGAGGAAAATCTCCATCAGGAACATTTCCACCAGTCATGAAGATCAATCTTTACTGTCGGTATGGAAAACTGCAAAAGCTATCTAGAAATCCCATAGATGGTGCACCAGTAAGTGTAAAACAGTGGACGCATAACACATAACCAAATTTTGTTACACAACGAGAGAGAAAGGACCGTTTGGAGCTGAAGAGTTTTGTCGTCAAACTCATCGATCAATCAAACACTGTGATCCGCGAGCGACAAAAATCTTCAGCTCCAAACGGTCCTTTCTCTCTCGTTGTGTAACAAAATTTGGTTATGTGTTATGCGTCCACTGTTTTACACTTACTGATGCACCATCTATGGGATTTCTAGATAACTTTTGCAGTTTTCCATACCGACAGTAAAGATTGATCTTCATGACTGGTGGAGATGTTCCTGATGGAGATTTTCCTCTGGTGGAGTTTAACCTCGATAGAGATTTTCCTGGGTGAGTTTTGTCTGGTGGAGTTGGGAATGATGGAGATTGGGTTGGTTGAGATGTTCCCGGTGGAGATTGTCATTGGTGGAGATTTTCCTTGGTTGGGATTGGTCTGGTAGAGATGTTCCTGATGGAGTTGTTTTTCGAGTGAGTTGTACGGGTGCCATCCAAGAGACGTATCGAATTCAATGCATGTATCCATTTCAAAACAAACGGTACATAAAAATACGTACGCAGTCGCTACGTTGAAATAAACACTATAAATAATGCATCAAATCAGAGCCCTAAATCCTGAATAATACCGGTAAGTACCGCGCATAAATTAATAACCAGGAAAACCGCTTCATTTTTATTTTTTTGTGATTTTTTGTGACAGGACTGGGAGTTTAGCGAAAGCGTCTCATTGAATAGCAAGCCGACGGATATAACCTCAAAAAACGAACGAAACAAATATAACAAAATGCCGAAATATTATTGCGATTATTGCGACACGTATTTGACCCACGATTCACCAAGTGTTAGAAAGACACACTGTCAAGGACGCAAGCACAAGGATAATGTCAAATACTTTTATCAAAAATGGATGGAAGAACAAGCGCAGCATTTGATAGATGCAACAACAGCTGCATTCAAAGCAGGAAAAATAGCTTCTAATCCATTTGCTACTAACAAAGGCGCTGCGATTCCTCCACCACCCAATTTAGGGCCAAGGCCTGGGGTACCGCCACAAGGACCTTTGGGCATGATGCCTCCTCCAGGTATGCATCCTGGCGGTCATATCGGTCCGGGTGGACCAATGATGATGGGACCCCATGGACCTCTTCCTCCCATGATGGGAATGCGGCCACCCATGATGGGACCAATGGGACCTATGATGGGACCCATGGGTCCCATGGGCCCGATGCGACCACCAATGAATGGACCACCTCCTTCCATGACTGGACCGCCACCTATAAAAAAATGAACATTATATGTAATAAATTAATTTTTAATAAACTCATTTTATGATAGATTGTCTTCTCATTGTAGAAAATAGATGATTAACAAAAAACAAAACTTCATGCGTTCCATTTTTGAAAAAGTTATTTGGGGATTCACTGTTTGAGACTAATGCCGGTGTACAAAGAATCAATAATAATGTTTCTGTTTATATAAGAGTGGCCATGCTCGAAATGTTATTTCTATATTTTAGCATTTTTTCCCTAAATCTTTTAAATGCTCGGTTTCAAGCCATCGCTGCTCCCTTAATTTGTTCAAAAGCCAAGTATATGTTACGCGCAATAAACTTCGATTGCACTCAAAAAAGTTTTTAAGATTTCAAAAATTGAACTGTACTTTGGCCGTATTCCAAAACCTGTTGCCAGTATTGCGAACACGTGCTTTGGTATAGGACTCACAGCGCTGACAGCAGGTTTTGGTATACAGCCTTCGATTCGAGAAAAGTCTCACGATTATGAAAAATCATTAACACATTTGTTTGACCGTTCTATCGAAATGGTCTTATTGAAAGAGTATATTTGTATGTTTTTTAAAAACTGAATAATGAATGAAATATTGATCGTTCGTGTTCTGAATAAAAATACATTATCTTTCCATTTTGAAATCGGCGCCAAACGGATCAACTTTTTGGGCAAAGTCGCTAATTATATGTGAACGTTGATATTGAATCAATAGGAAAACATACGCAGAATAAAGTATAATTTAGTACTAAATGAAACGTTCATTTACTCTGTTTAAAGCTTAATTAAAAGCACAATTAACTACTTCGAGTACAGTGTGCGTTCATTCGCTCGCGTCTTGGCTGCGTTTTGTTCCTAGTTAATTTCGTCCAGTTTTTCGACCAACCAACTTATACGCCTTCTCTCCTATGGAGATGATCAGGGAAACTAGAGAGGAGTGGGCACAGCATAGGAAAATAAGTGGTGGGGGCGTCCTCAAAATCCCGTCCTGAATTAGTTCTCGCTCTGCCACTAGTATCGCATGGACCGGAAAGATCGTAACTATAGTAATAAAATTAGTCCACGTGGTGAAAGTGACCATTCTTTCGCGCTTGCGCAGTCTGATCTCAACGTACGTATAGCTATGATCTTTCCGATCACAGCACTGCCCGTTCAGGCCGGGATTCCGTGTACATATCTAAAGCACGCTGTGTCCACTCCTTCTCTCTAGTCTCCCTGGAGATGATGCTCCTTCCGTATAGTCTCCCTTCCCCCTGCCCCTCCATGTCAGATCGCAATACCAAAAACGTGAAGACATCAGAGGGCGCAGACTGCAGCCAGGTCTAAATTATACTATACCGCTACCTTACTATTACTAAATTTCACCGACGGAAATAAGACAAACGCTGATCAAACAAACTTATAATCCTTTTACTCCCGGTTTTGAAGAGATCTACTAATTTTGTTATTATCTCTAGCACCGTACGAATATTTGGGCCAAAATAAAATTACTCGATGGACTCTGGATTTGAGAAACGGTATTTACATTTCGTGTTTCAATAAAGCATCGTTTTTTTACTCCGATTGAAAACGAATTTTACTAGGTAAGTCGAACTTTACAACCTAACTTAGGTGTTATTTGACGACGCTTTTATCATAACTTGCAGGTTGATCCGACTATTCATTATCTGCAGTCGTATGTTTTCAAGTTTCAAAATAGTTTATTTTGGCTTTTATAATGAATTTCAGAATACGTAAAATTTCTTTGATATATATAAGTTTTGATTGGAAGTTCGATTGTTAGGAATTGACGTTTACTGTTCATGTATGGCAATATGAGATGTTTTAACGATTGTAACAATTGATTTTCGTATATCACAAAGTAACTCAACTGCAAAATCCAATTGTTTAGAGACACATTTGTGGCGATTTTGTCCATTTATTATTAGCACGTTATTTAAAGTAGTTTGGTAATTAGAAGCCTCCCATGATTAGATCCTGAACAATTTTCTAATCATGTATAAACACACGATGAAACAGTGTCTGAAATGTAGAAGCTGTTTCCCATCCAGCACTACAGTAATTGATTTGTTATTATTGAACTCATCCTATATATAATTCTATATTAGTACAGAAAATGCTACAAGCATTAAGGTGTTTATAGAGTTTTTTACAAAAACACTAGGATGTAGTTTCAAAAGTATCGCGATAGAAGGTAAAAGTAAGCATTAGGAAATGGTGGGAAATATTATTATTTCTAAAACTCTAAACTTTATATCAGGCATTTTTTCTTACATGATAAATTTTTACAATCCTACAAGATATAAAAACTAACATCATTAGGATATTCCGCACGATATTCAAGCTTTGTCATACATTAATCAAATAGTTATATTTTAACTTGACTGCGGCAAAACAACTACCCCAGACATCTTGAATTTTTATATTGATAATTTCCAAGAGTTTTGTGTAAAAAACTGATCGGTGCATCCTTGGAATATTTTAGGAATGAATCCATATGAACTTCTTCTATTAAAAATTGTTCAAAAAACTAGAAGGCATTTTCCAACTTTCTGTTCCTCATTATCAGTGGAAAGTATTAAAATCGAACATTTCCCAAAAAATATATTATTCGACCAACTATATTATTTTCAAATTCTATTATTTCCAAATATATTGAATAGACGAGCATTGTAAAAAATTATGGATTTTTAATGAACCACATAGTCGTTACCAAAAATCCTTAAGATGTGGTTTTTTTTACATTTTTAAGGATGACAGCCAGACTTCTAAAGGACCCTTCGACGGCTAGTAGTAGAGTATTTGTCGGTCATCTGCAGTCGGAAGATACAACCAAGGCTGAGCTGGAGGAGCACTTCTCTAAGTACGGTAAAGTTGTGGGTTCCCTCATAAATCGTGGCTTTGGTTTTGTACAATTTGACAGCGAGGAATCAGCTAAAAATGCTATCCAAAAAGAGGACGGAGCAGTGTTCAAGGGCAGAAGAATTGGTAAGAACGTTTGTCTGTGACAACTTTGGATGTGCAAGTAAAATTAATGTCCAATGAAATTGCAACACTGCTGGAATACACGTAATGAAACTGCACGAATGCGTTTGCGCTTGGTGCAATGTACCTTTTACTGCTAAACTGTTGTCAGATATTCGTTTACCCAACCAGTTTCTGTATGAGAGAATTTTGAAAATGAAAAATAATGGATCATAATGAATGAGAAGTAAATAATAAAAAACCTTACATCACAGTGTACAAGAGAGCATCAACTCTTAAGCTCACAGCATCTATTGCGGCTTTCTTATTAATTTTTGTCTGTATAACTTGACATTGAACCATTGCTGCAACTTGATTGTGTATCATTCCTCACTAGGCAGGCTTGGTTATATATTTATGTGTTGATTGATAATTTGATTGCCTTTGAATGGGGAGGTGTTTAGATTAAAACATCTTTTCGGAATTAGTGTGTAAGACCCAAAGGGTTAATTCGTCAATTTAACACTGTCAATTCTTTTACCTGATTGAAATATGGACAAACTGGTGTTTTTTATACATACTCCTTTAAATACTAAAGAGCACAATATGATTGTATGTTTAAAGTGATGATACATAATGAGATTTTATTTGATATTGGTATTACGCATGTGTATTTTGAATGCTGAATTGGTTATTTGCTTTTTTCGCTAAACACTGTTCATACTTAGTTAAAAAAATTACGTATGCTATTAACACAGATGTGAGACCAGCAAAGAAGGAAAATTTCGGCGGTGGGCAAGGATCGCAAGGAATGAGAGGAGGATCAGGAGGTCCTGGAATGGGTGGCGGTCTAGGAGGTCCAGGAATGGGCGGAGGATCAGGAGGTTCTGGAATAGGTGGAGGATTCGGTATGAGTGGGGGACTCGGAATGGGTGGAGGACATGGCATAAGTGGAGGGCCCGGAATGGGTGGAGGACCCGGAATGGGAGGAGGACCAGGGATGGGAGGAGGTCTAGGAATGGGAGGAGGTTCAGGAATGGGAGGAGGTCCAGGAATGGGAGGAGGTTCAGGAATGGGAGGAGGTTCAGGAATGGGAGGAGGTCCAGGAATGGGAGGAGGACTCGGAATGGGTGGAGGACCAGGAATGGGAGGGGGACCAGGAATGGGAGGAGGACCAGGAATGGGAGGAGGACCAGGAATGGGAGGGGGACCAGGAATGGGAGGGGGACCAGGAATGGGAGGAGGACCAGGAATGGGTGGGGGGCCCGGAATGGGAGGAGGACCTGGAATGGGTGGCGGACCCGGAATGGGTGGCGGACCCGGAATGGGAGGAGGACCAGGAATGGGAGGGGGACCCGGAATGGGAGGAGGACCAGGAATGGGAGGGGGACTCGGAATGGGTGATATGCATCCCAAAGGTAACATAAATCCCTTTGGAAATAATCAATTCGCACCACAAAATACTCCTTTTAGCGGTGGAAATCAGACCTTCGACCGTGGTAATCAGAATTTCGGTGGACCAAATCAAATGTTCAATCCTGATAATATGCAAGGTGGAAATCAAACACATGGTGGGGGTCCATCAAGTCGTGAAGGAGATAATGACAATTTTGACGATGATATACAGGAAATTGAGAACGACAATAATCAGAAATTCAGCGGCAATGATCAGTTTAACAATAGAAATCAGAATCGTGGTGGTAATCAATTTGGAGGGAACCAAAACAGGGGAAATGATTCGTTTAGTGGTAATTCTGGAGGAGGAGGAGGAGGAGGAGGAGGCGGAGGGGGAGGGGGAGGAGGAGGAGGACCAGGCAACGGTAGTGGTAGTGGTGGTGGCGGCAACACCGGCAGTGGCAGTAGAGGTGGAGGCAACAACGGACCCGCAAATAATCAGAATAAAAACAACCAGTTTTCCCCGAACAATCAAAATCGTACCGGGCCTAATCGTAATAATCAGTCCGGCAATCAGAATCAAAATCAAAATCAGTCGGGCAATACCGGACGTTCTCGTGGCAGAAGAGGCGGTAAGAACAGAAACAAGAATAACGATTCTCAAGGTGGTGGTAACAATAGTTTTCGAGACCGCAGTCCAATTGCTCGAGGTGGACGTGGAAATGACGACAAAGGTGGCCGCGATTGGGATCGTCAGGGACGAGACAGAAACTTTGGTCGTGACTCGTACAATGATGGTGGCCGATTCGACGATTTTAAAAACTCCGGTGGAGGCCCCGGCTTTGGGTAACTTTCATCGACTTTCTTTGTTTAACAAGATTCAAGTATTATACTTAATTAATAAACGATCTTTCACAACTAATTATAGATCCAGCACTCCTGGGGATAATCAAGCACCAGCCGTTGAAAAAAATGATTGCGAAATCATCGTTGTCAATAAAATAGTCACGTGAGTTTTTTAAATTTAGTTTCGTTATCTTTGCAAAAATTCTTATGACATTTTTGGAGATAATCTTCATTTTCTGTAACGTTTTTTGGAATTCCTATGATTCTTCTAAATAATAATGCTAGCCATTCAAAAAAAAATATTTCTGTTTCCCGTGACTTCTCTTAATTTTGAATACTTGTTTTTAAAATAACGTTTATTGAAATATTTAAACCTTTATTGAAAGATCTTTGTTTGATTTAATATACATTTTGTTATCGTTTTCATTTTACAGCGAGTACGCCGAAATGATTGAAATGCGATTGAAAAAAATCGGTCTCACGGTAGATCTTTTGTTCCCGAACGAGGATGTACCGCTGAGTCGTGTACTGGGTAATATCGCGAGTCGTGGGTGCCTATACGCCGTTGTCGTAGCCCCAATAAACATGGAACACCGTTCACTGACACTCAATATTCTTCATGGTCTACCACAAGGTATGTTTTTTCTTTGTCTTGTATTTTCCACGATTTTTCAAACGTCATTCCCGAGATTTTGCTCATATTGTCATATCTTTTTAAGTGCCCTTTTTTCAGTATCGACTACTTAGAATATGCAAACAAATATTCGTTAATGGTAGAGTGGGTTATAAATAATTATTTGGTGGAAAGAGGAATAGTCTGAATAACCATTCCTTCTAGAATCTAAAGAAATGTTTGTTAGTTTAAATAGCTTCACGAATTTCATAGAACTACTATATCAAATAAAAGATTAAAAAAATGCAAAAAGTATTTTATTGAGTTATGCTTTTTTTTCTTGCTATCATTTTGACCCAAGCCAAAAACTTCATTTTCGAACAAAGTGAGATGGACGTTTTTTTTAACTGTAAATATAGTGGAAACAATCGTTTCTCGACCTTAGACCCTGTACCATACACTTAGGTGTTGTTCTATTGTTAAAAACGTATACATATTTGGGGCATTCCACGCCAAATCGACCTAGGTCAGATCCTTCCATTCTTTGATTTGCCTGAAAATGTTATGTGTTGTATGACTCATCGAAAAAAGCTCTCTTGATATTTTTCAGATTTTTTTGTCCATACACTAGTGAGATATGATTTTTTTTCAAAATTCGATGTTTTTTTCTTCAAATGAATGTGACTCTCCGAAAAATCGACCAAATCGAACTTTATTTTTTTTTCTATGTTTCCAATTTCAGGTAAAAATCGTGATATAAAACGTGGGTTTCTTTGTATCGCAAGTAAATATGTTCGAATTTCATGAAAAAATTCATCTTGCACAATTTGAGCCATCAAAAAAAATTTTTAGAGGCGCCTTCAGCGACTTTTAGATTTTTTTTTTTCGATTTCGGGTAAAAATCGTAATATGAAAATGTGATTTTCCTTGTGTCACAAGAAAAATGTTAGCATTTCATGTAAAAATAATTTTCTCAAAATTTGAGTTTGTGAAAAAATTGAGGCCGTCTCAACGACTTCCAGATATTTATTCTTTCTCGAAGTTATCAACTTTGAAACAATTTTTAGCAACAAAATTTGGGCCTTCTAAAAAATAATTAGAGAACACTTCGAGCGACTTTACGATTTTTTTCTAATTGCGCCTAAAATTGACTTATATCTACTTAAATAAAAAAAGCTGAAATGAGTGGAAAAATTTACCGCGTAAAAAATTAAAGAATGCAAATAGGGAATGGCACTGCTGTCTCTTTGATAAAAGAGTTCAATGGGTGCATCACAAAGAATAAAGTTCAGAATCAATATCTTCTATAAGCTGTGAAGGACTATTAGACAATTCCGCTTCTTGTGGGAAGAAAAATTACTTTCCAGCCGAATCTTGCAATTAACAAAGTGAATTTTTATATATTGAAGCCGGATACTATTATAAATATTTTCCATTTCAATATATACATTTTTTTTTGTGTAAGGATTTGTATATCAATTTTTAGCCAAAATTGGGGAAAAACATCAAAAAGATGCTAAGATTAACTCCAACATTTTTTTTAAACACTTCAATTTCAGGAGAAATACTTTTCCACAAAGGGCTACCATATTTATTTGCGACACAATGAAATCCACACTTTTACATTACGATTTTTAACCGAAATAAGAAAATATCTAGAAGTCGCTGGTGTGACCTTTGAAAATTTTTCTAAAAGGCCCAAATTTTGCGAGAATTACTTCTTTTATTAAATCATATCTTTTGCTGCAACACAAAAAAACTACATTTTATATCATAATACTTTTCAGCCGAAATTAGAAAAAGATATCTAAAAGTCGCGGAGGGCGGTTCTTAAAATTTCGGTAGACGACTCAAAATTTGGGAGACAAACTTTCTCATGCAACGCTAACATATTTACTCATGACACAAAGAAAACCACATTTGTATATCATGATTTGGTAATTATGTCGAATCACAGCTCCACCTCAAAACAGCTCCAATTTTTTTTTACCATTCTTTATCACTAAAAAGTAAAAACCCATGTAATATTAAGGGGGCGCATGGCTTTTAACCCCTTAAAAAAAATAAAAAAGTGATAATATGAAATGGTGTAGGATTGTAATGGGTGAATGGTGTGTGTGAGTGGTAAACATACATACGCACACACGCACGCACACGCACACACGTTCAATATACATCACATTCAATACACACACACATACACAACCAAACACAACACATTGTCTTAACAATTTTTTATTTTTTTGCATTTTATTTTATTATTATATAATTGCTTTTTATTATATAATTGCTAATAATATAATAATATTATAATTATTATATAATAATATAATAATATTATAATTATTATATAATAATATAATAATAATATATTATTATTATATAATTGCATTATATTATGCAAATGCAATTTAAGCATTTGAATAAAATTTGGAGTGACATGCACTTCTTGAGATGTTACAAACACACTCTACTATTTCTACATGTCCAATGATTCCACACACACATCTCGAGATGTTACAAACATACTCTACTATTTCTATATGTCCAACGATTCCACACACACGTTAATTATATTCCTTAAACCGATGTTTACGTTTTTTTCATACGTTCAATCAGTTTACTCCTGTGCTGTATATTTCACATTCCTTAAATCGATGTTTACGTTTTTTTCATACGTTCAATCAATTTACTTCTGTGCTGTATATTTCATGCCTGACCATGCCTCACCATTCCCGCGCGCGCGCGTGTGTGTGGGCGTGTGTGTGTAGCTTTTGGTTACCGTTCGCAACTTGCTAAATTAAATATTGCTACTATTACATATTGTAACTTATTTTTTTTTTAAAGGGGTTAAAAGTCATGCGCCTCCTTAATATTACATGGGTTACCATCTACTAGTGTTAAGAAATGATAAAAAAAAATTTAGACCCATTTTGAGGTGGAGTCGTGATTCGACATAATTACCCATGATTTTTACCTGAAAATAAAAAACAACCAATATAGTAAAGTCAGTGAAGCGATCTCTAAACGAAAAAAACCCAAATTTTTTCATTTTTTATTTCATTATTTTTTCATGAAATACTAACACATTTACTTGCGACACAAAGAAAACCACATTATTATATCACGATTTTTACCCGAAATTAGAAAAAAAATATAGAAATCACTGAAGCGACATCCAATTCTTTTTAAATCTAAATTTTGGTAGAATGACTTTATTTTAAGTATCTTTCGTTATAACACCGAGAAATCGACATTTTTATATCATGATTTTCCGTTCAAATTAGAAAAAAAATATTGAAAAGTCGCTTGCGCGACTTCTAAAAATTTTTTTAGACGATCCAAATTTTGGGAGAATTACTTTTTCATGAAGTACTAACATATCAGCTTGCAACTTTAAGAAAAGAAAAAAGTCGATTTTTTTAATCACCCTAATATATATATTCTTCTATATTCTATTCTATATTTTCTATAATATATTTCTTTCTATAATATATATATATTCCGGATTCTTTCAAGAGTTATGAGCACTCAAGCAAACAGCAAAGTTGCCTGGGTTATCAAGCCCCGGGACTGTATTTATCGAGGCTGAAAAAATCGTAGTAACTTAGAATTAACATTAAATTGTAATAGATATTGATTTTTTTTCGTTCTATTTAGGGGCTTACATACACCTAGAAAGGTAAAAAAACTCGATTTTTTTAAAACATTATTTTTCGATGGTGTTACCCTCTATATGTCATTTTTAAAAATTTCCTAGGAATCGATAATATATTGCAGCTATGAGAAAAAAATTTCATCTCCATTTGACAGATGCTCAAACACCAAAATGCTTTTTTTTCAAAATGGTGTTTTTTACACATTTGTCTGGTCTCTGTTGAGTGATTTTTCTTCTGAATATCATAGTTTTTGTTTCACAAGTAAAAAAAGAAAAAAAAACATTTTGGCAAAATCCCAACTTCACGATTCAAACCTCTGCCATTTTGCGAAAAATGCATGAAAAAAAATCAGTTTTTTTTTGTCGACTTTAAGAAAAAAAATTGTTTTGTTTTTGAGTTAAAGCGTACAGTCAGAATCGTGGTTACCGCAAATAGCATTTTGCAAAAAACTGTTTTACAAAAACTACAACCACAGGTCATCCAATTTATTTTTTTCAATTAAATTTTTCGCTTTCATTCACAATATATCTTTTTAAATATACAAAAAAATTATTTCAATAGATACATATTTTCAGTATGAAAAAAATTATTGAAATTGACCCTATTTTTGGCACCTCTAGATGTATGTAAGCGCTTAAATCGTTTCCTTACATCGAACTAATGAATTTATTTTAAATAAAAAATTTTGATTAAAACTTTCCTCAGAGCATCGAAACATGCCAGTAGATGATGCGATATCGCTGATGAATGTCGATTTTTCCAATTACAAAAATGGTGGACGTTCAGTACCGCTGAACATACCATTTTCAAACGAGCGTCATCCCGATGCAATTCAAGTACTGGTGAATATGCTCGCGGACAATCATCAACTAACGGTATTGCAGTATGATCGTATCATTAAGTATTTGGAAATGAAACGAGAAGAGCAGATACAGATTGAGCTTGGGGATGCGAAGGATGTTTCGGGGGGAAGTTCAATTGGAATAAGTGATCCGAAACAGGCTGAACTACAGTCAAGAATACTGAATATTTTGAACAGCAATAAACCCAGCGCTAATGCACCAATACCAAGTCCGGTTCCCGCACCGGCTCCCGTACCACCTTCCACTTGGGCAATAGGTAAAAATCATTACGAATTATTGGCGTTAATATTCGAAAAAAACAGTCGCACCTTCAATAACGTAGATTATCAAACTTTTTTTTTAATAGCTTATCTATCCGATTTTATTAGCATAATCTCCGTTGATGTAACGGTCTCCTCTAAACCGTCAATAAATATTGAAATATCTTCTGAACGCGTGTGATTTTTAAGCTTCAAAAAGTACGTTTGCAAACACGATATTTTCCCTCTACATTCTGTAGAGCCTGTTTCTTTATTTTCTTTCTGCCATTTGTGGAAATGTTTTTCCTTCTTTTATTTTTTCTCCCCTTTTTCAATGAAGACTCGTGCGCTGCGTCACGCAAGGCTGATATTCTCGCCTAATCGGGTTCGCGATTTTCTTACCATTGGAGACTAACAGCGAGATTATAAAACTTGCCGCTTTATCTCTCGTTTTTTTTCACCCTTTTGTGATACCCGTTGCAACCGGATTGCACGTTTTGGGAATTTCACAGCAAAAAAAATGAATGGCAATAAGAGCATGCGACTTTTGTTCAAAATTCAAGAGTCGCTGAATCTTCTTTTTTTGTCATTTTTTATCAAACTTTTTGCATATTTTTTGCGCACTCGTGCGGTCCGTGTAGCGCCGCGTAACACTCGTTTTGATTTTTTATTGACAGGGAATTAGTTGCGATCGACACAATTAGGCTCAGAGAAACAAAGATCTTTTGACCATTTGTGGATGGCCGTTTAGTCACCAGACGTCGTTTTTGACGATTTATTTAATAGTTCATTTTACTCACCAATTTTTCCGGTTACGCTGACCAAAAACCTTTCGCTAGATTTTTTGAGGGCTCTTTTTAGAAGTGAGCCGACTTCACTTTTCTTTAGTCTTACAAGTATTGTTTAATCGCGAATTTGATACGATTACGCACAGTGAAAAATGTACTTCAATGATTGGTAAGACGATGTGAGAGAGTATTTTAAGGTAACGGAGACAAGTTTTTATACACTTTTTCTGTGATGGTTCTTTAAGGAGATTGGCTTTGAAATTCACTCGAACCAAACCATTCGTACCAAAATTTCAGAATCTAAACTTTTTTAGTTAATTATTAAAATAAATTACTTGCGCTTCTAATTTTCATCACTAATTGCTTTAGCAATTGTTCTTCGCTTTGGCTCGTTGTTTCAGGCATTGCAATAAACGTTCAATTTTTACAGAGACAAAATGTAGAGTAGAATTTTTGGCCTTTCTGTGTTAAAAAACCAATGTTTTTTAAACTGTATTGTGTTTCATTATTTCCACAATTTTTTTACTGCACCGTTTAACGGATGCTTGCGACAAAAATTCGAAACTGAATTTATGAAACAATAATATTATATTGTCAGCAGAACCAACAAACACCGCAGTATCAACGACATCGTCTTCCGGAGTGTCCCCGTCGCCGCTGCTTAACGATCCGACGGTTCAAAAAGCTCTCGATAGTCTGTTACAAGGAAACTTATTGAAAAGCATCGGGGATCCACAACCGGCATCAGCTCCTTCGCCTTTATTCGCTGCTTTTCCGTATATTGGTCGTTTATGAAGAAAAAAAAGAAGATAATCGTCGAACTTTTTATGATCACATTCATTTGAACGTTTCTCAAAAATTCATCTTCGTATATAATTGAGGAAGAATTAACACGATATTTTGACGATACTATCGCTTAAACGTGGTAGATGTGCGGATAATTATTTCTTCATTTTCTCTTAAAAAGCAATTATTATTAACTGTTCGACGAACCCTTCAGTTTTTTTGCGAACATATTGCTTCATGAAGTTCAAGGTTTTATAAATAAAAGTGCGAGGATGAATAATAAATCCGCAATGAATTTATCATGCAAAAATTAGATTAGCTAATAAGTATGATTTTTGAATAATTATCATTGAATAACAATTCATCTCCGATTTCAAATAGTTATTTAACATAATTAATTCCATTAGAGCAGTATCTTAAATTGTTTACCGTTAGATCGGGCGCGTCCGTAGTGATCAGACTGGCGACAAACAAATTATAGATGTTCAACAACAAACCTCTTTTCTTTCCTGTCTCAAGATTTACATCATGTTAGACGAATGTCGAGATTTCGAAATAAAATGTCTTTTCGCTGAAATTTTCGTGTTTCCGAAAAGCCGGAAAATTTTTGTTATTAAATGGTGAACTTGTACGAATATTGTAGAAAATTGAACAGAAAAAATTGTCCGGTATCTATTTTCGTGTTATCCTATGTCGATTATTCTGTGTAATAAAAAAAACGAAATGTTCGCTTGATGATCAGGCGTCTTCCTCTTTCTCTAATGTGTTGCTTATGCCCGAAAATTTGTTTTCTTTTCTTATGGATCTAAAAAGGGGAAAAAAAAACATTTTTCTCCATGTAGTAAAACGCGAAAGCGAATAAAGCAAAACTTTTTTGTTTTCGTGAAAGAAAATAAGAGCAAGTTGGTAGAAATAGCGAAAAAGCGTGTAATTCGTCATTTTTTTTACATAGCAAACAAAGCCAAATGAGCGAGTGTAAAAAAAAACAAAAACAGCAAAATCATTGAAGCTCATTAACTAAAACAAAAACAAGCAGCAGGTAAGCGTAAAAATATTCTATTTGAACATTTTACCGAGATAGTAACTCTTGAGGTATTGAACAGCATGAAGTATTTCTTCGCAAGGTTTCTTCACCTCGCTATGTAATATCTCCAATACCATTTTTACTGCATCAATGTCATACTTATTCGCCAATAATCTTTCTTTGTAGGGTTTTAGTTTCTCCACGATATCCTTGTTCTTGGCGATTGAACCGATGTGGTATTTCAGGATGTCAGAATACGTGGGCCAATCATTTATACAAGCTGGACACTGACAATCGAAAAAATATTGCTCCTTAAGCTTCGCTTTACGTTCAGCCAACGTCATGTAAGCATGATCCGCACCATAACCCGTAAATATTTGATCGCCCGGATGAATCGGTTGCTCGGCACGAGTCAACATCGTCAGACCGTCGAAATGCCTGAACGTATTTGGTGCACATGAATGATTATACAAACTGTGCACTATGAACAGTCCCGAACCAGCTTTCACACCCGGATCCAGTTGCATCTTCACAAGATAAATTAGTTTATTATTTTCAAATTCTATTTATTATGTTACAATTGAACATTATAAAGTTTAAATAAAACATCAGTATGTTTAATTTTATTCGAGATGATTGTAAAGTTGTATTTTATAGTATCGTGAAAAAAATATATATAAATAAAAATGGTCTAAAACACCGATACGATGAAATATTCCTTTAAGAACGAATAAATTTTGGTTATTTTTTTTTTGTTTTAGCAGAATAGATATTGAACTATTCGCGACATTTAATCTTAAAATAAACAAACAACGATATTTATTAAATTAAAAAATGAGAAAGATAATAGAAAATTCACAAACTTTTTGGGAACAATTATTCAAAATCGTATTACTGTATATTTTGAATGTTTCAAAATTTTGGCTCCAGCAATTTCGCTATTTTATGATGTGAAAAATAATCATTCCCAAAGAAATAGGTTTGAACATATTTATGGATTTTCCAATATATATTGAAATATAAGTACGTGACCGATGTTTGTTTCACGACTTATTTATTTTCTCTCGAATGTAGGCTCTATTGTTATGGAAATTTAAATAAGGGTGATTTAGTAAAAAAAAAAATGCATACCGAGAAGCAATTTGAAGATACCAATACGCAAGCACGAAACATAATGCTGCCGCAGAACCATAAATCGCGCAATTCATCGATACTATTGAGATCAGAGGCATCGTATTTTTTGCCAAAAAATTCGGTCTGAGTAGCGAGAAGAACGGCTGTAAGAGCCGATATGCAAGCAAATGCACAAACCCCAACCAATGGTCTCGTTGTCATATTCGTCGCTAAGCTCAGTGCTGATCTTGCATTCTTGCTATCGAGGATACCGTCATCCGTGAACCCGGCAGTTCTGGGATCTGCGAATAAAGAGTATTACGTTTTGACCTATTAGTCAATGCTTCTCGTTTACAATATTACTAATAATTTAAGGTATTATACTAAATTTTGAATTACAAGGAAATTCTATATCATGTTTAGCTATAATATTTATTCAGGATTTTTATTATGTACATAAAGAAAGAAGTACTTGGCGGTTTTTTAAATTATTAATCTACTTAATGTATAATTTATGATTAATAAATATTGTCGCCAAGAACTTCGACCGAATTTTTTTTTCTCAATTTGGTTCAGTTTCATTTTTTATGTGATGTGAATTTTTTCTATGCACCTCTTTCTTTTGGAATTTTTTTTTTTTTCGATGGAAAATTGTTACGCTGTTCTCATGAAGTTTTATTTATACCAATGAATAACTTGTTGGGAGAAACAATTATAAAACTGACCTGGATTACATTCAGCCTTTTTCATGTCTTCACGAAGCTCACTAATTTTTTTGCCATTTTCCGTGACTGTCAACACAAGTCTCATGATCTTCATCATCATTAACGTTCGGATTTTTTCCTCGTTGACATCGAGCAGATTGAAGAGCACCGACAGAACTGGACACTCCATACGATGGGACTTTTCCCAACTGATTTTTCGACATTTCTCGGAACAATACTGGATCAACGGACAGTCAGGACATGGCATCAAGTTGTAACATCTCTCAAGACAGTAATGACAGTGGGTGTAGAATCTGAAAAAGAATTTGTAAAAGCTCCGCTTGGTCTCTGTACGTGAAGAACTTACCCTGCTCCAAAAAGTTTTTTTTACGAATTTTGATTGGGAAGTTACCACTTTTTTCAAATAATTGTCAATTAATGAAACATTTTTTATTTTACACTTTTCAGAGTCTAAATCTGTTCAAATATATTTATTTCAAATATATTTCGGAGTCGAATCTTTTCAAATATATTTAAGATCTTCATAACTCACAGCTTTCTGTTATAAATGAATGAATTATTAATACAATTATATGTGTAACACTACAGTGACAGGTTTAAAGAGGCCCTTATTCACGAGCTTCTGTTTGTACTAATTCATTGATTATATGAGAATTGAGGGAAGGGAATGTTATCAAGGACACTTCGAAGGAGGTTTGACGATAAAATAATAAAAATTGATTAAGGTATATACAACTACTGGGTGAAAAATTCTTTCATCGGTGGGGTCGATATTTCTGGCATGGTTCATGTGAAAACAAATCAAAAATGTTCTTAACCCTCAACGGTCACTGAGGGTCACCCCAGTATGTGACTGTAATGATATTCTACCGAAGTGTAACGGTTGAGGGTTAATCTGCCTGAATGTAGTTTTCGGTAAGCTGAGTCTGTTTTTTGTACACATTTTTCTGAAAATGGCGGTATATTAAAAGGAACCTTGATTTTTTGCAAAAAAAATTCTTAAGGGCTTACATACACCTGGAGGGGTCACAAAACCAATTTTTCAAAAATATTTTTATTCCATAGTATTACCCTTAATACATGAGTGATAAAAAAAATTCAGGAATCGCTCACATCTTGCAAGTATGAGAAAAAAATTTCATGTCCATTTAAAAGGTGCTTAAACCTTAAAAAGCCTTTTTCTCAAAATGGAGCTTTTGAAAACGGTAACCGTGCTATCTCTTAAACTAATCGACTGATTTCGCTGAAAACTGGTACAAAGGATCTTTACACAATTATCTAGTTTTTGACGAGGGATTTTTATTTTTAAACATCATAGTTTTTTTATATAAGTATAAGAAGGAAAAAAAGGTAGGCAAAATACCGACTTTACTATTCAAACCTCTGCCATTTTGCGAAAAATGTATTAAAAAAAGCGATCTCGATGAAGACGTTTTTTGTCACCTTAAAGAAAAAAAAATTTGTTTTATTTTTGGATTGATACGAACAGTAGAAATCGTGATTACCGCAAATGGCTTTTTTGAAAAAACTGTTTTATAGAAACTACAACCACGACTCATCTAATTTTTTTATGCAATTTTTCAATTTCATTGACAACAATATGTTTTTTCAAATAAACAAAAAGTTGTTTTAACAGATACATTTTTTCAGTATAAAAAAAATTATTGACCCCTTTTTTGGCACATCTAGGTGTATGTAAGCCCTTAACTCAAGGAACCTCTTAAAAAAAAGCATTTTACAAAATTAGCCATTGCAATTACGAAAATTTTCGATAAATAATTTTTACGATCGGACTATTATTGTGTTCAAGTTAACCATAAATTTAAGTCGGAAAAAATCGTTTTTTATGAATTTTGATATAAATATTTGTAGACATATTTTTGAAAGTATGGACTTTAAGAGATTTTAAGTTTTGAAAATTCTATGGATTAGATTTCTATCAAAGAACATTTTTAGAAAAAAATATAAAAATAGTAGGAACACTGGTTACGCAACAAAAGTCTCACTTGTCTTGATATAAAACCCAAGAGTAAGGTGCCTCAATGGTGATCAAATCACCGGGCTTGAATTCACGTGTAGCGACCAAGTGTCTGCCATATTCATCATTATAAGATATACAAACACCAGCACTGTTTGCTGGTGCTTCTTCGCTGGAACCGTATTTTAAAGACATTACATCAGGATCCAGCAAATGACGTGGTTTCGGTGGTTTACTAGAACTCGAATCTTTCAAATCCAAGTTACTCGTAAATTTTTCTTCGTTTACTTTTGGTGTAGATTTTTTCTCAAAACTTTCTTCCTCATCTTTGTCGACCTTCGAAATAAGAGGAAATTTTTTACCCTCCAGTGAGCTTTCCGTAGTTTCGAGAGGAGATTTCTCTTTTGCTTCCGAAGGCAAATCCTTATGTGCATTTTCTCCACATTTTTCTTTATGCTCGACGCCATTCAATAATTTTTTTATCTCCTCGACAGCTTTAACACCTCGTGCTTTTAATTTTTCACGCTTTTCCTTCGGATACCCTAAATCGAGGGCCGCGTCAACATCCATAAAACATTCTTTGAACAGTTGCTTTCTGTATAATGCTGCCGAACGGTTTGCCAAGGCGTGAGCCATAAGCTCGTTCGTATCCGCGTAGGCGAGACTCATCGTGTAACTCTTGATTGCCTCGATATCGTCACCCGTAACAAAATGCTGATTACCTGAATTACTCGAATTTTATCAATACTAATTTTGTGCACTTTTTATACTTTTGGATCAATTTGATCATGATTGAGATTTTTTTCATTTTTTCAATAAAGCACTTCTTCGTTATCTATATTTCGTTATTGCGATTAAATTTCTGAATCATCATTTCAACAATAAGACGAAAAATCCGGAGGAATTTAATCCTAAAAGATTTCCCCATATTACCTGAAGTTATGGTTTTCTTTTTAAATATTTTTTTTTTCTTTAAATTATTATTATCACTCTGTTTGAAAAAAAATGAATTGAATTGAATGAAAAAATAACATGTTTTTCGAAACTATTGACATGCATTTTTAGGCTTGTAATACTGTTCATAAAAAAATAATAAATTCAAATTGTCAGTGGCAAGGTTTCGTCGGCTTTTGTTTTACATATATCATAAGCATCACTTAAAAATATCTTACCTTCTTCTCGATATCTGATACAATCCTCCTCGTTTTTGACATCCGGTCTCAAGTCTGGCAACGATGATTTTACCATATTGAGAAGAATATGTTTCACAAGTGCCTCACTCTCTTTTTGTAAACCATAACCAACATGGGATTTCTTCGTTTGTTTCATAGACATGATCACTTCTTTAGCGACATCCATGACTATAAGTTATTTTTACTTGCAGTCGAAAATTTAAAAAAAGAGTTTCAAATTTTAAATCGGATTCGTAACAGCGGTCCTGTATTTGAGCGAAGACTTGATTTCGTGCGCGAAGGTGCACGCACAGTTGGTGCGCTTCATGAACTAAGATGAGAGTAAAGTCACCGGATGAACTAAAATTACCTCAGAGGGGAGGTATTGAAAAAGAGAATCAGAGAAGGGAGTGTAACAATAAAAATTTGCCATTAAATAAAATACCTCCAACAAATAGATCGATCAACAATTTAACAATATTTTATTTGTTATGTAAAGGACTTTTAAGACAAGGCTTCGAGTTCCATACTTTTTATTTTGAGACTTTAAAGTTCAAACTGTTCTACTAAGTCGTATTTCGAGAACTAGCCGGCTTGTACCCGTCGGACCGGCAATATCTTTGCTTTTTTTGTTCCCAGAAGTAAGCCTCTAATTTGGCAGAAGCTCAGATACATTGCAGTCTATTTAACACTCACAACGATATCCCAAACGGGTACTTGAGCTATTTGCGGCCCACAAGATTGTAAAATTGTAATTTTGGAAAGCTTCTTCGTATTATAACGAATAACTCTCAAGTTCATGGTTTCAACACAAAAAAATATATTGAAAATATGAGGAATTTAAAAAATGCGTGTACAGAGTTTATTTAATATTTTATGAATTAATCATGCGAAGAAATGCTTTTCACACATTAACGTTAATTAATAAGAAACGAGTGTTTATTAGAGTAGCAAATTAGGACGCAATATTAATCGATTAGAATACAGATAAAAATAAAACTAATCAACTGCCTTCTGTTTTTTAATACATTTAAAAAAATTGTGATTTTTCGATATTTTGTGATAATGAAAATGAACAATTGGCTTATAAATTTATATATATGTGTATAAATATATGAATAAAGTTATTGGATTGCGCTAATCTTCGTCCGCTTCCAAATTTATGTGACTACCAAATTTGGCGTACAACTGAGTTTTCAAGTCGCTCATCACGGTCTTGAGATCCAAACATTTGTTTATCAGGCTCGAGATTTCTGCTAATTTTTTCTCCTTAGCTTGTTCCAAACATTTCTGTCAAAAGATATAATCAACGATATTGTGTGGATAATCCTTATCATTTATTAAAAAAAACATTAAAAATTACCTGCGTTTTTTCCAGATCTTGATTTATAAAAACGTCTCCTATGTGATAAGGAATTTTAACATCATCGTCCAACAACGCCAACTCATCACAAGCATCGTCCAGATTCTTTAATTCATTCTGCAATACAATATTTTGATATTTTTAAATTGTAATAAATAAAAATTTGTTTTGCAAACTGTTCGAGTAATTAAATGAAGTTTTCTCAAGGGTTTCAGTATGTTTTTCGAGAAAATTTCCCATGTTTTGTTATTTAAGGCGAGTAACCACTTTAGATGCTTCAAAAAATCAATTTTTTTTTTTATTTCATAAATCGTTAGCAAAATACCTTAAGAATACACCTTGAAAATTTCAAAACGATATTCGGATTCCTTCTAACGGTGTGTATATAAATGACAAAGACTCTCCGCTGGACTCCCAACCGCGCCCAAATTTTAAACGTGTTTTTCTCGAAACGACATTTTTTCAGTTTGCGAGAATCATGACTCAAAAACTAATTGATGGATCATCTTCAAATTTGGAACACATTTACATAATATAATTTATTAAAACATGAACCTAAAGTTGGAAAGATTAGATTGTTTAAAACATATTTATTATTGCAAAATGCCGGAAAAAATGCTAAAAATCGATCATTCTTTTTCAAACATGTTCCAACATTCAATTCTCGATTTTTTTTTTCAAAGTTTAGGTTCATGTTCTTAAAAAACATCTCAAGAATGTATAAAAATTTGTTGGACTATTTCAGATGCGAATTGCGAGCTGCACAATTCCCGCAAATCGACAACGACGATGAGGACACGCTAAGGGACACAGTGGATTACACCTTAATTAATGCATGAAATAACTTGAAAAAATTACCAGAGATGTATGAAAATATCAATAAATTATTGTCAGAGTTGTGGAAATTTCCGTTTTTTTTTCACAATAAAAAAAAATCCAAAAAATCATCTAAGTTTCGGTCTCCTAAAGTTTCTCGCCTTAAATAAAATAGTACACGGCTGTGACACAGCATCCTGATTAGAACACGTTTTAGATATTAAAAAAAAATTGAAATGATAGGAGGTAGTTTTGCCAAAAATCAACTGAAAAAAGAGTTAAGTGCTATATTAAAAAACATACGTTTATCTTTCTTGTATTGGTCTGAATTTCCGAATCTAGGAAAATTCGTCCCTGGAAAATTCGACCCTGGAAAATTCATCTCACGGAAAATTCGTCCCCCAAACAAAAACAAATCAACACAACTACACTTCGACACTTCGGCGTGTGTGTGTGAAATCACGGGATACATGGAATCATGGGGTATGTGGAATGAAATAAAACACATCTAGCAAGGACGAATTTTCCTGTTATCGAATTTCCAAATGATAGGTTTTTGACAAAATGGTAGACTTTTCAATTAAGAATGATGATTGTCAAGATAAAATTTGCTATTTTTCTGGTGAAATAAAAAACAAAGTTATAAGAATCAAATAATGGTACAAGATAGATAATTGTGTATAGGACGACTTGGAAAAGATTTCAAGCCAATCAGTCCTATAATTTTAAGATATTTCTGGAACCAGTTTATTAAAAAATGTTTCAAGAAAAAAGCAACGTAGTTAGCTATAATACTCCAAAAACACAATTTTTTTTGACTAATTCTTTATGCATTCCTCTTCACTTGAGAATTTGCTAAAAGAAATCTGTAATAAAAGTTGCAGAATTATCGCAAAAATCTATCATAAGAAATATCTGAAATCCAAAATGGTGAATTCTTTCAAAATATGGCAAGAACTCACGTAGTAGTGTCCTTGTATGTCTTCTGAATTTGATTTTTTTTTTTTTTTTAAGTGCTTTGGTGAGCTAACCACCTTAAATAAATCATTTTTTTTTCTTACATTTTTATTCAGAATTTTACAGAATAAAAATGTAAGAAAAAAAATATAATTTATTTAAGGTGATTAGCTCACCAAAGCACTTAAAAAAAAATCAAATTCAGAGGACATATATATAAATAACCCATAATAATGGATTATTTTTATTAACAGTGAGAAATTAACACAAAAGAGTAATCATCGAAAAGATCGAAAAGAGTTTCGATCGGAAAAAATGTTGAAAGTAGCACTCTACCTCTGGTACAGCACCAAATATGGTCATGAACAACAGAGATGTATTTTTGTATACACCATATGACAACATTAGATATAAATAAAATTAACCTGTTTGATTTTCAGCTCTTCCTTGTAATCATCCATCTGAGCATTTTGCTTTGCGAACTTATTAATCTTTTGTTGATCCTCATATGATATATGAACGTCAGAATCCTGAAGAAAATGAACGATGACAGGTTATGTATGAAAATGCAATCGGTGTATTCAACAAAAGGTTAAGCATTAGATGAATTTTTACTCACTGGTTGAAACGCTGCCTGAGCATTTTTACCTCCCGCCATTTTTTCAATATGTTTTCTCTGTAAAAAATTAATAAGAATATTTATCCGTAAAAGTGTATGCTCGATTGACATACAAGTTCTTGTTCGGAAATTATTAGAAAGAGATCCCAGAATCAAATATGGCGCCGATTGAAGTGGTGAGGCCGTTAAAGCAGCCATATATATATATGCGTCGCGCGTGCAAAATCGATAGTGAGCGACGCAACAGTCGCAACCAACCGTGATGCAAGAGCCAGTTTTTGAACATGTGCAACGTCACTTTTTTAACAATTATTTATATTGAAAATAGTGTAAAAAAAAGGGGAATGAATGATAAAATAATTTCAATAACTTGTTTTAAAGGAAAAATACAAAATACAATAAATTAAAATAACCATTCTTTGCAAATAAGAGCTCTTTCAAATCATGTGGCCTTTAGCCTATAGCGGACGATTCACCAAGTTGTCAACCTATAGGTGCCTTTCTGACAGTGGACAGTATACAACAGTGCAGTGTGACACGTCGGTCCGCACATCGACACGTCAAAACAATCTAATGATAACGCACGAAACGCAAAAGATAACTCTTCTTCAAAGACTTCAAAATTAATCAGAACGATAAAACAATGTGAACAAATCGGACTAACAATAATAACCTTTAAAATACAGGAAAAAAACAGTAAAAATGTGGTTAAACAATATCTTCGTGTTCATCACGTTCCTTGTGATCCAAGGTCGTTATGCGTCACTGGCCAAGAATGAAGAGCTTAACCTTTCAAGTCTAAATATCACGACCAATGTTGCTGACCACGTTACAACAATTTCGAACAGTATTAAACCGACCGTTTCATCGAGTGTTTTGAATATTAAAACTGTCACAAAGGGCGTCAACAATGGAATTTCGACAAAGACAGTATTCGATGTTCCCTCGAAACCAGCAGAAATTTCAGTCGTTTCCGAGAGCTCGAAAATAGCGTCAACAAACAGCGATGATTCGCTCAAAAATACAAGTGTCGCTGTTTCAACAAACAACTCAATAATCCCTGTTGCTGACAAAAATGTGCCCTTCATCACGACTGAATCTTCTGTCGGCATACGCAGCACAGAACTGACAAATTCTACAAACGCAAGCTCAACGGCGTCTCCTCTGACCGAGCCTGTATTACCGGACAAGGGCTCTGCCGAGGAAGAGCACAACAGTTCGATGTCCATCTTTTTTGTACTTTGCGTTCTTGCATTGGGAATTTTATTAATCCATCTAATGCTCCAGACAAATTTCCAATATTTACCAGAGTCGGTGGTCATTGTTTTTCTCGGTGGTGCCATAGGAATGATAATAAACATGATGTCTCATCAGAATATTGCAAATTGGCGAAAAGAAGAAGCTTTTTCACCGACAGCATTCTTTCTTGTCCTTCTGCCACCCATTATCTTTGAGTCCGGTTATAATCTTCACAAGGGCAATTTCTTCCAAAATATTGGTAGTATTATGGTATTTGCCATATTTGGCACAGCCATATCTGCTTTTGTCATTGGCGCAGGAATTTATCTTCTTGGACTTGCGGAAGTTGCTTACAAGCTCAGCTTTGTGGAAAGTTTTGCTTTTGGCTCTCTCATATCGGCCGTTGATCCTGTCGCTACGGTTGCTATATTTCATGCTCTTGATGTAGATCCTGTACTTAATATGCTGGTCTTTGGAGAATCTATTCTCAATGACGCTATATCTATTGTTTTAACCACTTCTGTACTTGAATCAAACAACGCAGCCACCACTAGCGAAGCTATTATCGTTGGAATCAATAGGTTTTGCCTCATGTTTTTTGCTTCTGCTGGAATCGGTGTTGTTTTTGCTCTTATGAGCGCTCTCATGCTTAAACACATTGATTTGAGGAAAAATCCTTCCCTCGAGTTTGGAATTATGCTGGTATTCACCTATGCACCTTACGTTCTTGCAGAAGGAATACAGTTGTCAGGTATATGAAAAAGTTGATTTTATTTTATTACTTTTTTTCAAGATAATTCCAAAATGGCTTTAACTATAAAGCTTACAATACCTAGCCACGTTCATTAAAATGTGTAGAAAATGTTTTAAACAAATTAGATATTTGTTGCCGAAGATTTCCATCTAAATTATAATGATTTTATTCATAAAGTTGTAGGCACGTTCATCAAAATGTGTAGAAAATGTTTTTAAAAAATTAGATAATTATCCTTGGTGATTTTCATCGGAATTTGATGTTTGAAAAAAGTTCTCTGTGTCTCGAACGCCATAAATTATATCCATGATAGTTTCTTAATTTTCGATAATAAATTCAAAGTACTATTTAACAATCAGATCTTTTGGTCTTTGCTTTGGAAATTCAATTGCAAATAAATAACTTTCAAAAAACTTACTCAATTAAATTATAGGAGACAATACAGAAAATGCGATTGTATATAAAATATTTTTTGTTTCATTCAAAAGAAATAAATGGCAAAAAATTAAAATATTATAAAAATTGTTTTTAATCTAGATTCGCTGTCATTGATACGAATAAATAATTATTAATTTCTTCGATATCTGTACAAGAGAACGTATTCAGAGGAAGAAAAAAAATTTATTTCCGTATGATTCAACCGTGTCGTTGTCTAGCAAATGATATTTCTTTTCTTTTTTAATTAACACATTATATGCGATTCCAGGTATAATGGCAATTTTGTTCAACGGGATCGTCATGTCACATTACACGCATTTTAATCTTTCGACGGTGACTCAAATAACGATGCAACAAACTATGAGGACTCTCGCCTTTATAGCCGAGACTTGTGTATTTGCGTACTTGGGACTGGCGCTTTTCAGTTTCAGACACAGAGTAAATTTTTCACGAATTTTTCAATGCTGTGATAAAAAAAATTCAAGCATTTATACGTTCTTTTGTTATGTTTTTTATCATCAGGTTGAACCAGCTTTAGTCGTGTGGTCCATAATCCTTTGCCTGATCGGTCGAGCAGCCAATATATTCCCTCTAGCCATTCTCGTGAATCGTTTTCGCGAGCATCAAATAACTAAGAAGATGATGTTCATAATGTGGTTCAGTGGTCTTCGCGGTGCAATTTCATACGCGCTTTCTCTTCACTTGGATTTTAGTGACGAAACTCGTCACGTTATAATCACAACGACCCTCATTATTGTACTTTTCACGACTCTTATTTTCGGTGGCTCAACAATGCCGTTATTAAAGTTTTTGCGAGCTGAGAAGAAACCAAAGAGTAGTCGGAGAAAGAAACGCGATAAAGAGATATCGCTGAGTAAAACTAGAGAATGGGTAAGAAAAATACAAATTAATCGAGTATCGTCATATCTTATTTGAAATTTTCCAATGAGAAAAAAGTATATTCGAGTTACATGAGTGCAATAAGTCTCCTCTTTATTTGCCATTAATAATGGCATATTAGAAGAAAAATGCTAAACATGATCCTCCTGAGGAAGAATTCGATTTTAAAAAATTAATGTAATCATTTTCGGTCTATTTCATTCAGTTTTTAATACGATCCGAGACGGTAAAGTTATCGATACTTTTTTTCTCAATAAATCTTCTCTAAACCTGTGATGTGAAGAAAAAGAAATTAAAGTATAAATGAAAACGCAAATAATACTTTCTTCAATTTATCTGTAATTTAGTATCCTCATAAATTTAAGTCCAATTGAATAATTTTTAATTCCTTCGTTTTCCAGGGTCAAACAATCGACTCTGAGCACTTGTCAGAGTTAACTGAGGAAGAGATGGAAGTGTCATTTCTTCAGTCACGTATACGTGGTTTTGCACGCTGGGATCTGAAATTCTTTATACCATTTTTCACGCGTCGTTTTACTCAACAAGAGTTGAAAGATTGCAAATCACAAATGACGGATTTGACGAATCAGTGGTATCAGGCGATACGAATAAGTCCGATTGAATCAGACGAGGAAACAACGACAGCTTCGACGGCACAATTAAACGTTGTTGGAACTCCAAATGAGACGAGAAAGGATGGCCGTGTCAAGGATAAATCTGGGCGACCGAGTCATGGGTCAATATTGAGTATTTAATCTCCATGTTGCGGGCTTTTACATTGTTTGCGTCTCTTCGCGTGTTTCAAGGCTCAACTATCATCTCCGCTCTTTTATAATAATAACAACGGCGTGTGTGAACAATGTGAGCATTCTAATCAACCAACAATATCTTTGTCCTACAAGATGCGTCGTTGCTTCGTACTGTTTTATTCTTTTTTTTTTTTCATTCAATCATGTTTAATTTAACGCTCTCAGGAAAATTCATTATCGTATAGAACGAAAATTGTCGTTTCAATCTGTATATTTGAGTGTAAATTTTACTGTATTTAACCGTAGAACCGTAGAGTAGGATACAAACATCTTCCACGAGAATTTCAAATTCTACGTCTGTGCTAGTAGACGATAATTATGAATTATAAGGTATCGTAGATTATCGTAGATATCTCGCCAGAGTTGCGTTGAAAAGTTAACTCGTCGGTCAATGTATAAAAGCTTGGATATAGCTTGTGGGATATTCTAATGGTGTTATTTGTTACATCTTGTTGGAGCGCAAAGTAATGGAAAAAATGCCTAATAGAAATTGAAAGTGTCAGAAGTAATAATGTTGCTCACAATCTCGAGTTTTTTTAAAACAAACTTCGTCATATTTTTCTTTGAAATTCAGATTTTTTTAAAAAATAATCTGTAGAAAAGTTTTAGTTGTCGTGAGAAGTGTAAAGTTTTCAAACGCCTCCATAAGAAACGCATGCAAAACTGCGGAATCTTTGATAGGAAATAGCTCGAATCTGGAACGCCAAATTTTGTTAAAATTTAGTACGTAATCGCATAGCAGTGTCCTGAATATGTCCTCTGAATTTTAGAAAAATTTATAGACAAATACTTTGGCGATTAGCGGATCCGGCAACCTTCAGTGACCGAAATTTCGGTCGAACAATGGAACGAATCGACCGAAAACGATCGTTTACGGCCAGTTAGTAACTGTAAATTTGGTCACTGACGGTTGTCGGATCCGCTAGGGAAGATCTTAATAACCTTAAGTTTCTATTTTTCGTCAACTGATATTGAACTCTATTCTCTTTTTGATTAAAAAAACAAAGAGGTTCATCTATAATTGTCCCTATAATCAAATCAGATTTCAAAATCATTTTATGAAACTAACGAAGCAAATGGGGTAAGTTTGTACCCTAGGGTAAGTTTTTAATGTAAAAAAAAATGTAATGACGTTTTTAGGGTTAAATCTGCATAGGATTAAGCCAAAATTTTGGGGTATTCGTGTTTTTTTTCTCCTGGAATTTCATCACCTACATTACGCTACGAATTTGCCGCATTTTTTCTTTTTCTTTATCCGTCTTTAAAGTCTGTGATATTTTCATGTTTCGAGGTGTGTAAATAATTTGGTGATTGATTGAGAATTATATTGTTACATCGCAGGTCCGAAGTGTCATCGCCCATTCGTCAAGCTTAGATTTTTTTGATGTTTTCTGTTTCTCTGTCCGTGTTAAAAGTTGTTGATATTTTTATGCTTTAAGGTGTGTAAATAATTTGTTGACTCATCCAAAATGATCATTGTTATTGTGTTCCGCAGGGATACTTTTAAACGTGCAATTTTTCGTTTTTCGGGTGTTGGTGGTGAAATGAGTTTCTTGTGCCCCTCAGTATAATCGATGTGGCTCAAAGTATTATCGTCTAATCAAGAGTGATTAATTTATTTGCAGAATGCCCGAGGATTGGTCCGATTGATAGGATATCCACAAAATAATATATTATTTTGTTTGAAAATACGTCTCGCACTTCGCAACAAGATTTATCTGAAAGTTTATCACTTTGCGTATTCGAATTTGCAATATTTTTACTCATTTCAGTGCACAAAAAATTTTTTTAAATTGGCGTATCAAAAAGCACGAATAAATGGATTAACTCCGTATATAATTACAAAAGTCCGGTTGACCGGCTTTTATCAAGGGTATTTCCGGCTGGCCGCGTATACCATGTAGCTGTGCATTTTTAAGTAACAATATATGCATCTTTATAAATAAAGAATACAATAATTTTCTTAAATCGTACGATTAATGAAACCTTGCACGATTCAGAGTTCCTACAAAGAATAAATTAAATTTCATATGTATGTTTAGCATTTCGTTATTTTTTGAATTTTATTATTGTTGGTGTTATTAGTATCCCATAATTGCCTTGTCAACTAAAAATTTATTTCTCTAGAATTAATCTCAACGACTATATTTGTATGAAAATATAGTAACAAATTTTTTTATCATTAATCACTCCGATATGTTGTATATTATAGAATGTCAACAATAAATACGATAATTTCTACCATGGAAAATGGTTGTGTAAACAAATTTTGGAAAAGTATTGAAAAATAAAAAGTCTGATTCATCAATAGCCATTTCTGATATTTCTTTTTATGCCGAAAATTAATGAAAATGAATCGTTCTGATATTTCCAAAATGTCTCTATCCAGAAATATTGGATGATGAATGCTTGAATTCTTAAATTTTGACTTTATATATGGCACGACAAATCGTCATAAATATAAACTCAAATAGTCCAGGACTGAATTTTATGTCGAAAAGGCTAGAAATGTTTATTCATTAGACTACCTGCTAATGAATTAATAATTATTTAAGTTCAGGATATGCGTTATTTTATCGCACATACTGCCAAAAGGTTGGAGATGGAACCAAAGGACCAATCTTGTCAAGTACAAAATTGTTGGAGATGGACCAAAGGACCAATCTTGTCAAGTACAAAATTGCCTATAAAATAAAAAAAAACTAGTGACGGAACTTTTCTATCATCAGTAGTTCCGTCGCGAGAAGAAGCAAGAATCATTACAAGACATAAAAGTTGATTTTTCCAAATGAAAAATCACCTTCAATTCAATATTCATATTGCCGTTCCCTTATGGTTTTGTTGCAATATGATTTTAACTATGCCAGAAGCTAATTTTATTACTGAATGTAAAACAAAAAACTTTGTCGTACGATAATAAAAGGTAAAAATATAAATAAAATGTGGATATAATAGCTCAAACACAGGCGCCGAATTCAACAATCGTCACGTACTAATAATCTTCTCTCGGGAACAATATCATCGGTAGCTAATAAATTAGGTTCTATTTATGAACTGGTAATGACGCATATATGCGCTGGAAATTTTTAAGATTTGAAAGCAGTAACGTCAAAAATCATTAAAAATGGATCAGGGCTTACCCGTTAACTGTATTCTGTATATCATCTGTATTCTTGTGTCCTATATGTTATCACACATAAGAAAGAAGTTGAATAAGACAAATATGTCAAGCGAGGTATCGTCAGTATTAAAGAATAATCCCCAGCCAAAATACATTATGTGGAGTTTGCGACAGTAATGTAACGGCGTATTACGGTAGATTAATGCGCGAACGATGCCTATGATGCAAAGAATTTTATGTTGTAAAAAATCTAAAAAATGAAAAATTCATTTCATGACTGCTGTAGCTATGGCAAGGTTCGATTACACCGTTCGCCACAGATGCCTAAAATAAATTGTACTCCTTATTTAATAGGTCTCATCCTGGAATCTAACCAATTTTTCTCACGCATAAAAAATTTCCACACTGGCATTTGTCTTCAAGCGCCTGAAGCTTGACGTTTTCGAATAACTAGTCAAATTTATTACCAAGTGAATACGGCTGTGCATTATTCTTCAAATGAGCTTTCAAGTTATGGACAATTGTTTACAGTTGATCCTGAAGAAGAAGCAGTAAACTCGATCTAAAGTCGAGACATCTCAAAAACGTCATAAAATTTTTACCCCCACCACCACGAATCACTTTGTTTCGAGATAATATAGACTCGGCGAACGCTCGGGACAGCAGACGACAGAGCTGCAAATATACTTGTCCCGAGACGTGCCCGAGACTACCGAGTCTCGATACAGTTATATGAGAAAATAAAATATATGCTCGATGGTATCAAACTGCGTGCGAAGTTTCGCACGCCGTTTGAAATAGCCTACTTTCCCTCTCTAGTGGTGTAATAGTAAATCAGATATATTTATCGGGATATAGTTTATGAAATTTCTTCTAATAGCATTTCTACTTTTTGATGGCTCGTAGTATATTGGGGATGAATCATTAAAATATTCTTCAGCGAGAAGTGAAAGGCAAGAAAAGCTGTCAACATCAAATCCATTTATTCATCTGTATTTTTTTCATTTTACTGTCGGTGAGATTAATCAACTAAATTCGATTACGCATTTATTTAACTTTTATTTTCTTATATGTTGTCATCACGTTCGCCCATGTTTGTAGTCGCACATCAAATAACTAGTACATGCATTTTCTAAATAAAACTGTCCTGTTTTTTCTTGTTTTTTTATATGTTCATCGCTGTAACAGAAAGAAATGTGCGTATTCTTCATGATAAACGAATTTGCATATTTTTCCACAAAAGTTTTTTTTGGCTGAGAAAAGTCTTGTGAACACTTCTCGGTATATTTTTGTTTTTTTTTTCCTCATATGTTTCTTTTTCCATTGGCAAGTGCACCTTGTTACGAAGTTTTGCTAAAAACACATTTTTAATTTATATCCACTTTTATGCCGTACGCAGAAAACAAAAAAAAATAGATAAAGAAAAGACAAGTTGGAAGTACTTTTTGTGTTTTTTACCAGTGGAAATTCAATCAGGACTCTTGCTACGTATATGAGTAATAATAAATTATTAACAACCATTATTTCATCCCGGTTTCTCCATTATTTCATTTTTCGCGCGATCATAAATATATATTGTCGTTAAACTTATTTAGCGGTACAAAGGTATCGTTCTCGCGACTAGATCATATATCATCGCGGTTACTTCGGTTGTAATATATTGTAATATGGAGAACAACATGGAGGAAAAAAATTTAAATGAAAACGACAAGCTGGTCTTTTTTGTCTCTATCTTCTGGCAAGTGGGTGTTTTTTAAATATATATATTTTTTTTTCATGCGTTCTTCTATCAGTCGCGTCTGGGTAAAGTTGCTAAAAATCGCGCGGGTCATGGGAGTCTCTACGCGAGTTATATTAAATTTTTTTTTCTTTTCTTTTCGCACGCTTTCGTCCCGTAATTATAATATTAATCGTTGGATCATGACCTTTATATTACTGCATTTCTTCTTGATTTTTTCCTCCCCGTTACCGCTATTTACCGATGGGGCATTAGTTAAGCATGCAGATTATACGATTCTCTAAATTGTTTTCCTTTTATACTACTTTGTTGTTTTTTGATGCCTCTGTACCGGTGCTCGAAGGTCACTTCCGGCACGATAACTTCTCATTTTCAAATTCGCATTTGTTGTCTTCTTAATATTTGTTGTTTTATCATTTCGTATAAATAGAGAGAAAAGCATGTGGCAATCGCGTCTCGTTGATTTATTTTTTTTTACTTTTGTCGAATCACTATTACGAGCTTATTTCATCGTCGCTAAGTTCTCGGAAGATATAATACATTCGTGTTCTTCATTTCTACCACAAATTCAATTTTTCTTCTTCGGATTCTGCAACAAGTACAAAATGTATCTTTAGAAAGCAGACAAGAAAATTCGTCATTTTTGTTTTTTTGCCTTCTCTTTTTCGTCGTCGTTCGATTCACAAAGCTTTTTCTGTTCTCAATCGCTTTCCTTTTTTTTATACAATTTAATTATATTTTTCAAAAATTCTGAGACCGACTATTCACATGATCAATATTGCTTGCACGTTGTCGAGTTATTCTTACGATCGAAGCAATAGCGTCCATATTACGCGTACGTAAGTTTTGCATTTTTCTATGATAGAAATATTAAATGGTGTTTTACACTCCCCAATCGTCCCAGAAACTCGTTTTTTTTTCTTTTACTCTCAAGCCGATTTGTTGTATCCAGATAACACAACAGGGAAGTCCTCGCAATTTTATTAATCGTAGCGAAAATTTCACCGGAGATTCTGAAGATTTTTTAATAACATTGCAATGATTTACTATCGTGCCTCCGTTTTGGTTTTTTTGTATTTTTCCGGTCTTCCTTTTTCTCTCTTTTTTTTAGAATAAATTGTATATACTGTACAAATGTGGCAAAACTGCCAATCGGATAATCAATCCTTATCAAATTTAGGGTGATCGATGAGAGAGAATGAACGACATGAATAGTTCGAGTACTTAACGGATGAACAAGACCGAAAGTGCTCGCAGAGTGGGCGGGTGAACTCTACCGTTTTACGGATTAATTTTATTTCCCATAGGCATTCTAAAGGGAAGAATGCGCATTTACGAGTTGGCAAATAAAAAAAAACTTATAAACACCTATAATCTAGGTTGTACATCGTGTTTTTCCTCTCCTCCCTTTATTCTCGCATAACGCCAAAAAAATTTCAGCAGAAAAATAATAGAGAGTGAAAACAAGAAGAAACAGTGGAAAAAAATGTAAGAAAAGATAATTATTTTTGTTGCAAGTAGCAAAAAAACGTAGGGACCATCTCGATAATTAACAATTCAAAGTAGCCTTGGCCGCTTTTACTTATTTTTTCCTTTTTATCTTTATGTGTTTATCCAGTTTCTTTTATCTCACCCACTTATGCGGCTGAGACCCGTAAATGGGTATCGATTGAGTATTAGTAATCAGGCTAAACAAATCCATTCACATCGTCGAAAAACGTATCAATTACCACAAAAATTCTCGAATTCATTTGTCATATGCTCAAAATTCACCCAGTCAACCTCTTTCGTAAGAATTTAGATTGTTTATACGAAACCCACGAGAACAAAACATTAATAATCTTCCCTACGAAATGAAGTACTAAAAGGTTGATTGTGTTTGTATGTTTAAATTTAAGTCGTTTTTGCTGAACGAAAAAAAATTATACAGATAGAGAGACAAGACAGTACGGATCAACAAAAAAATGTAATAGTAATAGTAAATATACATTATTGACGGAAAGCCCGCCGAGAGCGAGACGTGCGCAGGAGTGGAGCAGGTAAGAAAAAATCGGCTTGTTTCACTCAACCAAATACGAATAAATCCCTTACTAACGTTCCGGAATGTTTGACGAAGCCTTTAACCGTAATAATTTGATTTTAATTACATTCCTCTATCGTCTTTCTTTTTTTTTGTTAAGGCGTTATGAATTCGTTCGATATTTTCTGTTTGATCATGCCGAAGCCTTGTTGCTTTTTTATTTATAATTTATTGGATCTGCGCAGCACCGAGCATGTTCATAATTCTCTCTTTTTCGATTATTTATCTTTTTCGTTCGTTTTTCTTCACTCTGTCGCTCTCGGCTAGGCACGGTTTATATCGGTGGGCATTTCAGGAGGGCGTTTTTATGTAGGGGTATGTGTGAGATTGTATGTGTGTCTCTGTATAAGTGTCTCCTCCTTCATATGTGATAAACGACTGACAAATTTCATATGTTATTTTTTGTTTTGTTTGTTTTTGTTTTCTAACGTTTAAACGGTATGAAAAAAAATCGATCACTGAATTTGGAGCCACGGATGCTTGAGGCACTTGGCTGCAGTAGCCCGGGCGCTCGGATTAAACTCAAGCATCGGCGTTAGGAACTCAGCAAACTCGCGGGCTTCACTTGGCGACCAATCGTATTTTTCCGTAAGCACCTCGTACAGCCCCCAAGGCTTCAAACCCGTAATATGCTTGAGTTCACCCTTCTTATTAAAAAACATTCTCGAATGCCTTCCGTACAACGCAATGCGACGCGGTATTGCCCCTAATAGCTCGATTATGTGGGCCAAATGATCCTCGTCCCTGTAAATAAATACAAAATATTATAAATAATGGATTTTGTCATAAGTTCAAAAACGTTCGTGTTTTATTCATTTTCGTTATTGTCGTCAAGTCGGAAATTGGTCATCAACTTTTTAGGGAATTGGAAAAGAATTATTTTCCAATTCCAAAGATTAAGGCAAAAACGAAAAAGTATCTAAAAAATTGTTTTTCACAATTGTCTGACGGGATTCGAAGTTTGTAAAAAATAAACACAATGTTCTCGGAGTTTGTGGACGATCTATTTAAAAAAATTATCAACAATTAAAACTTTTTCGACGGATTGAAAATCTTTCCAAAAAAGGTTTTAACTTCTTTTCTGCGGGGCATGGGGACCACCCACCACTCGTTCTTCTTCCTACCTGAATTCTTTGTAAAACAGCACTTGATTTATATAATTATTTTCAATTTTCGTTTTCTGCAAATATTCGAAATTGGCGATAGGTTTTCGTGAATTTTTAAGAATTATTAATTTGCTTTTTTTGACGCTGCGCCATAAACAATACAGCAGAATACTATATAGCCTACATTCTATTGTGGATCATAAGCTATCTGCCTGCTAAGGGTTCATTGTAAAAAACGTATGTAATGTAAACTCAACGTCTTCTCTTTTATAGATTTATGTATATAGAAGATTTTGCAGCATTTAATACACTTTACTATTAATTATATTAGATATAATAAGACCAACAATTTATTGCTTTTTATTAAATTATTCGATGATATTCTCACCTGCAATAATCCGCTCCACTATGAGGTTCGAATAAATAATCGCCAGTCGCAAGTTCAAACGCCATACAAGCCGTTGACCATATATCCGCAGAGGTGTCATAACCAGCGCCAAGCAATACTTCGAGAGATCTGTACTGCCGTGTCTGTATGTCTTCCGTGAATTTTTTGTGTACCCAACAAGCGTTACCGAGATCAGCGATTTTAACTTCAAGTTCGCAGTCTACGAGAGCTGGATCGAGAGGTGCAACTGAAGCACGCTTCAATTGTTTCGGTCCCGGTGGTTTGTGATTACGTGCTGAAAATAATTTATTTTAATAAAAACTTCACAAAATAATACATTCACTAAAACACGAAAAAAATGAATTGATTAATATGTAAAATGATTTAATAATATAATAATATAATTCTTTTGAGCTTCTAACTAAACAGGACCCTCTAATATGATGTAATTAATCATTATTTCACATTGATCAGTTTTACCAGTGGTTTTCGTTGAATTATAGAATTATTTCTAGAACATCCCGAATTTACCTTCCGATCTTCTTTCTTCGGTCTGTTGTGAGTCGATCGGATGAGCAGTATCATCACAAATTTTATCACCGCCCGCAAGTTCATCGTTTTCCAATTTAGGTGGTTCTTCTGGCGATGGATTATCGACGTTTTCACCACTCGCGAGTGCATCAACCCCGTTTACGTGCGGTGGCGACGTATTAGGTTCAGATATATCGGGGGAACCTTTGCTCTCTGAATTTTCTTCAATACTCTCCGGATCTTGATCCGGACTGTTTGCTTCAGCATCGCCATTCTCCCGCGTACTGTTTGTATTCTTCGATTGTTCCTCGATCTCTTCAATTTGTTCCATCTGCTTCTTCAATAATTCATTCTGCCGTTTAGCCTTCTTCTTCAAACGTTTCTTTTTGTTCTTCGACATTTTTGCATTTGGAACTGGTTCTTGAAATTCCTTGGGTGCAGTTGAGATCAAAGAAACTGGAAGCTTCAGACCCAATGAGTGCAATTCGGTCGCGATGAAGGCAAGGTTTCTTATGTAAGTCTCGTCGACGCATATCAACACGTTTTCTGGCTTTATGTCCGTATGAATTATCTTGCCTGTCAATTTGAAAAAATATTTAAAAAATTAACACGTTATTGTAGCAACTTGAAATTTATGATAAAGATCTTAGGCTTCCTTTTTTTAAATTGATACGAAAACGCATTTTTTTACGAAATTTTATAGACAGTACTTGTGATAAAATGACATTTGTTTGGTCTTTTTAAGTGACTTTCTTCTCTAATATTGCAATTGTATTGACATTTCGATATTGTTGGACATGGTTTATTTTAAATACTGCATCCAAATATTTTTTCGCTATTCTGAGCAAAATTTTGAAAAATAATTGTAGCGAATAACCAATTCCTGCACAAGATAGAAATTGCGGAAAAAGAACGCTCTTTTTTTCAAAGTACAATGAGACGTTCATTGAGATGTCGACACTTCCGAAAATGTATTTATGATATATGTCACGCGCGTATCGTCCTCGAGGTTTAACGCCCGTTGAATAATTTATCGCCTATTAATTGAAAATTCGTATCGAGGTGTGCTAAAATACTTACATTTGTTGTGCAGATAGTCAAGACCCTCGAGGACCTGTCTGATTATCCGTTTAACGTTGTTTCTTGGTATACCCCGATAATTCGATTTGATTATAAGCTTGAGAAGATTGTGCCCAAGAACTTCGAACACCATACACACATGGAGACCATTTATACCAGTGATCTTGAAATCGTTTAGCAGCTGTACCGTTTTATTGCGCTTTGGATCATTTGGATCTGTATCGCGTACGTCTTTCAAAAGCTTTATTTCGTCCAAAGCCGTTTCGGTGAAATGAGATGCTGATTTAACAACTTTTAGAGCAACGAACCGTTTGTCCTAAAATCATTGCTCTCAATTTATTCATACTACCTTAAAAAAATTATTGAAACATGCGAAATGGTATTCGGCGTTACTGAGTATTTCGAATTGCAATTTCAATATTGATTATTCACTATATATCGGAAAAATGATTATTTCCTCATTGGCCATTATTCATTCGCGTTTTCTAAATACTTTTGTTGTTTTTGCTTGTAATTGAGTTCTTAAATTACCTGTAAGTCCCAGCACAGCCAGACAGTGGAGAAGTGACCCCAGCCAAGTTTTCGTGTAACATGATAACGATTTAAGAATAGGTCTCCGATTTTTACAGGATGATAACCACCCTTACAGTACTCTGTGCTATCCTCTTGTTCCTCATCTTCGCTGCTGTAAACCTCGTCGTCGATCTCGATGGAATCGTTGCTAGAGCTGTTGGATGGTTCAAATCTATAAATTGTGGGAAATGGAAGTGATTTCGGTAGATTTATGATAGCAAGAGCTTTCAGTGACACAAGCAATGAATTTGTAATTATACATAAATAGTTTATCATTAAGAACCACAATTTTCATTCTACACAAAAAAAAGTATGAGTTTCTAATAAAATGAAGATTCATGTTTTTATGAAATAACTCAATTTTATATTCATTTCTCGAACTTAAAACACCTTTACAAAAACAAAAACAGACAACCAAAATGAAAAATTTTGAGCTCTTATCGTGTACATTGAATATTTTTTCTTTTTCAAAATTTAATATAAATATTTTATATGTATTTTTATTGACTGATAACAATAGCAGCACATTTTTGCAGATCTTCACAAACCCAAGCATGTACAAATGTATTGAAAATCTGTTCCAAATTTAATTGCAATAAATGTAAGATTATGTCTTAAGGTAACATTTTCATCCAATGCTGATATTGTTAGTTGGTTGTGCCATAACACAGACACTTAATAATTATGCCAATATTTTCATTTTGTAATATTACCACGTTAAAATTTGCATTATTAAAACACAACGAAATTCCTTTATCTTTAATAGAGCCCAAAGTTCAATTGCAATTTTGGGCTATAAAAGTTGGTCCCATTTTCGTTGTAACTTGAATAATTAAATTTTCAATAAAAATATTAACAATTTGAAAATTTTTCAAATTCATTAAGAAGCGAAACTGTTCTGCATTGCATTCCAAAGATACAATTTTCAAGACTATCCAGTATATAAAATTAAAAAAAATAGTTTTATATTAACATTAAGATAACAAAATAAACTTTTTACTATTAAAAAATAAAAAACTGACCTATAATTACAGAATTATAATCATATAAAAAGCATTTTACGCTAATAACACAAGTGTCATACATTTTTATTGGAAAGTACAGCTTGAAGGCAAAAAAATACCATTATGGTTCAACAATTAACTATGAAACAATAATTTGGAACAAGGAATAAATAAATATTTCCAAAAGTACGATTCTGGGTTTTTCCTCAGTGAACTCCAAAATTTATAATATTGGCAAAGTTTGGATCATTGGAGCACAACAAAATGTTGTTTTTTTAAATCGTTGTTTCTTTTTTTACATATTTAATATTTTGTGGCTCAAAAAAAGGATGACTGATCTTTGTAGCTGAAACAACAAATCAACGTTAGGACCCACTGACCACAAAGAAATTTCTATGCTTTCTAACGGCGGAAACTTCAAAGCATAACTTATCTGTGGTATTAGGCTACAAAAATTGGACAATTTCTTTTCAAGGTCCAAAAATTAAATCTACAAAAAATATTAGGTCATTTTGAAATTGAACGAATCAGTTATTAAATATTCAATACCGTTTGCTATGGCGCAAACTTTAATATCACGAAAAGATGAATCAGTACCTATTCCCATTTTCCATATTAAATTGCCTCTGTCCTGTGGTTTCCTGAGTCTGTCTAGCAGGTATGGTTTTGGAGCAATGAGCTCCGCTATTTTCAGCATCCGATTGAGAATTTCCTTTTCCCTTTCGTTTGGCAGGTTTGTATCGCTTTTTTTTAGCTTGTATAGCGAGAACTCGCCTATTTACGTAAGCTTTGGCGCTCATACCCCTGGTAGGTACTGGATTTGTTTTGGTAGAGTCACCACTGGGACTCCCGGCCTCCTGAGCCGCCGTTCCTGCGATTTCCAAAACTTCTAGTATAATGAAGAACGAAGCTTCGCCGGAGTATTACTCTCTTGATATAAATTCTGCAGATTTTTTAATTTCTGATCGAATATCCACGTAAAAACCAATCAAAAGTATTCAAAGTTTGGCCTTTTGAGCAGCAACCATAATCTCATTCACTCTCGATCGATGTGATCGCGTTTGAGCCACGAGGAAAAAAAATCGGGCAACACGTTTTCATCGGTTCGACTCACGAATAGTCCAGGGAGCAAGGGAGAAAAAACCTGTCAATTTCCCGCACACCGCGGCCTGTCAACGTAATGAAAAATTGACAAAACGTCGCTTTTTCAATGAATTTCCTTTACCCTGATAAGAGTCGATAATTTTCGATTTTTCACCGAAGTTCTATGTTCCTCCGATCTTTTCGTTGCTCAGAAAGAAAAAAAAATTGCGGATTTTGCGAAATTCCGGGGAGGCACAACGTTTTTTCAATTTTTTATTTTCACGCATTTGCAGATTTTTCGCGTGTCTGATTCGCGAAAGCTAAGCGAGAATTATCCCAGATTTACGAAAAACTACGAGATGGCACTGTAGGGATGTTTAACGTCGTGGTCTTCGTCGGCTAGCTGTGATTTCGAGCGGCTGTATCGCTCCCTTTTACTTCTCTCGTCAGTATTTTTCGCGTTTTGGCGATTTTACCGGAGCAACGTCAAACAGACCATTTTATTTTGTAAATAAGTCTTTAACGGATGTTGTTTTGTTTTCCTTCTCACGAATCTTTTTGTTACTTATAAAATATAATCCTATAACATTATTCTAGTCAGTGCACACACACACTCTCTCTTTCGTAGCTCTTGCTCTCTTCCATCCTTCTCACTCGCTCTGCCCTTCGCTTTTTTGATCCTCGTTTGGCGGTTGTTTGAGTATGGCCGCTTCTCACGGACACGGAGACGGAGAACTGCCGCTCTTCGGTCGCAACAAAATCGCACACTACGATACGCACTAGAAAAGACGGATACAAACACCTCAAAGGCGTCTTGGCGTTCCGTTTTGTACTAAACGTATCGCGCTCCTCAGCTTGTTTTTCTTTAAGTTAATTCACGTTATGTTATATAGTTAAACAAAAATTATTTTTGCTTCATTAATGTAAAAACGGGATTTAATGAGCTTTTCTTTGATATAATAAAATGGCAATGTGTAAATAGAACGTTTTCCTTCTTTTTGTTTCCTAGCGAAAATCCGGACACGGCCTATTTTAACACTTTTGTTCGCCCTGTGTTCGGTTTTCCTGAAAAGGTCCGTACAGGAAGACTAAACTCGGTGAACTTGACCCCCCAACATCGACTTTTTAAATATTTTCCAACTCTAATCGTTTGTGATTCGTTTAAAAGTGATTGTTTGAGCAATCAAAAGTTTTGTTAGATAAGACTAACGTCAAAAAACAAAAATTAAAAACAACTGAGTTGGCCCCAAAATTTTTTATTTTTATGCTAGTGAAATTGAATTGAGATCCAATCAATGCGGAATCGTTTGTAGGTGACGAATTTGTCAATTAAAATTTTTGATGAATCATGGTTTATTTTTAAAAACGGAAAATCGATATCCGACAAATTTTTCAGCATTGGTCATATTACCCACAACAATTGGCTCTGAAAAATTTATTTCCGTCTATAATCTCGACTTTAAATTTTGTTCAATCCAATCGTTTGTGATTCGTTTGAAAGTGATTGATTCGTGAGAACAAGTTGAATGTTGCCAGTTTATGTTCACGACGTGCGAGACCGGTGATGTATCAGCCAGTGATGTACGATCGGTAAAATTCCTGCTGCACTTTTTTTTCAGGGAGGTTTGATATTTCAAGAAAAAGAAAAGTTACACGTTGTTTTCCTTTTATTAGAGAATAACGTGACTTTTCTTTTTTTCGAAATATCAAGCATGCCCGAGAAAAACGTGTAACTACACTTTAGTTATCTCTCTCGCACTCACGCAACTGATAGATCACCTTAGGCAGTTTTTATAATACGAGATCTGACACGGCGAACCCGCGAAAGCCTCTGGAGTTTGAAAAAAATGATAAAAAAATGATTTTCAATGCATTAAACTGTCCGCTTATTTTTTCTCTTCCGGTTTCGTGTTTGAACAAATTCGTGTCAATTTTGTTTTTGCAGCGTTATTTAACCGATAAATATATAAACTTAGCTACCCAGGTATCAATTTCCAAGAAGTTATCCAAAAGTTATCTAAAGGATGTAGAATATCCACGCGGCAGTCATCCGAAAGACAACTTTCGGACAACTGATAACTTCGGATGACTGCCGAACGGACATTAGTACATCCTTTAGGTAACTTTTGAATAACTTCTTGGAAATTGCTACCTGGGTAGGGAAGAGCGGTTGGTCCGATGGATAAGGTGTGATCTAATAGTCTCGCGGTCGGTAAAAATCCTGCTGCACATTTTTCTCCAATTTAATTTTCGAGAAAAACAAAAGTTACTCATTTTCCTTTCATCAGAAAACAAGATATAACTTTCGCTTTTCTCGAAATTTTAAGCGTCTCCGAGGAAACCGTGGTATAGCGACAACTCTGTCGAAAATTAACTCTATCAGGCAAATGACTAAACTCTACCAAGGAAATTTCAATCAAGACACAAACTCTATCATTCCTCAACTCTCCCAAAATTTTTCTCTACCATAGGCATTATCTACCAATAAACAATCTCTACCGTAGACATCTCTACCAAACCCAACTCTACTACATCTCCCAGAGGGAAATCTCCACCATGGTCAATCTCTACCGGAAAAACATCTCTACCATTGTCTACATCTACATTACTGCAGTAATTAAGTAAGTAATAATCTACATTACTGCAGTAAAGATGAATCTTCATCAATGGTAGAGATTGCCCTTGGTAGAGATGTCTTTCCGGTAGAGATTGACCATGATGATTTCCCTGGGAGAGTTCTTGTCGGTAGAGATGTCTATGGTAGAGACTGTTTATTGGTATAGAGAATGCCTAATATGGTAAGGAAAAATTTTGGGAGAGTTGAGGAGTGATAGTCTCTCTCTTGGTTGAAATTTTCTTGGTAGATTGGTCACGTAGAGATTTGCCTGATAGAGTTAATTTTCGACAGTTGTCGCTGTGCCAAAACCGTGAATCTGCTTTTCATCTATCTCTCTCGCACTCACACAACTGATAAAGCGCCTTAAAGCTGTATGATGTATATACAAAATATACCCATTCATAAAAAAGTCATAAAAAAATTCCCCCACCCCTCTGGCTCTGGAGCCCCTCTTCGATATAATTACCATTTTTTTTCCTTAATTGTTTTAAAAAGTTATTAAATTCAATTTTAAAAAATTCTTAATCTGTTAGATTCACATAGAAGGTGATTCTATAAAAATTAAGAAAACCGTTAGTTTTCTGTTGTTTCAGACAAAAATATTAAAAGCATTCATTTTATTGGAGCTGAGAAAAAAAATAAAACATTACACTTTTTTGGTATTTCAGTTCAGGTTTCCCCCTTTAATTGGCTTAAAAAATTGTAATTTATAACATCTGCATCAAAAAAGCATTTAAATTATCAATTAATTAATCAGCATCAGAAAGCTGTGCTCAATGAAAATCTGAAAGATTTCAAAAATCTGCACTAAAAAGTTCAAAATGAAACATTCTATTCACTTATTGAAAAGTTCGATTTCTCACCCAAAAAAAGATCGATTTTTCACCCAAAATGTATACAAACAACTTACTGGAGTACGGAAATAGTGTGGATGGTTAAATAAGTTGGATATTATAAAAACTGAAGATTCGTAATGAAATGAATGTATTTCTTAAACTATTAGATTCACCGACAATTTTGAATACATCGTATTTTTAAAATTAACCGATGTAATATTATTGATGAATTTGATTAATCATTAATACGAAATTAAATTATTATGCGGTGGTATAATAATCGACTTATAGTATTGACTGGGGCGTTGCAGGACTCCGTATCCCGAACTTTGTATGATTAAATATTAAAAATGAAAGCTACATAATCTCATTGCACTAAACGAACAGCAGATGCGCTGGCGAAAATGGTATTTTTTTTTACACATAACCACTGTGCGTATAAAATCGTAATTTCAGATCAAGAACAATATTCATGTTTGCTTTGCACGTCCCAAGGAGCGATTTTTTTTCCCATTGAGAAAATCGCTCAGTTTTGATAATTTATGCAATTGCACGCAACGATATGCGATAAATATTTAAAAATGAATGGGGCAAAAAACTTGAATAATCGTGTAATCGTGGTGGAAGTTTCGAACTTCCTTTCTTCCTAAATTTCATGACGTTTCCTGATCAGTTTTCATTATTTAGAAAATGTATCAGATCTACACGCATTCTCTGATACAATTAAAGCCTCGTTCACAATTATTACGGATAATTCTTTGGTTGCATTATAACGAATTTGACGTTAATGACTTCGGTAAACATTGAAACCTGAAAATTGCCAGCGTCTCTCCATATTAGCACCGATACCGGAAAGTTCTTGCTTGAAAACTTGCGGAAATCGTTGCATTAGTGCTTCGACTTCGTTCGGCCTTATGCCAGGTTCCATTTTTTGTAAATATGACCATACGTAGTCTACGCTCGCGCCAAAAGGATGAATGTGTAAAAAAGTCGCAATAAGACCTGCAAAGTAATTCATTAATGATAAATACATTTTTTTTTCAATACCGTCCATGCAAACTTAATTAAGAAAAGTACTTCAGTAATTATAGACAATAAAATAAAAAATGGTAAGGATCGTAGAAAAAGCTAGGAAAATTATTGTTCACCGTTTTCCATTCCTTACCAATTAGCTTAGCATCTTTTTGCGTGACCTGGACACTTCCGTTTGTATTAACAAGGGGCTTTGGAGTTCGTGGCTCGTCATTAACATCGTCGTCTTTGTCGAGAGTGATTATTTCGCTCTCCTGGGGTTCCTCCATTTTAGCAGAGTTTAATTTGACAACGAGATCCTTGATCTTCTGATCATCCTGGGCTTGTTGTTTTCTCGATTGCAACAACTGTTCTTGCATTCCTTTCAAAGTAAGTTGCAACATTTTCGTTTGTTTCTCCTTTGCGTCGATTTCAGCTTTTGTTTCGGATTTGAGCAAATCGACCTGAGCCATACAGAAATATGTTTCTTAAACCGGAAACACCAGTATTATAATTAATGTTATCATTATAAACCAAATTAAAAAAAAAATCAACCGTTCAATTACGATTTTTTTTTCTAATCGTTCATACCTCATTCTTGTAAGCTTCCAACTGACAACGGAGACTATCAGCTTCGTCTTTGAGAGCCTGAAGCTTTTCGCTATCTTCATTTATTTCATTCTGTGATCGTAACTTTTTTCTCGGTGGTTCATCCTCGGAGTCGGAAACTTCCATTTCACCTTCACCCTCCATGAGATCGTCCTCCAATTGAATAGCTTTGATCTCCTGTTTATAAACGATTGTAAAAAAATCGTATTATTCTATCTTTAAGGCGTAAATATTTCGACTTGTACAAAAGAGAAACACTTTCAGATTTATTGTTTCTTTACCCGAATTCATGCATTTATAAGAAAAGGAAAAAATGTTTTCGGCGCCTGTAGCATTATATGAGCGGATGGGAAGTAGAGACGAAGAAGGAAACAAAATACACATTTTTCTCCGAAGATTTATTGCATCCCCGTTCTTTTTTAGTTCCCAACTGCAATTTTCGAATTTGAAGATGATTTTTCGTATTCATCGTCTGTAAAGTGTTTGCGGAGATATTCGGATTCCTTGTCACGTATTTGGATCCTCGGGAAAAATGTTTACGCAAGATAAATAAAAATAGAAGCCACCAAATCCCCAAAAAGATAAAAAGTAAACAATAACTATAATACGATTTTCAGGCAAAATCGCACACATATCCTCCTACCGCTGCTGATATTAAGATTCATTTTTTAACGCTTTTTATTACCTTTTCCCAAGCTTGAAACTCCGCATACGTCCGACTCTCATTGAAAAAATTTGTTAAATTAACACAAATTTTTTAATTTGTGCAACCCGTTTACCTTTGTCGCTTTGATTCGTTTCAAAGGGCCAAAATCTCGTTTCGACTCGTCTATTTGTGACTGTTCTTTAAAGGCTTTATTTTGCACCTCTCTTTCACTTACCTGGCCCGTGAGATTCTCTTTTGATGCGATATCTCGAGAACAAACTTCGAGTGATGAGAAAATGTTTTTTTTTTATCTAAACAAAGCTCGTTGCTCGTTCAAAATTGAACTTAATCTTTGGAGTTCTTAACATTAGCAAATTCTTTTTATGGCTTTTTTATCATACCGAAAAATTTTGAACAAAATCAAGAAAGCAATCTGGAAAGTCTAGAAGCAAGATTTCAAAAGAATCGGTTTTCATAAATTCTTTTCGATTTTTTATTTGCGAAAATAAATTTTCATTCATTAGCAGAAAAAATCACATTTATTTGAATCCCATTTTAGTGATCTTTTTCCTTTACAATGGAAACTTAGTCGAATTAATGAGGAAGTTTCAGGAGATACGCGTTTTTAAGCATCCGGGGATTTGATTTGTGATATATTTTGTTCGTTTGTTTGCATGTTTGTTTTTTCTTTGCAAATTAAGATCACGTGAATACATACCGAAGACTGTTTCTTCCACATTTCGATGTTCTTCCTCTGGGCCTTGGTGAAGTGATCCCAAACCTTCTTGTGGCTGGCCGCAGTGAACACTCGTTCGATCTGACTGACTGTCGTTGGACACGGGTGTCGTATGTTGCATACAAAAAAAACACAACAAATCCTCTGTTGTACACACCCTTGGTTAAACTCGTTGTTTGTGCTTTGCTCTGCGTTTCTCATACCCGATTTTTCTTTGTTTATATATATATATTTAAAAAAAAATTTACTCATTATTCTTGGTCTTTAAAAATCATTGGTTCGACCACATGAAAAATGATGCTCTCCAAATTGCTTCCACGTTGATCAATAACGTTAATTATCGTTGGTGTAAGGTTGCCCAGTCTCTTGTCCGATTTTAAGTTGTCCGACTCGGTTTACCTCTTCATTTCGTAAGGAGTGTTCTTTCTTTTTCTTAAATATCTTTTTAGTTTCGTAATTAACCCAAGACGAATTTGGAGAACGTTAATAAGAACTTTAAGTGAACAGAGAAGCGTGCATGGTACGAGCTGTTTATAATGAAGCCAATACTTCGGAATCGGATTGTTTCAAATAGTATTTTTAGCCAAAATGACAGGATAAATGAATAAACGTTGCCAGAACAACTGATTTTACAAAGGTATTTTTCAGGAGTTGAAATTACGCCAAAAAAAAAAATAAATATAAGCTCTTGCTGCCTAATAAAGAAATGAAACTTAATTCACTTCTCACAAATATTTAAAAACAAATAATCATCAACAATTTGTCAGTTGTATGGATATTTTGAAAAAAATATAACTGTAACCGATCGTTCTCAAAAATCGTCGCGACACCATCAGCGTATTAAGATTTGCCCAACACCGTCCAATCCTCAGCATTGCCAAACATGCAAGTTCTATTGACTTCCTATTGTGAAATCGACTTTACGGGGGTAAGAGTACAACAAAAAAGAAAACAAAAAAATGATAACAGGAACAGTGTCCCATCTGGCAATGAAATCATTCGATACCTAGGATTATATATATGGAGAAAAAAATTCTCGTGGCGTTCGATCGCCAAATTGATGAACTTGAGCTCCTAAAATTCCATTGCGGCCAACGAGACAACTTACCGGAAAAAAGCGGTACTTTTTCTGTTTTTGTGTTTTGAGACAGAGCGAGATATATATAGATATAGGTTCATATACGGAGTAAAAATGATATACGTTTTAACGTGTACACCATGTTTTTGTTTTTCTTACGACCCCCATCGAGCTTATACTAACGCGAGATCACTTGACCTTGAAAAGACTATATGATAAGAAAAAAGTTTCTTTTTTGTTGTAAAAACGTACATTGTATCAGTAGTCCTTGCATTCTTCCTTTCATTAGTTCCTTCGCTCTTTGTAGTTCCTCTTCGTATGATGCTCTTTCAGTTAGCAGTCGTCGAACGTGAGAATTCGTCGACTGTATCATCGAGTAAAAAGTATTGGCATTTCGCTTCGTGCAGTCCCCACGCTCGAGCCAAGTCACAACCACCTGTTTGAATTTTTTCAGTCAATTTCAATGTGCCTTTCAACTGTATTAAATTATAATAAATGCTGTAAAAATAATAATAAATCGACGTTCAAGTTTTATTTTTATATTCTAATAACATATATTGTCATTTGAGCTGAAGTTCAATGTAACGTCAAAGGCTAATTTCTGCATAAGGAAGAATTTTTGCGATTTTCAACGAACAGAATACGAAAGAACACCTACCAAAGTTGAAAAATTCAACTTTTATAGTTTTTCGAAGTTGAATCCCATTTTTTTGGGAAACCTTATGTCAAAAAAAAATTGAGGTTACTCTTTTTTAGCCTTTCCAGATTCATATGTCCTCTAAAAAAGTTACATACTTGTACGGCCTTCATGAAGGTATCATCCTGCTTAATCTTCTCGTAAATATTTGCTGCTTCGTGATCCGTATAGTGAATTACCGGTGGTGGACTCGACGGTGGTCTTTGACGTTCTTTTTCAACTCGTTCTCGGTGACGTTGTTCCCGCTGCAACTGACGTTGCCTGCATTCCCATTCGTATTGATCATCACGTGCCTAAACATTTATTTGAATTATTATTTTGAGGACCTAATTGACAATTCATAAAACATTATATTTTATGACAATTTTGAGATGCCTGATAAACTTCATAACATAGATATTAAATCAGCGTGGAAGAATTTGAGAAACCTTTAAATACCTGTGCAAAATCAACATGAAGTCTGCCGGTATTGGCAGCGTCTCCGCTCGATCCTATTCGAACCCGATAACCCGACAGATAAATAGCTGCGTCCACACTCACTTCAAGCACGAATCTTATATGACAGAAGTTTTTCTTTGATAAGCGTAGGGTCGTTATTTCGCCGCAACGCTCGAAAATCTCCTGTATTATGGGCTCAGTGATATTTTCAGGTAAACCTGTTGTATGAAAAAGTATATATTATAGCCATAATATTTTGGTTTCATGTGAAAAACTTGTGGCAAATTGAAGAAAATAAATAAACATCTAATAAAAACAATGGACAAAGAAATATTTATATCCGTGAATATCCGTGAAAGATTTACATGTATATTGATCCTTATATTATTGTACGTTAAATGCATATCAAATAAATCAATTAAAGTATCCCGCTATGGAAATTGTTTACTTGATTTCAAAAATAATACTGAATATTTATTAGCTTTGGAGCAGTAATTTCTGTTTTACCTCCGACAAATATAGTTCTACAACCAGGTGGTCTTTCTCTGGTGGTAGGTGGCGGGGCATTTGGATTAGGCGGAAAAAGCGTACAACTTTTACGATGAATAATTTCTTTAGTGCCTTGTTGAGGTGTGGCAGGAGGTGGTAAACCACCGGAAATCAATTGAGCAGTTGTATCGGACATTATTTGTTCAGGGGCGATCATTGGTGCACCTAACATAGCACTTTCGTGAGGCATCATACTCATGCCCATGGGACCATAGCCATGAGGGTGTCCTAAGTGAGTGCCAAGAGCCATTTCGCTCATCATGGGTCCCATAGGACCCATAGGACCTATTCCCATCATGGGATAACCAACACCCATGCCCCAGACTCCGGTTGCAGTTTCAATCTGTTGTTGCGACAGACCAGAAGTTCCTCCTGCACTTGTATTTACAGTTGTAGTGATTTGACTAACTTCAGTCCCATTTTGACTGCTACTTCCGTGCCCGTTGTTACTTCCAGTTGAATTTGTCTCAGCTCTGTCATCCAATCTTCGACTGTCTCTTCTCTCACGATCTGATCTCTCTTCACGCCTGTCTCTCTCACGCTCTCGACGGTCACCACGATCTATCCTTGTTCTCCTACCACCATCACGACTATCCCTCGAATCACGACTCTCACGATCACGACGACCATCGCTCTTTTCGCTACGACGATCACCTGTGTCTTCTGAAGTCTCCCTAACTACTGGTGGTTGATTTTTGTTTGTCGCAAACTCCAGCGGACTGTCATTCATACCTGGCAGTGGCAAAGGGGGTGGCAAAGGTGGAAATCCCTGACCTGCTATTTCCATGAACCCTTGCGGACCTGCCATTGGCCCAAGTGGCCCCATTGGACCCATGCCTTTCAATAGATTAATAAACATTCAGTATATTTAGAGTTCAGGATATATGTTATATTTTGATTGCAGCAATTTCAGATTCTCAGCAAATTCAGATTCCTTTATTTGTATTGGTACAATGTTGAAGCTTGTATCATTGAAGTGCAATTATTTTCTTTGCCTAAATTTTTATGCAGGCCCAGGGTACAAACATGTGTGGATTTATTTGCTTATTGTTTTTAAGAAGGCCAATATCATCAAAAACAAACACTAGCAATTGAAATTATAAAACTATAAACTTGAAATTATATTTGGTATATTGCAATAATGCAAACTTCAATACCTTTGTATTGGTATAAAATGTGCAATCAGATTGTTGAAGTTTATAGTATTACAACACAACAATATCCTTTCCTTTTTTTTAATAGAGCTAAAAATTAATCAGCACTGGTGAACTACAAAATTGAATAATCTTTTATTAGAACCCAAAATAAATCAGAGAAAACAATTTGATCATTGAAAAAAAAATATTTTTCATGGCATGCCATTGACGCAAACTCCAATAGCATGTACAAGCTGTAATATTCGGGCTATGTTGATCGTGAAGAAAATGAGAGAGAAAACCTGTTGTAGCAAGCTTTTGTTTTTTAAAATGGTCACGACAAATGACCATATTTAATCCTCATTGTATCTGTTTGAATCAATTGGAACTCCTGAATGATGAAAATATTAAATAACAATTCTGAAAATCGAAAACGTAGGCTGCTTAGACAGCATGACCCGATCGTTTTCTTGAATTATTACATAGTTGACTTGATAGTGAATTTTTCTCAAAACTTTATTATTTAAATTGGTATCAGAAATATCTTGAAAAATATCGAACTAATGAGTTTGTCTTGAGATTAAATTGGTTTTTTATAAGAAAAACTCTGCCATTATGCCAAAAATCAATCATTTTCAATTTCTGTGCAATATAAGAAAAATATTAGTCTGTATTTAAATATATCCTACTTTATTTTCTTGTCCATTGATCTTTGGCAATACTACACTTCACACAGTTTCAAAGTTAAAAGAAAAAAATTATTCCTTTGTGACATTGTTTCGAAGCTGTGTACCCATTTGTTAATGAAATAAATTATAAAAAATTGTTAAAATTATATGTTTTTAAACACGAACAAATGATCATCTAAATATTTGAATAACTTCGTAAAAGATTTTTTTATCGAATTGCTTTCCCTGAAATCGTTCACATGACTTGACCCCTTAAGGGTATGGGTCAGTCGGTATCATGGGTATCCGAGGATGGATCAGTCACCTAACCTCACCTCGAATTTTCGAAGTTGAAATTCTTCGATACGGTTTGACCGATTACAAAAAAGCTCTGTCAGCCCACGCAGGATGATAGCAAAAATGGGCTGACAGGGCCTTTTTGTAATCGGTCAAACCGTGACGAAGAATTTCACTTTCAAAATTTGCAACTATCTCTCTCGCACTCACGGTGGCGAGATACCGACTGACCCATCCCCTTAAGGGTATGGGTCATACACTTAAGTGAAAAATATAAAAATAGACAACATTTTCGTCAAACTGTGATAGAACTTAATGAGCTACGCAAGCTACATATTTTTATCACTTGTAAACACGCGCACTAACACATGCACAGACGTGAATTCAATTCTCAACACTTGTCATTTTTGAACGGTTTGGACCTTAAGATACAAGAACTTTATCATTTCATTATAGAAAGTTAGTTTGTGCTATTTTTGAACTAAGAAAAATATTTCGTGATCTGCATGATATTTCACTATTTTTATTATTGTTGATGTCAAAAAATGTTTGATTTTTTCAGGTTATCCTAGTCTGTGGTGTACTCACCCATCGGTGGCATCGCCGCTGCTGGCATTCCAGGATAGTTGTATGCCATTCTCGTGAATCTTCGAGGAACAACCCTCCTTTTATTCCTTTAGAAAAGGCAAACTTGGAGCGGGAATAGATAATTTTCTCTTATAAATTTTACAAGGGCGGCAGAAACTGCCCGACTGAATTGTATCGTCGAAAAAATTGCATCTAAGTCGTCTGCTACAGAAACTGCAGCTTGGAGGGCACCACCGTAAGAAGTTAAAGGATAGCAAGATTCTGCGGTCGATAAGGTAAATTGTGACAGGCTGGTAGGCAAGGAAATGATGCTACGCATTGCGTAGCGGAAAATATTGGTTTGATGCGTTTCGTCTTGGGTACAGTGGCAAACTCATCAGTACCCAGATAATAAACCGTACGATTCGGCATAATATAAGGTTTGTTCGTGCTAGCTGCACTTTCTGCACTTTCTACACTTTTTTTTGGAATTTATATTACTATATATTACAAAAGTGTAGAAAGTGCAGCTAGCACGAACAAACCTATAGATATAATATTAGCACGCAATAGTACGGCGTATTCTGATCAAATTAGTACCGTACAGTCACTTGGCTATCTGGGTAGGGCTGAAGCCAATTGTACTCTGCCCTAGACCAACGAATCGTTGCCTAGACGCTTGAAATGCTAGCCTGTGTGACCGTTAATGAGAACTGCTTAGCATTTTAGCCGCGTTGCGGTTGTAGCGTGAAGCTCTTGGATGCTACATAACTTCTTCGTCCGTTCTTTATTAAATACATATATGTATGGTATTAGTATGGCAGACGACTGAATTTATTTATTCATCTATTTTCTTTTTCGTATTATATATTTTTGTTTTTGAATTTTTATAAAAAATTAACCATTTTTGTTTCATTGTCATAATCATTGTAATTACGTGCAGCCTTTGCAACTATTAAGAAGAGCCACAATGAAAATCAACGAACACACGAGAATTGTCAGTACATCAATTGTACTCGTTCCTTACCGGGAAAAGCATGTTCCAAGGTACGTTATTCGAATAAGCTCAAAGTCAAGGTACACGCATGTTGTCATTTTTTTATTTCCGGGTTGATGGTGCTATTTTGGAATGTACAAAAACATTTGTTATTGATGTATTTTTGAATGTAATAACGTTAATATTTGTATTTTATTGTCATAATAAAATAACATTATGGCAATGAATAATATCATCGTGCAATTATTTCTGGCAAATATATGAGAAAAGCTTTCTAAACCCAGCCAAGATAATTAGTGTATTTTTCAGGTATCACCTGTGGATGAAGTCCCCAGAGTTGCAACATTTAACTGGCTCAGAGTCATTGACTTTGGAGGAAGAATATGATATGCAAAAGTCCTGGCAAGAGGATGAAAACAGTTTGAACACAAAGAATATTTAAAAAACCGTATTCAAATGCAAAATTGAATTTTACAATTTGTCTTTTTGATTTTCAGAGTGCACATTCATTATTCTGAATCGTCAAGTATTTTTGATCACTGGTCAGGAAATTGGTACATTTAAAATGAACTATAAAATACTCAAAATTTAATACTTTGATTTTATATCCATTTTTTAATCTCAATAATATTATAGAATTTTAAAAGAATTATTAAGTTCACAGTGCTTTCAATTTTATGCATGATATTTATTGACAAATCAATATTAACAATTTGATACAAATTTTCTAATTTTTTTTTTCACATTTTCAATTTACTCATACATTTTCAATTTAATCATAATCTATAAAAATTTCAATTTTCAATGAACATTTGATAAATAACAAATTATAGATACAATATATTTGACAATAAAATTGTTATTTTTATAGAATCTATGATAGGTGATACGAATTTATATTTCAATGATACCGACGAGCCTCATACAGCCGAATGTGAAATAATGATAGCAGAGGAGTGTGCCAGAGGATGTAAAATGGGAATGAGAGCTATGATACTCATGTTTCGTTACGGGATTGACTTCTTGAAAGTTAATAAATACAGAGCAAAAATAAAATTGGACAATCTTAGAAGTATAGGAATGTTTACAAAGCTGGGATTCAACGAGGTATTGCACAATATTGTTTCATTAAAAATATAACCTCAAAATGATGGAGTCAATGAGATTTTTAGATTCATTAAGAAATAATAAAGAATAAAAATAATTTGACAGGAAAAAATTATGAAGATTTGAGGAAAAAATTGGACACAATTCGAAACTATTTTAAAATTAAGACAGCTCATTTCTCATTTTGTCTGTAATAAAATTTCAGAAAATTGAAAACTGAACAATTTCTTTCAATTGTAATTTTCTGAGAGAAAAGCTTTACCTGATTCGCATGATCTCTTATATTTGGGGCATTCCACGCCAAATCGACCTACATCAGACGCTTCCATTCTTTGATTTGGCTGAAAATTTGATGTGTGTATGACCCATTGAAAGAAGCTCTCTTGATTGTTTTTCAGATTTTTTTGTCCATCCACTTGTGAGATATGATTTTTTTTTTTAATTCGCTGTTTTTTTCTTCAAATGACTGTAAGTCTCTGAAAAATCGACCAAATCGAACTTTTGTGTTTTAGAACAGTTGGTTTTTTACCGTACTGTTGGAAAAAAATACGAAAAAATGATTGATATTTGTCGTCCATATTTTTTCGCAATTTAAAGAAATTTAAAACTCAAAAATATTGGTTTTAAGATGTTAGCCCTTTTTAATTTTTTTCAAAAAATTCACAAAAAAGCTTTGAACAATTAAATGATTTTTGAGGCTAGTTCTATCGTGAGCAGATTTTCATTAACTTTATTCCTCAGTTTGAAAAAAAATTCATTTTTTTGCAGTTAATTTCGATCAAAACCAACTTTTTTTTGAAATGTTGATTTTTACGAATTTTGGAAAAAATTAAGGAACAATGATAGAAAATCGTCCCCTATATTTTTTTCAATATTTAAGCAAAAAGTCATTACATTCACGATGTTGAACACTTGATTCATTTCAACAAATTCACAAAAAAATCTTAACCAATTAAATGATTTTGAAACCAGTCCCATCATGGAGAGATATTTTTGCATATTTCTTTTCTTAGTATCAAAAAAAATTTCATTTTTTTAGTCAATTCGTATTAAATATGATTTTTTTATATTGGAAACGTCGGTGTGAAATGAAATATAAAAAAAATAGTTCGATTTTGTTGACGAGACCAGGACATACAAATGGACTGGGCCAAGATTGACAGATCGTCCTTTTGCGAGTGGTACAAAGAGATTAAGGAAGGCACGGAGAGAGAAAGATTGGGACGTGGAAGGAAGAGGAGACTTGAAGGAACAATGGGCCAGACTCCGATGTGGTAATGTAGGAAAGGAAGGGAAAAAAGGGTTTGTAAAATGGGCGTGTAGAATCTGTGGAAGGGGAATTGAAAATCTAGAACCCATTTTAAAATGTGAAGAAATCAGAAAAGGAATTAGGAAAGAATGCGTGGAGAAGATAGACAAATGGAGAGAGGGCAGAGTTGGAGAAGAGTTAAATAGATGGATAAAAGATACACTAAAAGGTAGTATGGTGCCAGAGATCTGCGAATATCTCAAGGCCTTTAGTAGATTAAAAGAAAATAAACAAAGTAGGATAGGGATAGTAGGATAATACGAACAATGATTAAGGAAATGAGCCAAAGATAGTGTAGAACAAGTGAAGGGGAGACGTGTAACCGAATATAAGCATTATAAGTAGTATAAAAATGTAAAGAGAGGAATAGTTCATAAGAAATAAGGAAAGTTTGGTTTATATAGAAGCTGGATGGAAAAGAATAAAGATTGTAAGAGGGGATTATATAAAGCGGAGGATACGGTACACTGGAAACAAATAAAACCATATATTATATAGTTCGATTTTGTCCAAATTGACTGGGGAAAAAAAAAATTTTTTTTTTCAAAATAAGAAAATAATATAAGGAAAAAGCTGCCCATGATGGACCTGGTCTTAAAAATCATATAATTGGTCAAAGTTTTTTTGTGATTTTTTTGAAAAAAAAATTAAAACGGGCTATCATCTTAAAACCAATATTTTTGTTGCTTTAAATTGAAAAAAAACATGGAAGACAAATATCAATCATTTTTTCGTATTTTTTTCCAACAGTACGTTAAAAAACCATCCGTTCTAAAACACAAAAGTTCGATTTGGTCGATTTTTCAGTCACAATCATTTAAGGGGTCAGTCCACTGTGAAAATTTCAAAAAATCGATTTTTTTTTTACTGTTTTCGAAAGTACATACATTCAGAAATATTGTGTCAAAATTTTATGAAAATCCAAACTCTCTAAGTATTTGTTTTTTTTACTTGAACGTCAGGACCTCATTTCGTCTACCTGAGCGTATAGCGCGCGTATAGCGCATATGAGCAAATTGGAGTGTGTTTTACATGTGGCCAAACGCATTTTCAAACGTGCAAATGAAGCAAGAAAATCTTTCATCCAGAAGAAAAAAGCTCTAAAGGAAGCAGAAGAGGAAAAAATCGCATCGAAAAACGTTGCACCGAAAAAAGCCGCATCGAAAAAAACCGTACCGAAAAAAACTGTAGTTGTGAAGAAAAAAACGGCTACCATAAAAAAAGTGTCAAAAGCAAAAACATAAACTTTGACGATCAAGTTGATGAAATAGTTGTCTGAAAATTACGGCTTAGCTATTCGAAGGAATTTGAATTCTATTGAAGGTATGCGCAAAGAAATATGGGCAGGGTATTATCACAAAATTTCGACCGATGTCAAGCCGCAACATCACAACTGCTCGAAAGAATGGTGCAAGGACCTCAAAACTAAGGCACTTCAGCAACATTACAAACATCCTCCTGCTCTTTCTGAGGAAGTACAGGAAGTTTTAAAACCTATTTACGAGGATCTCACCAAAACAGAACTGCTCGAAAGATGTTTAGGTGGCCATACGCAAAACAATAATGAAAGTTTTAACAACTGCGTATGGAATATGGCACCTAAACACATGTTCAACGGCAACAAAATCGTAGACATTGCCTGCAAAGTTTCCGCGTGTGTCTTTAATGAAGGATTTCGTCCAGTGCTTAAAATAATGGAAATAATGGGAGTCAAACTCGACCCGATCGTCATCGGATTCGCCGACAATCGCGATGACGAACGTGTTCGCTCTGCAAACCGCCGCAGTTCTGAGTGCTCAAAAGAGACCAGAACCAAACGAAAGCAAGCAAGACTTGAAGAAATCGATGATGATGAGCAATCGGAAGGGATTTTGTACGGTGCAGGAATTGCCGATTGAGTTTAGGTAAGAGTTTTTCATAGTATAAATTTTAAACGCGTTTTTCTCGAAATAAAGTTTTCAAAATTTAGCTCCATCGTATCTCTAAAATTAATAAACCGATTCTCTTGAAAATTGAACCACATATTGTAAACATGATTCGCAACAAGATGACCTTCGATGGTTTTAAAATTTTGATTTTTACTCTTTTTTTTGTGAAAAACTGCGAAAAAACGCGTTTTTTTTACTTTTTTCGTTTTTCATCTGCCATTTTTTTAGTTATTGATAAAACTTTAGATCCGAGGGTCATTTTGTAACTGGTGTCATACTGAATCTAATGGACTTTGATTTTTTTGTTTCAGACAAGCCGTTGCCGAGTTGTGATGGAGCTACCTAGCCCACCTATTTTTGAGGCGTTACGTTAAACTATAGTTTTTGTACTTAAAAATGAATAAAAATAAATTAAAATTTTTTTTTATGTTTTTCAAGACTTTATTTATCAAGCCCAACACTTTTTATATTCATATCTTTTATAAACCCCTCAAAAAAAAATCGCGAAAATAGCATTTTTTCGTGGCTCCAAAGTGCACTGGCCCCTTAAAGAAAAAAACATCGAATTATGACAAAACAATCATCTCACAAGTGGATGGACGAAAAAATCTGAAAAAAATCAAGAGCGCTTCTTTCAATGTGTCATAGAACACGTAAAGTTTCAGCCAAATCAAAGAATGGAAGGGTCTGACCTAGGTCGATTTGGAGTGGAATGCCCCACATATAAACATTGAATTAATGATTTCTCAATCTATACTTGCCAACTTCAATTCCAATTATTCCAAATGGTAAAACCCTTAAAAAAAATGTAGAAATGGTAAAAGCCATTTTTCAATATTATGTCTGATTTTGACTAAAAAACGATGTTCTGTCGATTTTTTTTCTTCGTTCCCCAAACGTGAGATACAGATATTTGGTCAAACAGTAATTCTCGCAAAATTCCATTCCTATAAAAACTTTCAAAAGGTGGCACAAGTCATCCTTCGATGTTTTTGTTTAATTTTTACACCCTAACTAACCTACCTTCCCTAGATTTGTAGAAAATGAAGATATAGGGTTGTTTTTTTGAAAACATGAATGGAGTATCATCGAAAAATAGCTAAGAGTGAATTGGGCTAGAATCAATGAAGAATTCAGATTACAAGAGATTGAAAAAGAAATTTCCTCCGAATTTATGGTCGCTAAGTTTCCTTAAAATAAGAAACCAACGTGACGAATTTTTTAAGAATTGGTGGAGCTGTTCTTATTTCTAAAAATTCTGAATTTGCAAGAAAAAAAAGTGCAAGTTTCAAATTTGCACGATTTTGTATATGAACATGTGAATAATTTTTTAATTGTACGAATTTAGGTAAGCAAGAGTGAAGTGTTTCAAGAATCGACAATGGAAAAGCAGGTCGACGGCGAATGGATTAAATGGTTGATGAAAGAAACCCCCGAATATCAGATAGATGGTAATTGGTGCGAAGACTCGACATAAAAATGTCTTCAAATGCGATTTAATAAGTTCAACAAAAAAGAATTAAACAAATAACTGAATACGATTATATTTGAGTGAACCCGATTCCAAACATTACCTTCGGGTATCATCGGGCAGCATCGTATGCCTATAGAACCAGTATATAAAATACCAGTTCAACTTTCGGGAAGACATCAGTCGCTCCAGAGGCGAGCACGAAGCAACAACTCATGTATGTTTTTAATACATACTCTGTATATATAAATATTGAATAAATAATTCGTACTTTGCTTATAAAAAAAAAAATATTGCAATCGTACCAATTGAATTTTTCACGTAAGTGATTCTCATCTTTACATTTAACACTAATCAAACATCCGCTTCACATGCTCGTAACAAGAGAGCCAACGACTGTGTCTATCGTTTTATTTATTTCTGCTTGACCAGCGACAAGGTAATCAAGTCGTGATTGAATGTGATTGACTTTAAGTGATGGTATCAAAGTGGTTCAAACATATGTCATAAATAAGCTTGCGATATAATATAGTTAAAAAAATAAAAATTGGAACAGCAGTTTAAGGCTTAAATATATTTTTTGTTGTTGGTATATAAAAAAAAATGATACATATTCGGTAGTGTGTTTTTGCTTAGAATCAGGCTGTAAAATAAAAAAAATATACCAAATTGATGATAAAATAAATGGTAATGTATATTTGTAAATTTGAATTAAAAGTATATTATTCTCGAACATAAAATTAACGACATCCAGTTGCACTATCAATTTCATAAATATCCCTTGGTAAATATTGCGCGCAGAGAAATTATAAAAAAATGAATGATGCGAGAAGCAACTGATAAAAATTTCCGAGGTGTGATAATAATCGCAACTACGTTATATGCGATGCGTCTTGCAATATCGTACGTTGTTTCTTAAAAAAATGAGAACCAAAGTCTATATTTATGATAACATAGATAAGTGAAAGAAAAACGTAAAAAATATTGTACCTCGGAATTATGCAGGACTTGGCGCATTGCGGCAAGGATTTTCTCGTTGCGTGCTGTACCTGGAACACCTGTTGAAGATCTTTGAGGGTCAACGAGGAGTTATTTATCTGGACTATGAAACGTCGAAGAGAAAAGTATTTGTTTGCTCAATGATAAAAATATAAAGAGTAAACAATGGCTTTTTCAACGAAATTTGTGAATTTGACGAAAATGATTCGAAGAAGGCCATTGTTCTTCAATTCCCTTGTTTATGGATCATTTTATACGGGCGCTGAGTTTGCTCAACAGAGTTACAATCTCAAATATCAAGTGAGTTTCAATATTCTGTTATTTTAATGAATTAATTAAATTTTCTACCTTTTATTCACCTTGCCTTTGTTTAGTCGCTTTATTATTTTGCACTGATGAAGTTCCTCAGATATTGACGTTTAAGATAAAAAGCAATATGGAAATTAAATACATCCTGATTTTTTTAAATAGATGAGAGCGTTTTTATAAGACAAAGGTATTGATTAATTAATTAAAAAATGTATGTTGAGTGAATATTCTGAAAATAATTATTTATTTTTGGAATAAAAAAGAAAACGTACGTTAAAACACTTTTGTATTTTATCAAACAATTTTGCTTCACGATCTGACGAATTTTTTTTTGTTAATGTATTGATGCAATTGGGTAAAAAATATTTTCGATGGACGAGTCGCTGCTAACGCCGTTAGATTTATGAGTTCAGCAAAAATGCGTTATTTTATTTATTTTTTTGCATTTAATGTATACGTGCATTTCATTTTATTTTGTTCAAATGACGCAATATGTCAGTCTGAGAGACAAGAACAACGAGATTCGAAACCTCAACGCTTCATAGCATTAGGAGCAACTTCCACACCTGATGAGGAAATTCAGAGATCTAATGACATTGAACCGAGTCAAATATCATTGAATTACGATTGGAAACAGTTGCAAAGATATGCTCTCATAGGCTGTTTTGTCACCGGTCCGATACTTCACGGATGGTAGATTTTCATCAATATTATTTCTGTCGCATGTTTTCTTTTCTTTTAATTCCATGTCTATTAAGTTTTTTTTAGGTTTATTGTTGCTTCTTTGGTCTTTTTTCTTTTTCGATAATAGTGGCTGAAAACTCGTAATAGTGCTAATTGCCACAAAAATTGCCCGTTCTCATAATTGCATTCAAGGCTATCAGAATACATAAACATAATGAAAAAAAAAAACCATTTCCTCTTTTCCTTTACTAACAACCGGGATCGCAGAGAGCCAAGTCGGAAAAACTCCCTTACGACTGGATGGTCATGGCTCGTTATGCGTCTCTCGGAACCCTCGTTTACTCGCCGATTTTCTATTATTGGTGAGGGCAATCAAATGCTCAACAAAGTCACTTTATAAAAGATAAAAAAAAAAAAAACATTTCAATAAAATATATTGGGGACACTTATTAGAGAATCTTGATTAAAGTCGAGGTGACGACGTATAAAGTTTATAATTTTCTTTTTTCTTGTTTAGGTACAAGTGGCTGGACAGAATATTTCGTGGCACAACGATGAAAATTATAATGATTAAACTTTTCGCCGATCAGTTTATTCTCACCCCGCCATTGCTCGTACTCTTTTTTATAAGTCAGTATAATTTCTTACTTCTTATTTTCATGATAAAAAATAAAAATGTTATAATAATGTGAAACAAATTTTTAAAAAATCTAATTTTCAAATACGCGAATCACATTTTTTGTACGCTAAATTTGATTTTACATAGGTATGAGTTGTTTGGAGGGCCGTAAAGATATTACGCACGAGTGTAGAATGAAATTTGTAAAGACATTTCAGGTATGTTATGAAAATAAGATTAATTATATAAAAGTAATAATTATATTACGTTGTAATAAAAGTAATTTAATTATTACTTGAAATTACTTTATAGTTATAGTAATTTGTGCAGTCATAGTAATGATTTTTTTTTTCTTTAATTTTTTTAGACATCTTGCCTTTATTGGATACCAGTGCAATTTGTAAATTTTCTTCTCATACCACCGGCACTAAGAGTTCTGTACGTGAGCGTTGCTGCATTCTGTTGGGTCAACATTCTTTGCTACTTGAAGAGATTGCCACTACCTACTGACAAAGTTCGAGATTAATAATTGCACAGAAAATTTGATATTCAAAGCTCCGAGTTCCAAACTATTATAAAACGGAACTAACGAGGGGAAAAAAATAAACAAAGAAAAGGCTTGTATAAATTGAAAATATCTCTAGGTAGAATCTTTACAAAAAATATTTATCAAATAAGCAAAAGCTACAAGAACTCTGTTCTCCAATGATTGTTTTTTTTTCTCTTCATTTTATTTCCAACAGATTATTTCCTGTAATAATTAACAATGTATATTCAGGCTTATATCGCGATTAACCATTCCGTTATCGATAAAAAGCTACGTCGAAAAGAAAGCGGAAGACACACGGGCTAGCCAAAACCACTACACGTGGTTTTGGATAGGCCAATTGCCGCCGCGACACGCAGCCCCGTGTGTTTTCTGCCGAATACTTTGTGTTTCATACCCACATCGTTTTAATTCGCTATTTTTTTTGTTTGTTCCGTTTCATTTGAGCTTAATCCACTTTAATGTTACGAAGTGTGACATGTAAAATCCAAAGGATATAACTTAAAAGTAATATATACAAAATAAAGCCAAACGAGAATGACGAACCGAGTCCAGGCATTTCGGTGTTCAACGATAGAAAAAAGTAACATACATCATTACTGCGATTTATGAAAATTCCTTTTTTTCCACGATTAAGGTGATACAGGAAAATTTCCATTGTACAAATCTGATTGAGATTGTTTCTATTTTTTCCTCTATTACAGAATATTGCACGATGTAAAGTGAGAAGTTATTACTGTCAATAATGCTTCAGATTAATGAGAGGCTTAACGAAAAATAATTGATCTTTGAATTAATAATCCGCATGAAATACTGAAACCTTCGGTACGCCAATGATCGTTGGTGTTAAAAAAAAAAAAATACAACAGTAACATTATTAAACGTTTACTTTTGTGTTCTTCCTGTACTCGTAGCACGTATATTAGTCAAGTCTCTTTAAAAAGATTGTATTTCAGTGATTTGTATACTTTTTTTTTTCAAGCTACAAGTGATTAAAATATTTGCGATTCTCTTTGGGATTTAGAAATATAAACTTTCTCCGATTAGTGACAAGATCGGTGACGAACGGATATTTTTTTAACACCGCCAAAAAATTGCCTTTCCGATTCCGTCCTTATTCCGATCTCGGTCTCGATCATCAACGTAATAAGGAAAATAATTGTTTCATTTTTATTTTTTATAACTGTCAAATGTTTTTGTTTTCTTCGTTTCATCGCTACCGATCGTACGGTTTGTTTTTCAAACCACGCTTCAATGGTATTATTTTGTTTCTTTTCATTATTTACATAATATTTAGCATTAGAAATCTCTATATTAGATCAGTCGTAAATCTCGTATGTCAACGATGCATAACACAGCACGCATCAAATACGGTGCATACATTTTTGTTTTTTTATCCCTCTCGTCGTTTCTTTATTCTAATCATTATTCACAAACGTGTTTTATTTCTTTCTTTTCGTTTTTTTTAACTTTTTCTTACTGCAGAGAACACAGGTCCGGGGTAGGCCCTTTGATACCTTCATCATCATTACGATTATCTATATACAAGTTGCGAGGATAATTTCCCGCGGACTATTAGCATCGTCGAGTTTATTTCCATAATAATTATGTCCTTTCTAATTAGTGTTGCTTCAATTTGCCGAATATTTTTCACTATTCGCTTCTTATGTTTCGTAACGTACTGTGAAATAAAAGGAATCAGTCATCATAAAAATTAAATCGACAGAACAGTCCGATTACCATTGTATCAATTACTGAAATTGAGTATTGGAGAAAAATTGAGAAAAAGAAACGTACGACTACCGACGGTCTCGGTGATCTATCATTAAAAAGAATATAACTGATTGTTGATTAATAAAAAACTGTTGGAAATTTACAACGCTTCGGACGTTTACAATTTAACGACGATTTGCAATTTCAGACCAGTCTTGGGTTGTTTTTCATTTCTTCTATCACTCAATGAACTTTTAATTTTAGCACGATGAACAAGACATGATTGTTGTGCGATTTATCGTTTATGCTCTTTTTTTCTTTCCGAGACATTCAACCAATGGAATTTGCCATTGAAATGAATTTTTGGTACTCTTTCTTTTTATCGTAATGTCTTGTATTCGATAATTTTTTTATCGTTTCTATTTCTTCGTAACTTCGATCTTCATATTTTTTAATAGATGATGCTCCACCGGCAATTAGGATGGGCAGTTCATTTTTTTCCGTGCAGGGGACCAGCCCTACCTCGCCGATGAAAATATATTCATCGTACCGCTTGCTGTGCGTTTTCGTACTAGACGCGCTGCCACTGAAACAATTTTTATTTTCGAATAATTTTTTTTTTTACAACTTCATATAAACCCTGGAACATACACAACTAGCATCATTTTCAACCTCGTGGCGAATTTCAAATAAATTAGGTTTCTATCGAATTTCTCAATTTTTCGATCGTTAAATGAGATTTTCGACTTAAACTTCCACAGAATTGGATTAAAAACATTTATTACTAATCTATCTCGGTAGGACCTATTTTGTGATCGATCAAATGATACAATCGATGTCAACCCTGATCATGCAAAAACACAAGATCATAAGTTCTAACGGTTTATAAAAAAAAAATGTATAAAATTTTATAAAAACAATCTATTGTTTATTCGATCGATGATTTTTGTTGCTGTTCATGAACGGAGACTGAGGGATAAAAAAGACGCGTTCTTTAAAAAATAAAGATTTATTAGTAAGATTAGATGGAATTTCGCCGCACAAAGCATACAAAATTTTGTCGCGATTTTTCGCCAAAGCCGCGATTCTAAATATTTACCTTTAAAGAGTTACATATATCCAACGCCCAACAAAATTAAGGTTTTCCAATTTTTTCCTTAAGGACTATCGGAACAAAAACAACAAAATATCGGTTACACATCATTAATTGATTCTTCAGGTATAAGAAATTCTTTTTTTCAGATTGTCCTAAAAGCAAATGCAAAATGATATTTGATATTGTTTACGTAACACGTAAAAAAACATCCTCGTGATCCGCATGATAAATTATTCAGGGATGAAGGGATTCGAAAAGATCAAGAAGATTCTTGTAAGATTCATGCTGTCATTTTAGTTTATCAAGCCAAATTCTTTAGTTTAAAAAAAATAAGAAATTTGTGGCATTTTGAAATTAGGCATGCATTTTGTTATGAAAAATTTGACTGTTTAATCTTTCATATAAAAAATTCTAAACAAATAATAAAAAAATGGCTCGATAGACCATAGAGAAAATAATTTCAAAATTAAAAAAAAAAGCGATCATAAAATATTGAGCTCTACCTTTTTTGGCACGATAATTATTCAATTAATTTTAAATTGGCACTAAAATTTTATTTTTTATATTTTTTATTTCTTTATTATATTTATTATATATTATATTTTTTATATTATAATTTTAAATTGGCAATAAAATCAAAATTGGCACGATAACTTAAAGTTATCGTGCCAATTGTGGCGCAAAAAGTAGTTTCGCGAAAAACACGTCTTTTGAACACCAAGGTTGGGACAAACCCTGCGACGCACAGTTACGTTTATAGTTATCACCGAGTGGAATTTTTAAATGAACATTTTTACCTGTGCTTCATACGTTTAAAACACAATATACGATTAAAAAAAATAGACTTTTTGAAATGTGTAGACATATGTAACCCCTTAACTAAATTACCTTCATTATTGTGATTATCTTTTAATAAAGCATAATTAGTCAGCATTAATTTAAAAAAATTTAGAAATATATAATAATATAATCAGAGAAAACTCACCAGTAGCGTCTTGTGGCGTAAGCGGTTTGTCAAGTACTTTTTGTATAACGTTGATCCACTGTGTTCTGTCATCCTCGCTTTGTGCTGAGAGGAGAAAATTTCGGTCGGGTGTTTCGAGGGTAAACGAGAATCCTTGATCTTTCGCACCCGGTGGAACACCAATTTGAACAGAAAAACCATCGCTACTATGGCCAAGAAATATTTCGCCTTTGGGATAAGCGTCCATCGGATCATCGTGATACATTAGTTTTCGTCCATCGAGTGTAAACCATCTTTTTTTATAGGCATCGGATTGTCTCGGGCCAGTTTTCCACAAGAACCCTTCCCTCAAAAAATCTCTCGTTAATTGAGACAATAATTCCGTCTCCGTAGCGCCAGGATAAGCAACTTGAAGTCTATGGAGCTTTGCGCATCTTATCGCGAGATACCAGTTTGTTATTATTTCCGGATCTTCGTGATAAACATAGATATGTCGCGTAGTACCATCTTTCATAAATGATATTTGTAAACTGTTTTGATTGCCCGTTTTTGGTGGTGCAAATGCTACATTCAATTCAGATATCCTCAGCACAGCTTTCGCGTCTTTATTTTCTTTTACATGATACTTCAACGTATCGTCTGCCTCTGAGAGAACAAATTTACGTGGATGATAACGCGAATCTTCTTTCCCTCGTTTCATTAAAAATCCTTCCATAAATCCTGATACATATTGATTCTGTCGCTCCGGATGACAAAATTCTTCACGCTCGTATTTTGCTCTTATCCATTGTTCAACCAAAATCCTGTACAAAAAATTAATTTCATAAAATCAATACTCGTAATCTTCACCAATCGTTACTCTATAGATCTCACATCAAATATCTCATAAGAGTTTAATAGAACAAAATGGGTTTTCCCCAATAACTGGATTTTTTAACCACTTCGCTGCGTATGACGCATACTGCGTCATTCACAGTGTTATGTCATCGAACAGAAAAATTTTATGCAGCGAAGTGTTTAAATCAGTTTTTTTTACTATTCCGAGGTCTGCATTGTTGAATTGCTGAAAAATCCTTTTTGTTATTGTATTCTATGCTGCTGACTAAATTGGAAAATGAATATTTAAAGCCTCATTCAAAAAATAAGAAACTGGAATATAAGAGAATTTTCAATGCATTCCAATACTGTGGACTTGAATACCAATTTGGTTCCAAACTTGTAATTTAATCGCAGGAAAACTTCATAAACAGCGTCGATTTAATATTTCTCATTGCATAATATTTTATAATCAATTTTTTTTTTAAATTTATCTTTTCATTTTAATTGAATGCTTCAAAATAAAAAAATCTTTGTTTAAAATGATTGAATGTTCCCAGATGAAAACTGATCAATATTGCTTTATAAAGTGATAACATACTGTGGTGCGTCTTGATTTGGCCTGCGATAACACGAAGGTACCCGCTCTTCGTAAAAAACTCTTGCGGCTATATTTCCCACTTCTCTGACTCTTGTAACTTGAGAATCCTCCCATCTATCTAGTGTGAGATGTTTCACTTTGGAAATGTGGGCTCCCATAGAACGGTGCACACCGGCACACCTTGTGCATAGAAATATTCCAATGTTGTAGGAAGCCCATTCCAGATCTGGATTGAAATATTTTTTAGAATTAAAGTTTTGTCTTTTACTGTTAAACATATAATTCACGGTCATTTTTTCACTTATGTGTAGTCGCATAAAATAGGACAAAAAGTCTCTAGAGAATCAATATTCCGAATGCATAAATACGTTCCACGTAATAATTGGAACATCTTTTTGCAAGCAAGGAAGTAATTATTGAATTTTATTCTTTGTGAATTTTTTTTTTATCTCCGATGTTGAACTACGAAGATTATTAGAAAAAAAAAAAAAGATTTTTTCGTTGTGTTCCAACTGTGCAAATTTCACTACCATTTAACAGGTGGAGAAATTCATTGAATCAATCCTTGTTATGAGGTCCTTGGAATATCTATAATATTTTATTGTCCTTTTTCCGTCTTTATGAAGTAGGATTGTGACATGTGAATTTAGCTACTAACTGTCCTTGCTTTTCATGATTCTGATTGATTCGTGCAACAGGATTGTAGCATGACCAAGTTCACTCTGGCAATCTTTGATATTTGTCAATTCGTCGGTTTTGTTACGATAAATTCAGCTATTAATTGTCCTTGATTTTCCATAAAATTATGATTGGATCACGCAATGAGATCATCGTGGGATCAGGTTCACTCTGAAAATGATGGTTCAGACCATCCGAGACCTTTATCAAATTCTAACAGTTCGTGCTGTCAATTATGGAATTTTCAAAATCGAGAAATTGAGAACTAGCAACAATAGTACGGTAAAAATATAATACGAGAGAACGAGCTATTACGGTTGCAAAGAAAATCCGCGAAATTGGGTAAGTAAAAAAATAACTCTTTAATAGTAACAATACCATCGATAACTAATTAACTAGAATCAATTAGTAATAAAATTAATGTTAAGGCTCTGATTTTTTTTCTCGTTTAAAATATTATTTGGAAAAAGAGCAGAAATTGCAAATACACAAGTTGGAGAAATTGTAATTTTGCCATCATTGTTCACAGCTTCTGTGGGTCAATTGAGGTAGTAGTGAATATCTTCCCCTAGTATTTTAGGATAATAGGCTAATCAGTCAAATAATATATTTACTAGAAAATGATCATATTTCAATCGGATGATTATTTTTTTGTACTATATTCTGTACATTTGATAAATGTTTTTGACTCTAATATGAAACTTTTAGAAGTATTTTACTGATTCCAAGTATATTGATACCCCAATTTTAGGGACCCTGATTTCATGCAATTTCCCCACTATGCGCCGAATATTGATCGGTCTGCACTCGGTAGGGGAAGCACCTGGTCCAATCGGGCCCTGCGTCTGGCGCACAAAGACGGAAAGGTAATGTGTGCACCACCCAGATTTTTTGCAAGTTCGATGCAGAGCCAGTCCTGTCGCTATGCCTTGACTTAGGATCTCAGGGTAAATCTATTTTTTGTTGACTGAATTCCTTAATTTTCAAAGAGGTCTCAAGTTTTTTGGTCAATTCAGTTTCCGAGTCACAAAAAAAGTCCTAAACTATTTTCAAAGCTTCGAATTATAAATTTGGAGCTTAACCCTAGACCCCCACAATCTATTTTTCCAAACATAAACCCTACAACAGGGTCGAAAACGACCACAATCTTTTCTTTAGCATAAAATGTTCCTTGCACGCAATAATAAGATTTAATTATACAGCGTTCTCTTTGTTTTTCAATAACAAAGAGAATAGTGTATGATAAAATCACATTTGGTGAACATTTGACGATAAAAACTCTATAAAACAAAACAAAGTTGTGAAGAAATGCAAAAAAAAGGGTTTAGGGTTAATGAGAAAAAAGAAATTCTGTACATTCTAACAATGCATAGTTAAATAATGTTACTTCAGGCCATGTGCATTTGTTTACGAATCTGATGTTAAAGTTTTCAATGAGTGATGAGTGATAAAAAGTTCGGTGATACTTTCTATCGGTTAGTCGATTTGTAACGGAAATATTGACAAACTTAAATACATATAGAGTAAAACACCCAGGTAAAACAGCCATGTACCAGTAGTTGACCTCTATCCATACTTTGTATGAGTAGGAAGAGTACGAAAGACATCTTCCACAGTCTTCCCACTGCTGCTAGTGCATGGCTAGCGACTAGGTGTTTTACCTTATATTCTGAAATATGCCAGAAATATAATGATTAGTTTGTGAAACAAAATCTTGAGAATTATCAACAATCCTATATTTACAAATTAATTCTGAAAATAGTTCTATTAAGGGTTTATGCATGATAACAAAAATGTCCAGTTTTTAATGTTGGAAGGCTTAAAAAATCACCAAACTAGCTTAGTTCAGTAAAAGTTACACACCCAACAGGAAAACCACAAACGTTCTCTTTGTCAAAAATGTTTTTTATCGCGATAACAATTTCCCGAACAGGATATCTCGAGAGTTATAAACGAACCGAAATGTATGAAACGTGTATGGAAGAATAACTAGGAAATATGTTTGTCAGAAAATATCGAAGAAAGTTCGTTAAATTGCGGATTTCGTCATCCCACTGCGATACATTAAAGCCGCCAAAAGTAACATGTCAGAATTCCAAGGAATTGACGGAAAACAAGTGAAGATTGAAGAGAAAGGAAATTAAGATTCGATGGAACGCACGCTTCGTAAATCCGTAATTTTCAGAGCTTTCATATATTTACAAGTTTTGAGAGACTACGGGAGCAAAATGTGATATAGCAATAGTCCTTCGTCCGTATACATGCTGTGACAGGAATTTGTAACAAGAAGCACCGAGAACTACACACTAAGAGTTTACAAGCTATCGCATAATCATGATAAATAAATGAATAATCACGTTAAAAACTCACTTTTTGCTCCGCAATCTGCGCACTCGTTATTTCCTGGCTTTTTTAGAAGTTCCGCCAACAACTTTTCATTCGAGTCCGCCATTTTAAAACATTATATGTTGTGTATGCCTGGGTGTATTACGGATTACGGAATTACGGGTAGGCTCGTAGGCTGTCATTCGTACTTGATTCATACTCGTCACGATACAGGAACAGAGCGGGGGAAGGGGCTGAGAAGAAAATAACGTAAGAAAACGCGCGAGCGTTGTGAAGTTGTCTGTTAAATTTGAAGTCAGAAATCTGTCAGTTTTCTGTCGATATATATTTCACAATCTTTCAAATTTATGAAGAACGACATGCGACAAAATTTCCGTTTAACCTACACCGATGTAGATATATCAAAAATCCTAACCTTGAGCATGCTTGTTTTTCTTTATTTTACTTATGTATAGATATATATAATGAAATTGCTCTTACAGTTAAACAAATATCGCGATTACTGAAAATCATTGTCCACACCATAATAAAGCATTGTTTAATAATCAGAAATTCTTAAATTGAAAAACACATTTTACTAAAAAAAATATATATAAGCAGGATAAATGAGAGAAAAGAGAAATGATGAATTTCGTACGCGTATTATCGAGTTCGTATTCGTCTAGTTTTCCAAAAATAATCTACTACCGGTAGCCTTTCTTTTTTCGTGTATGATCAATGGCATAGGCAGAGGATTTTGGCGCGATTCTTATTCACCATTTGCTACTTATGAATCAAGTCGTTTAGATTAAAACAAATAACCATATTAAATCAAATATTAATAATATTTATTATTATTGTTGCCAAAGCCTTGGATATTTAGTGCTGTAAGTATATACACATCTTAACTTGGATCTTGGAGATAAAAAGGATCACTGCGATCTCTTAATAACTGGCGTCGTCGATTGTTATTGAAAAATTGTGTTCATTGTTGTCTCCTTCGATAAGGATCACTTGTTGCAATGTATGCAATGGTAGCATTTTTCAAAATAACGTTAGCCTTACACAAAACACATTACGCGAAATAAAATTTTCATCGATGTAGAGGTTATAATTATATATTTCTTATTACACAAAATATTTGACACGCGTTCTGATGAATGCTTAAAATCCACGATAGCTTTGAACAAAGCAAATATTAAGAAAAATGCAATTGTTATCGATGCAGAGGCTATAGATATTTCATGTTACACAAAATCAAAATATTTCACGCGCGGTCTTTTCAAACAGCACGACAGCATTGCAACCAGGGAGATTAGAGAGAAGGAGTGGACACTGTACTAAAAAAATGTCCGCAAAAACGCTTGAAATAAAGTGTTGTCATATTTATATCATATATATATATATGCCAAGTCGCCGTTAACGCTTATTATTAGGTTTGTTCGTGCTAGCTGCACTTTCTGCACTTTTTACACTTTTTTTTTGGAATTTATATTACTATATATTACAAAAGTGTAGAAAGTGCAGCTAGCACGAACAAACCTATTACTGCATGCAGGGAGACTAGAGAGGAGTGGACACAGCATAGGAAAATAAGTAGTAACGGCGACCTCAAAATCCGGTCTTGAATTAGTTCTTAGCTGTGCCACCAGGTGTACAGATCCTACACGTATAGTAATAAAATTAGTCCACACGGTGAAAGTGACCGTTTCGCGCTTGTGCAATAGAAAAAAAGTCTCTAACCCAAATCCTAGTACATTAGACAGGATATTGGAGGTTAAAAAAACAGACTATTTATTGTCTTCGGTGCGTGGATTCGTCTCATGTGTGAAACGGTTAAATTTTGCAAACAACATTTTGTGTCGACAATCTCAGATTGTTACATGCATTGATCCGGAATTCCGACCACCTTTCAAGGTTGGCAGATTTTTTCATGTGGTGTTTTCTGTGATACCCGCGTCGTTTTTATGCTGAATAAAAAAAATTTAATGTCATCAGTATTTATGACATAAAAACGGAAATGTGCCATTGAGCGAGATAAAAACTTTATTTCCAGTATTCAAAAAATCAATGATAAAAAAAAAAAATTGTACTGATGGGTCTGGTAGAATAAAACAATATCAAATGTTTACATTTCATTTCCTTCCAAGATCGAAGCTCAGTACATTAATAAAAAAAAATTTTTGTACACGTAAACTCCCTGACGTAAACATAGACATTGCACGTATTTTGAAAAATCGAAGTTAGGAAATAAGTAGTAACAGTATGTCTGATCTAATAGGATTTGTACCGATACAGCGCCGCCGCTTCAGGCCGGGATTTCGTGTACATTTCTAAAGCACGCTGTGTCCACTCCTTTACTCTAGTCTCCCTGACTGCATGTATCGGACGAGTTCATCACGAGCGCTGCTAGTAGCACGATCAGGAACTACTGCATCACGGATTTTTTAGGACGCTTAAACGACGCGACCAAGCCCGATCCCTTGTGTCAACTTCTCCTCCATTCCCACTCCTTAATACCGCTGATACGGGGGGAACATCGCATGGAAAGAGAGGGAATGCAAAACGAGCGAGAGAGTAAATATTTGACATTTCGGAGTGGGGGTCGGGGAAGTTGACTCATGGGAACGGCCGGAGAGGACATGGGGGAACGGTTGACACATGGGAACGTGACACAACGGAGAGTCGATTGTATTATCAAAGTTATCAATGGATGGTAAAATCGAATGAATTTTGTAAAATTATTTTTGGCCCAATGTAATTTTGTATGCTAAAGTTGCAATTTTGTAATTTCATAATGATTATTAGACAGAGTGCAAAAAATGTATTTTTTTCTAAAATAATAACTTCTCGTCCACGAACATATATTGTGTGAACATTTTTCAATGGCGGCGATGATAATCTCTGTAGAGGGGTGTTGGTATTTAGAGTGATCAAAAAATATTAAGCACTTAGCTATCTGTAGTGTTTGCTCTTCAATAGCGCTTTTTTCCTCCAAATGTCATTTCGTTTTTGTGATTTTCGCGATCTTTTCTACAAATAACATTTGATCTTAGTATAATTTCATGGAATAACTACAGAATTTTCAATTTGAAAAATTCTTCGAGTACCGAGCTGGTCTCACATTGTGCATCGGTGTGTAAACTGTTCCAATTATCTCGACGCCTAGATAGTAATAACCCAGTTTTTTGAATGATCAGATCTGTTAATTATGATTATTAAAAACCGCTGACAAAAATGTAGAGACTTCGAAAAGCAGTGAGTGTCATTATTAATCCTTGCATTTAACCTTAATGTAAAATACGTACGAATGAAATAAAAATGTTTTTGTAGGTAACGCCTGAATACGTCATAATTGAACGATATTCGGAGGCGGAGTCTCAGAGAACCCAGGGTGGGGTCTGGTGAGAAATCTTCTAGGGGGTTTTAAAAAAACAACTTTCCCTCAGTGAAAATGTCGAATTAAGGAGGAAAAGAAGAAAAATCAACATTTTCGTAACTACAAGAAAATTAAAAAAAAATACAGCAACAATGGCCAGACCGATAGTTCCGAGCCAACAAAAATTGGCAGAAAAGTTGACGATTCTGAATGATCGTGGTATCGGTATGTTGACACGTATATACAACATAAAAAAAGCATGTGGAGATGCTAAATCAAAGCCTGGTTTTTTATCCGACAAGACACTTGAATCATCGATAAAATCAATAGTCAGAAAATTTCCTAATATCGACATCAAGGGATTACAGACTATAACTAATCTTCGCAACGAAATAATCAAATCTTTGTCTCTCTATTATTACACATTTGTTGATCTTCTTGACTTCAAAGACAACGTTTGTGAATTATTAACAACGATGGACGCGTGCGGAGTGCACATGGATATAACAATAAATTTTGATCTTACTAAGGGTTATCTGGACCTTGTGGTAACATACGTGAGTCTCATGATACTGCTTTCCAAGGTAGAAGATCGCAAAGCAGTTTTGGGCTTATTTAACGCTGCTCATGAAATGGTACATAGCCAATCGGATTCAAGTTTTCCTCGTTTGGGACAGATGATCATGGATTATGACGCTCCGCTGAAAAAGCTCTCAGAAGAATTTGTGCCACACTCGAAACTTCTGAGAAACGCTCTGGCCTCTTTGTGGCCAGTTTATCCTGGGAGGAATTTGTCTGCAGACACTTGGCGGGCGGATCAAAAGCTGAGTTTGGTCGGTAGTCCAGGACAGATACTCAAAGCGGCTGCCACTGAGATAATGTCATGTGAAACTTTGAGTCTTGACAGAATCGAACGGTGGATCATTCTGGGTTTCACCCTATGTCACTCGTTCTTGAGCCAAGAACAACCGAACAAACTTTGGATCACAGCACTCGAGTCAGGATGGGTGTTGGCGCTCTTTCGTGATGAAGTGATTTACATTCATCAATACATTCAGGCTTTCTTTGAAGGAATCAAGGGCTATGGGAAACGTGTCTCCGAAGTGAAAGATTGCTACAGTCAGGCTGCACAGAAAGCAGGTTACAGGCATAGAGAGCGAAGAAAATTTTTGCGTACTGCTCTGAAAGAATTGGGCCTAATAATGACCGATCAACCAGGTCTTCTGGGTCCCAAGGCATTGCTTGTTCTGATGGGACTTTCTCACGCTCGCGATGAGATTCTCTGGCTTTTGAGACACGGTGATAATCCACCGTCACAGGGAAAAGCCAAAGGTAAAGCTAGCGAGGATTTGGTCGATCGTCAATTACCCGAATTGCTATTTCACTGCGAAGAATTGCGCGCTCTCGTTCGCAAATATTCACAAGTACTGCAGCGTTATTACGTGCAATTTTTGTCGGGTTTCGATGCACCTTCGCTTCATCAAATGATACAAAACTTGCCAGTTTGTCCGGAAGAGGAAGGCGCGATTCTGAGCGATTTGTGTTCAGCAATCGCCAGCGTAAATGTAAAGCAGGTCGAGGAGAACGAGATGTTTGATTTTCGAGCGTTTCGTCTCGATTGGTTCCGCTTACAGGCTTACATGTCGATAGCTAAATCAAGCATGAATCTCGTTGATAATCGCGAACTTGCTGCTTTCATGGACACCATTATATTTCACACGAAAATGGTTGACAATCTCGACGAGATGCTAGTCGAAACTTCCGACTTGTCGATATTTTGCTTTTATAGTAAAATATTCGAGGATCAATTTCACATGTGTCTCGAATTTCCAGCTCAAAATCGTTACATTGTTGCTTTTCCGCTTTTGTGCAGTCACTTCCAAAGTTGTACTCATGAACTTTGCCCGGAAGAACGTCATCATATAAGGGAGAGAAGTTTGTCCGTCGTAAACATGTTTCTCGATGAAATGGCGAAGGAAGCGAAAAACATAATAACAGCAATATGCGATCAACAGTGCAATATGAGCGATAGTTTATTACCAAAATATTGCGCTCAATTGATATCCCAAGTTGTTAATCGCAAGAAGAAAGACAAGAACAAAAAAAATACAATTGAGATACACAAACCTGGTATTGAGAGTTATCGTAAAACTCGTGAAGTTTTGACAACAATGGATAAACTTCATATGGCCCTTACCGAGTTGTGTTACGCCATTAATTATTGTCCGACGATCAATGTTTGGGAGTATACGTTTGCACCGAGGGAATATTTACATCAACATCTCGAGACGAGATTTGCGAGAGCTCTCGTTGGTATGGTGATGTTTTCTCCGGAGTCGAGCGAAATAGCCAAACCATCGGAACTTTTTGTGAGCGTGCGTGCTTACATGAATGTATTGCAAACCGTTGAGAATTACGTTCATATCGACATAACACGTGTATTCAACAATGCGTTGCTTCAACAAACGCAATCACTCGACAGTCACGGTGATAAGACAATAGCCGCTTTGTACACCCAATGGTACTCGGAAGTACTTCTTAGACGGGTTAGCGCCGGTAATATTTGTTATTCCGGTAATCAACGAGCTTTCGTAAGTCTATCAGCTGAAAGTTCAATTCCTTTCAACGCCGAAGAATTTTCCGATATAAACGAGCTTCGAGCATTGGCCGAATTGATCGGTCCTTATGGAATGAAGATGCTCAATGAAACTCTCATGTGGCACATTGCCAGTCAGGTGCAAGAATTGAAGAAACTTGTTTCTGGCAACAAAGACGTTCTCGTTGCACTTAGAACTAATTTTGACAAACCGGAAGTGATGAAGGAACAATTTAAACGACTTCAACAGGTCGATAATGTCTTGCAACGTGTTACGATAATCGGTGTTATACTGAGCTTCCGACAGTTGTCCCAGTCTGCACTCGTCGATGTCCTCGAAGAGAGAATACCATTTTTACTCAGTTCCATACTTGACATAAGACATCATCTTCCCTCGGGTGATCCGATGCGCGTCGTTTCTGAAATGACATCCGCCGCAGGTCTCACTTGCAAAGTCGATCCTACATTAACAGCTGCTCTAAGAACACAAAAAGCTGAAGTTGACGAGGATGAACATTTGCTTGTTTGTCTTCTGATGGTCTTCGTCGCTGTCTCCATACCGAAATTAGCACGTAATGAAAATTCCTTCTACAGAGCTTCCCTCGAGGGTCATTCCAACAATATACACTGCATGGCAACAGCTATAAATAATATATTTGGAGCTCTTTTCACGATTTGTGGACAAAACGATATTGAGGATAGAATGAAGGAATTTCTGGCTCTCGCATCCTCTAGCCTTTTACGTTTGGGACAAGAGGCTGATAAAGAAGCTACGAGAAATCGTGAATCTGTTTATTTATTGCTCGATCAAATTGTTCAGGAATCACCCTTTTTAACGATGGATCTTCTCGAGAGTTGTTTTCCATACGCTCTTATACGAAACGCCTATCACGATGTTTACAAACTCGAGCATTCTCAGTCCTGAGCAAGATAAGATGATTCGACGTACTATTTCTTTTTTTTAGTAACCCTACTAAAGGGTTTACCGTCCCTAAAGCAAAAGCGAAATGGACATCGAAACAGAGATGCGAGCATCAGACTTTGAAAAATCATTCAACATGTCATTAAATAAATATAAACAATGAGTTTAACGCATTTTGGTTTAATACAATTACTGTGAATGTAGAAATTCACTAGATTATTTTTTTATTTTGCTTTCACATTTTTTACTTGAATGTTCGGAAGCTTAACGTTTATTTCGTAAATCACACTTAATTTTTTTTTCTTCATCAATGAAAAAAAAGAATTAAACTATTCAGAGAGCATTTGTAATTGTGGAACGATCCTTAAAATGATCATGTGGCCCAATATGTAAACGTTGAAAATTTCTACTAACGTGACGAGTTAAGAATCATTCTTAATCGTTAATATATCGATATTTATTTTTCTTGCGAAATAGTTGTAATTATTTTGTTGACAAGTTATTCCAAATGATTATTCTATTCGAACGGTGCCCATCCATTAATTCCAGACAAATTTACGAAGCTAAAATGCCAATGTTCGATTACGCTCTCACGCTGATAGCTCAATATCTTTTTGTCATGCATTTCATAGAGCAAAATTGATTATTTTTTGTTTAGACTAATTTAAATGTATGATTAATTATTACTTAAACGGCGTATCTTCTTTTTTTCGCCGCGCGTTTAATAATGCCCAAAGACACTCGTTATTATATACACGCAATGTGAGGCATGTTAGAGTATTATATTTTATTATTTCGTTATTTGATATGCAATGTCATTAAGTTGAAATTTTCATTATAAACTTCTAATTATCATGCTCTATCATCTCCCTCCCTTGACTCACTTTTTTTACGTATCAGCGATGTCAATCCATACATCTACTTTACCATTTAGTCTCGAAATGTATCGATTTTTAGCTACGAATTTTATATAATGTAAATTTCAACTATTTTACAATAGTTTCTACAATAAATAAAGATGTCCATCTGACTGATTATCCCTCTTGTTTCTCCCCTTCTTTTCCCATGGATATCTTCTCTTTACGTTTAAATCTGTAACGGAAAAACGGTTATCTATGTTTGACTGCTGATAACTCGAGAACACCTAAACTACTTTCGAAAAAAATTTCAAAGAAGGTAGCTTATGATCTACGGTAGGATTTAGGTTATATAATATTATTTTTTTTGTTCATCACGTAGCAGCGAAAAAACAACTTACTATTTCTGAAAAATTTGCATAAATCTATCGTCAACTTCACATGTTCTTCTAAAATCGACAAATAAAGATAAATTTATAAATTAGATGTCATTTAGAATAAAAATCGAATACGAAAAGAATGAACATTGCCTGGAATTTCAATTATTGTCGATAAAAAAAGGTGACAGTAATTTTTAAAGTGTGGCCAAGATATCGAAAATGTTTATATTTTGAATATCTTTTTAAATTGTTAATTTCGTTGTATTTGATCAAAATCTGCCGAAAACACTGCGTACTTTTTGAAAACTTCGAATCTGAGAGTAAATTCCAAAAAACTACTTTTGTAGTCAATTTTTCGACTTTATTTCGATCTCCAATTAGAAGATTATTTTTTTTTTGTAAAATGCTGTAAACAGTTGATTCGAATATTCATTCAGAGAATAGCGCAGGATTTATCTCGATGTTTCGATTTTTTTTTTGAATGGCAGCACTTTAAATATCGAAGAAAAAAATTCCGAAATTTCAAATTGTCATAATGCAGCGGGAAATTGAGATACAAAGATTTCTACCCTGGAATGTGAAACAAAACGGAAAAATCAAAAGTACACAAGAAATGTAAAATGTATGCTTTATTTTCAATTCTTTACAGTATTTTGTTTCTTTTTTTTTAATATAATCACATTAACGTAGCACAAAAGAGATTCACAATCATATTTTTTATTTACTTGTTTTTTTTTTTATTTTTTTTTATTTTGTTATTCATATATCCTTAAAACACGCCATGTCCTAAACATTTGGGGGTTGTTGAAGGTCAGGTATGAAATGTGAAAGTAGTTTTAGGCTACATCTGGGCGATTGGTCAGTATCATGCGCAATAAATAGAGTGTATGAGTGAATTGTAATTTATCGTGGGATGAAGAAATAAAAAAAAAATTAGGAGAACGAAAGGAACATGTGAAAGTAGGTGAGGGACTGTTGTAGCAAGAAAAGGCCACTTGGTGTTTCGTGATATCCAAGCAACACATTTAAAAATTTTCCATGACAGTTAAAAAAAAACAAAAAGAAAACTTTCATTAATCAAAAGTATGCACAAATGTTTACAATCGACGAAGAGAAAGAGAAAGATATTCGGTAGCTCGAAATAATTCCGGATGCACGATATCGATAGGTCACCACGTTTTTTGGATTGATAGAAAAAATATAATATGTAATTTATCTTTTTTTTGTTTTTCTTTCTTTTCTTTTTCTTCTTCTCTCTTCGTTCTTTGACATTATGTACATGTGATAGGGGGATATATAGTGCATCGCGTCACAATTGGAACGAGAAGCCTAAGCGCAGATTAATAGACAGTTTTAAGTGGAAAGGGGACAGATAATGGAGGAAATATCTCTTATGGCCGAATAGCTCGCACGCAAAAATCCCTCACGCAATCGATATTCTAACAACGAGAGCTTTTGCCCCATTCAATCCACAAAGCCACGCACGCATCATTGTTTGGCTCGTGACGCGGGTGGAAATAAAATAAAATGTAAACGAAAAGTAAAACAACACGTGTTACAAAACGATGTTATGTAAATTATCACGTGGCTAGTTATTCAAATAAAAGATTGGCATTATTTTGAATGGTATATATTTTCCTCGATTATGAATTGAGGATCCTTTAATTTTTTTCGTTCATCTAAATCAATACGAATGTATTTTCGTCAATTAAAAAGAAATAATTTAGTTTAAACAGAATATTCTAAATTAGTAATTAACTTTAGAATAACTCTATAAACGATAATCAATGACTGGAATATCCTCCTGTAACAAAATAGAAGATTTCAATTAAAAACTCAAAACATACCATTGTTAACGAGACTAAATGATGGTAAGAGAAGAGTTTATTTTTTACCTTTTCTCGAAAATAAAATTGAAACAGTCAGAGAAATGGGCTCGTGTGTAATTAATAATTAATGATACCTATAATTATAATGTATTATCAGAATCGGAGCTCGAGAGACATAGATATATATATATATATATAACTTTTTTTATGAGCTGCTTGGCAGTGCCTTGGAAGCCAATAGAGAAAAACTCGAGCCTTTGAAAAAAATGTTGGAAAACAAAAATGCATATAGGCAACAAACTGCTTGGCAGTGTGGAATTTGGAAATTACGGATAGGACCGTATATATATTAATTTTTGCAGTTTGACAACTTGCTTGCATAGCTGCAACAATTTGGCAGTTCGTGTTGAAATTTTCTTTCATTTGTTTTTCTCCATTAAAGAAATCTATATATTATTTTGTTCTGAAAATTTTTCGGCACACTTCTCGACGTATGTAGAAAATTAGCTAAGTTCGTCGATACAGTTGTGAAAAACGATTGTAATTGAAAAAAAAAGATACATTTCTAATTCTATTGAATGGTGCTAGGGACTCTCGTTGCATCTACGATAAACTTTTAAACATTTATATGGTTTGGTGCCGTTTCATTTCTTGTTTATCTCTTGTTAATCCCTTCAGTCATTTAGATTTTTGCTCATGCCTATGTTTGAGATAGCTAATGCGTTACGATACTAGACAAATGATTGTCGAAGTGAAGAAAAAAAAATGAAAATCATTCTGGAATTTTGATGAGCTCATATATAACAATACATAGGTGGGAAAATTTTTTAATATGGTCGATGATTTATGCCAATCCATTGAAATTATTTTTTCGTCATTTTTTAGAAACAGAAATTTATGTTTTTTTACTAATTGTGATCTTAACCCTTTCAATTCTCCATAAAGTTTTGGGTGAATTCAAAATTTATTTTCAATGTCTTCAATGAATCAGCGGTGAATATTTGTCGTTAAAAAGCCTTGGAATTTAACATTTTTGAATAATTGTAACTGAAGAATAAATAGTATTGAATGTTGCACCATTGCAACCCAACAAAAAACAACCTCTTTTATTTATCAAACTTTTAATTTATAAAATCGACTAAATTTCCTTTATAGATTCAGTTTTTGGTTTCCAAAAAAATGACTCACTTTTGTTAGCCCATCACTGTAACGAAATTTTAGGTTTTATCATAGAAAAAAGGAATTTGGTTGCATTGCAACAACGAAAACTTCAACGTCCTAAGAATAGCGATGAATCGCTATTGTTGGTGAAGTATTAAAGTGAAATTTTGGCACGATTTGGTGACTGATTCTTAAAATATTAATTAGAAAAATAAATGAGTGTTTTTTGAAGAATAAATCTGTCATTTGCACAGCTCATAGCGCTTTAGCAATCTCAAACGAGAATCAAATTCTCAAAGAACTGACCGTTATGCATGTTTATGTTGCAATTTGTTTTTCTGGCCCTCGCATAGATACACGCGTACAGCGGCAATTAAATTTTTTTCATCATTTCCATTCTTTTGTCCTTATGTTCGTTTATCAATCTTGTCTTCATTCCTGATTACAAAATACAGAATAATGTCGCGCTATAATACAGATCTGATATAAAAACAAGTATTCCTATTCGCATTTACCATTATAATTAGGTTTTTATAATTAATTGTTTATGTATAATGTCAGTTATTATGTACACAGGTAATCCCATCATTGCTTTCGTTCTTCTAATATATCATGTTCTCGTCAAAATGTCTCGTAAACCATGTACGTTTACAGCTCACATTTACACGTAGCAGACACATTCTTACATACGCACACACGCACACACATAAACGAATGCATAGTTAACAGACAAAAATTGCTCTGCTATTCTTATCATTTTTCTCTCACATCGTCTATCAACCTTGTCCCGCTATCTTCGTCATTTTTTTTTCTCGTACATTTCGCTTTAATAATCACATTGCGTCTATTTTACATTTTCACATGATCCGCAAACTCGGATTATAGCAATTTGGCTGGCTATATGTATATCTTCTTTCCATCACCCGAAAAAATGAGTTTTTTTGGTTCAAATTACTTTGCTTGTGTCTGCTGCTTGTTTTTTTTCTCGTTACCGAGTTATTTGTTACGATATCAATCATTCTTTCTCATGGAAAGTTGTCGTTTTTTTAAAATCACGAGCGCACGAATCTTGAAGATTAATAAAATAAAAATAAAAATGAACAAAAAACAATAAATAATGTAACATAGTCAAGCCAGAGAAAAACATCATATCCGCAGAATACGCATAGAAAAATAGTTGCAATCGATTAATTCAGTATGACTTCTTCCTCTCTCTTTTACTTGTGCTTAAAATGAACGAACGGCTATGTCAAAGTGAAAATTAAATTGGACGATTACTCGCAATTTAAATATTTTGTTTTTCTTTTTCTTATTTTTGTTCGGTTGTTATCAAAGTCGTTAAATCATATCTGACTCATTAGGGCGATTTTGGCTCGGGGGAAATAGCTTCATGTATAAAAAAAAAAAAAAAAACAATAATTCGTAAGAGTTGATTAAATGTTATTTTCTTTACGTCAAAGAATAAGAATGTGAATGAGGTGGTGGTGGCGGCACAGTTTAGTACAAAAGACTGGTGCATTTTGAAAAATCGTTTCCAGAAGTTCTTTAAAGGATTTTATATTTTTTTGTTCTCCGTTCAGTTTAAAATGTTTAGGACCAGTAAAAAAAAATGAATTACTACTGACACCGTAATCATAAATTTTTTTGTTTTTGTCTATGAAGGTGATATCAGTAATTTGATTCTTGTACTGAAAAATTTTCAGTCTTATTTTTGGTTTTTGGGAATTTTTTTTTGATGAACCATTAAAATACACTAGCTTTGAATTTTTACCACACATTCATTAACATTTTTACAGTCCCTCAGAATTTTATCAAACAAAAATAACGAGCTGAATCGACTTTACACCGTTCGGTAGACACTCATGTGTTGGTTGACGGCTGCCATGATTCCAGAGGTTTTGCTCATCTGAAATCAAAAAATCAAACGGCATTTAAATTTGTAGACCTGAGACTATCGCTGGAACTAGAGTAAAGTAAAAATATCGAAAATTGAATTTTTGGCACGGTTTACAATGTTAAGTTCCAAGTTACGTCATTTTTTTCGACGTTTAAAACCGTGCCAAAAATTCAATTTTCGATATTTTTACTTTACTCTAGTTCCAGCGACAGTCTCAGGTCTACAAATTTAAATGCCGTTTGATTTTTTGATTTCAGATGAGCAAAACCTCCGGAATCATGGCAGCCGTCAACCAACACATGAGTGTCTACCGAACGGTGTAAAGTCGATTCAACTCGTTATTTTTGTTTGATAAAATCCTGAGGGACTGAAAAAATGTTAATAAATGTGCGGTAAAAATTCAAAGATATTGTGTTTTAATGGTTCATCAAAAAAATTTTCCAAAAAAGCGAAAAAAAATAGCTGTCACATGGGATGACCTCGTTAAATGAATGAAAGATTGTGCTGTTAATCAGAACAACAAATTTGATAAACTAACTAAACGTCTTTCAATATATTATAATCCAAGTGTAATTTACATGCACAATTTGAAAATGATGGATTAAAAGCATTACTGAGTATTTCTCCTAGATCATTGCAACAAATTTCTGATTTTCCAACGCGAATACATGGTCATTGAATTCATTGTGTTTTTTGTCAAGTCCATCGATTAAAACCTTTAATATTGTATGTTTATGAATTTGACTGAGTAAAGGAGACATTATCTATTTGATGGAAAGTTATGAAAACAACATTAGAAATGCACTGTTGCATTGAACTTGATAGGGTCGCCAGTGAAATGCAAAAAAAGGAGACCTTTGATTAAAATGTTAACGAAATACACGAATGTACGTTATTAAATGCGACTGCGCAATTAGGCGGCAATTGTTTGTTCAATAATTTGACTCAATTAATAGGTAACCCCGGCAGCGGAAGGTGGGGCTATGGAACACCAACTCGTTGATCGAATGTAAACACAAGAATTAAAAAAAAAAAAAATTATAATATATATTTATATATGTATATATGTTTGTATGTATATGTAGAACGTGCCTCAGACAGAATCTAATTAGCACCCGCAAAAGGGTTTTTTTTCTTTCTGTCTCTCTTCTTCTTTGGTCCGCCATGGCCGTTGCATACAGTGCAATTGCCGTGCATTTCCCGTTATTGCGAAAATGAGAAAAAAAAAACAAAAAAGGAATACCAACAACTATTATAATATCATATACAATTATTTTTTGTTCGTGTGGTATGTAATGGATTTGTTATTGCGCTATAATTAAATCGATTAAATAATAAACGGCAATATTCAACAATGATTAGAAACATCGGTGATTCATAATAATAATAAATGAAAATAATATCAATATCAATAATAGCAATCTTTCATAAGACTTTTATAGAAAATTGTTTTTCTTTCATTTCTTTTATTTTCAAGTATTTTTCTCTTTCGTTCATTCGATCGCGTTTTTTTGTTTCTCCCGTTATCTCCCGTTTGCTTCAATTGGCTAATAAAAATTAGTATAAGAATAATACCGTTATCGTTAAATTGTTATTACATATATACTACAATGGTACAGAGATCAAACGAATGACCTGCGATAGTTTGGTAACGCTGAACGCCCATGTTATGTCGACGCTTGGAGATCGAACCGTGAATTCTAAAAAAAATCGCTTATCATTTTCTTTTCTTATACCGAATGTTTGCCGAGTATTATGGCGATTTTCGATACACGTTGTGGTTTCTTGGTTTCTTTCCACGATTCACCTATACGATCTCCGTTAGTGTCAATGGGAGCGTGTCTTGTTAAACCTTGATAAATCCTGCTAAAAAAGTCGATAGAAGGAATTGTCCATTTTTGCTCTCTCTCTCTCTCTCTCTCTCTCTCTCTCTCTCTCTCTCTCTCTCTCTCTCTCTCCCCCTCCCTCCCCCCTCTCCCTGCCTCTTCCCCTCCCCCCCCTCTCTCTCTCTCGCATATGCGGTCCGCATTCCCAGTCATATTCTGCTTAATTTTTTCTATCACACTTTTTAAGCGGATTGACAACGCCACTCTATTCCGTGTGCGAGTCGTAAATTTTAGTCTAATCGTCGCAACGATCGTACATATCGATTAGCGAGTATTAGCTCATTGTTTTGGCTAATTGGAAAAGATATATTTTCATTCTATCCGTTTTGACACCATATACACATGTTTTATGCGCTTTGTAAACCCCTCACAGTTTTTGCAGATGGGTAGTTCTTTTTTATGATTTTCTTTTTATTCGGAAGAAATTATGAGTTTTTTTGTATTTTTTTTTTTTTTGATATCTCGTATCAAATCGACGATGAAATTTAATCACGTTTTTCTCTTCTCACCAATTGAAGAATTGCATTGATGGCGCGTCTTCATAATCTTTGTGACATCGTTGTTTTATGAGAATGTATTATTCCCAATGTCCTCTTTTTCTTCTCCTTGATTGTTGATCTTCTCCTTGATTATGGAGCTATGCGGGTCGTGGCTGCAGATAAATTATCGCTCTCGAAGGTCTATGATCGTCACACCTTGTTGTGATGATGTCTCATCTCGTAAGCTGCACCCCTGCCACCTCCCCCGGAGCCCGAATAGGCACCGGCGTACAATTCTGGGTGATTGGAACGGCTGTGGTTGCCTGCTGAATGGGCGCTTGATGGTGCACTAGCTGTGGGAACCGAGCGATAGCCTGTTTATAAATTTTATTTCAGAATAATCATCGAATTCCTGCGAGGCTTTATTACGATAAATCATGCTGTAAAATAAAATTCTGATTTCAGATTTTTTTTTTATATCGTGTACTGAAGTTTTTCGGATAGGAAACGGAACAGAGCAATGTAGAAAAACGCTAAAAAATTTGATTAAATTATGTTAAATACGGATCTCTGCTCCGTGGGAAGGACACGGTGTGATTTGGTGGCGAAATGACAGTTCCGTAGACAGAGATGGACAAAATTGCGTATATCTATTGGGTATACTGATGATTTGTTGAAAACGAAAAATTACATCAGAAGGCGCGGCCAACATACGACACGAACAGAATATTTCGGAAAATATTTGTTACCTGCCATTACCCGCGGCTTTGCTCGCTCGGTTAAAAAAATCGATCTAATTTTTGAACATTTTTTTGATTCTATATCCTGCTCCATCGCACGAACTAAATGCATACCAAATTTCGTAGCGACTCGTTGATTGATTACAGTATTAGGATTAGGCTTTTCATTTGGTTTTTTGAACTCGTAGACTATTTTGGTATACCGATTCATTTTTTTTTTTGTAATGTGCAGAAGAGCAATTGAACATCCACTCGTTTGATTTATTGAAATAATTATTTATTAATAATATGGAAAATTTTCATAGAGGTAACCTTTTTCGAGAATTTTGTCGATATTACCAATAAAATTATTAGGATTGATTTTCAATTTTCTGACAGTTCCATTTAGCCGTTTAATACTTTATTCTATTGGTGAAATGATTTGATTGGTGAAATGACCTTTTTATTTCGTAACTGCGCTCAAGTTCTCACGTAACCGAAAAAGTTCTCATTTGTTGCAGAAAATTCAAAGGATTTTAATTTTAGTTAATCGATATGGAAGGCGCTTTTTACACATCTCTGATTCTACGTTTTTCGGGAGGAAGCGGGTTATGATCGGTGACTCAACAAATAAAATTAAATAATGATTGCCTGCAGCCGTGAATGTATGAATGTTTGAACATACGTCCTCACTGCATCCATTCATTTTCAATATTGCATTGATCGTACATCCATATTAAAAAAAGTGATGAATTTTTAAAAGCTATTTTTCTTCTCTGTCTGTCCAAATGAATTGCAATTTGCAAACGTGTGAAAAATCTTTTATTGTGAAATTTGTTATGATAAAAAAAAAAATGAAACATTTCTTTATTTATTTATTACTTTTCTCTTAGGTAATTATGATAGATGATCAATTCAAAAGTAAATTAATTACCAATTGTGACCAGTATGAGCAATGTCAATTCATTAATCATTCTAAAAATAATGAATATACTTCGTCCATAGATAATAATAAAAACAGTTTAAGAAGTTAAAGAAACATACTGTTTGTAGTTATGATTGTACGATCAGAAGAGCTTTTAATGTTAGATTCAAATTTGGATCTTTCATTTGATAAAAAAATAAGCCCAATGTATGCGGTAGAAAGTAAATTTGAGTCATCCTCTTATGAAAATTGAAAGGCATGCCGTGGCAAGTACTACGAAAAAAAATTCGAAAATAAGATATGTATGACCTATACAGAAGCAAATGCAAATGTTAGTTATCTCGATTGGTCTGAGCGAAGAATGGAATTAAAAAAATTAATTCGAATAAATACAATGTTTTAAAGTCGTTATTCTTGAATTTGCTTCTGTCGAGATTATAGAGTTAGCCCCAGCTCACCTCTGCAGCTCATAGAACGATAGTGTCGTATAGTGATGCGCGTCAATCAATGCGAGGAAGATGCGCAAAGGAGAAAACACTGATGTAAGTTGCGGGTTTCAAAGAGGTAGGATTCAAGACCAACCGTTAACGGAATTCGATCAATTATATTTTAATCAACAAACAATGTCTTATTTGAAATGTAAATAAGACAAGATTTTGTTAATTGTACTGAGAAGTAATACACAGATTGTCCCAAGTCATTACTGCAAACTCCATTTGTAGACCAAACTCTGAGTCGAAAAGTTTATTACCATTTTTTGATCAGATTCCTCCAGATTAGTCATTGTAATTATTGAAGTTGGCAAATATATACTCTTTTATGACGCATGCTGTCGTAACGGTTAAAGATCGAGCAAACTTGCATAACATCAACGTTGTAGAGCATAAAATTGCCTGCAAAAAAGTCCCAGACAACCTTTTTCTATCTTTAGTAGTTTAGTCCCGAGAACAGATAAAAAAATACCTTAAACACGCATTTTTGCGCGCAATCTCCGAAACTCGGATTATTTTTAGGACCGCTCTTTGAACTAAATTTCTATAAATAAAAAAGTACAATCGAGGACTTTTCTGTAGAAAACTATATGCTCTACAGGATTGGCCCTATACATGTTTATTCCATTTCTAGTTATTTTGCCAATAGGCGCGATAAAGGAGCACGTATTTACCAACTTTGGTAATTGACAAGTCGTAGGGAGAGAATCTGATGGAAAAAACAATATTTATACTTTGGAGTTAAAAATGGGTTTAGAACTTAAGTTCACGATATTGGCAATCTTGAACAGCTTGTATAACAAGAATTGTATAATTTCTATGTCTAATAGTGCTTCAAAATGCTGTTGAAAAATTAAAAAATTAATTATGATTTTGGATTTGTTTTCGTAAAGTAGTTCAAAATAGCAAAACGATGATACATTATCTGCATCTGCACGTTAACTGAACCATTTTTATTCACTTGTGTTTCGACACGTAGCATTTTTAATGCCAAAATTCCATCCAATTGTATTATTTCGAAGAATTATTATTATTGATCGAATAACCTTATTGGTGTGAACTCGACGATCGGGCGTAATTCACTTTGGCCATAAGATGATCTCGCATTACAAATTACTTTTTTTCTTTTTCGACAAGACTATCCTGAGGGATAAAATTACCTTTTGGATAATACTGAGCTCCTCTGCCCTCTCCATAACCATGGGAGGGTCCTCGTGTACCATGACCTCCGCGACTTTGGTTAGGTGGTATACTTCTGGGTCCCGGACCGCCTCCGCCACCGTGCGGATGTCGCTAAAGAAAGGAAAAGAGTAATAAAATAGTAAAAAAAAACATTATTGACACGACACATATTGTTTTCAATAATTTTCTGAGTGTGCAATTCATATACTTTTTTAATTCTTCGTAATTCGTAATAGTAAGTCATCGAAATTAGTAAAAAATTTTATGTGAATTCATTAAGGTTATTAAACTAATCACCATTCTTCTGAGTGTGTTCATTGGCCTCCTGAGTGTGTCACTGATACGTCTTGCAGGTGGTTTTTTCGGATTACTCGATGGTGTGTGAACGGCGCAACATTTTATAAACATTCCCATGAATATCATGAATGCAATACCCATCAGAAGAACAGCCCACCAAAACTCCTGAAACATTCACATAAAAGTTTCATATGTCGAAAAAGTCGAGTGAAAATTTTAAATGAAAATTCTAAAATCGACAAAAGCACAGTACGTTCAAGCAGCATGTCTCAAACTTTTTTTTTCAAGTATTTAGAGCTGACTTTGTAAAATATTTGACTTCGTAAATTACATTTTTCAAACTGCTACCAAGCGATATTACGAAACCACTCGACCTATGTGCTTGAATTTTTTTCTGGTCGTTTTAAACACAATTATCTACCTTGTATCGTGCAATTTTATTATGATTAATAGATTTTCGTTTTCATATAAAAACTAACGAATTTTATATATTATTTCACATAATTTTATTTCACATAATTTTTTATTTTATTTATCACGAATATTTCACATAATTTTTCGCGAAATTACATCTGGTAGCGTTTGAAAGTTTCTTTTTTTCTTCAAAATGTGGCCTTTCATCACGCCGTATCACAGCTGTGTAGAACATTTTTTCTTAGATGAAGCAATTGGAAAAGATTCTCAAAATGGTTGTTGCCAACCACCAGAAACTTTCATCTAATTACTCCAACAGTTATCCATGAGATTTTTTTGCTTTCATAACACTCATTTGTAACCCTTCTAGGAGGTGTATGTGCCTCCTTGACGAGTTCTGCAATCTTATCACACATTGCATCTTATCTCGAAACATATAAAAAAAGTTTGCTCACCGTCATCCACTGTGCCACGGTCAAAAGTGTTTCTTTGTTGAAAAGCATATTTTTCAATCTTGCAAGTGGACCTTCTGCATCGACGGCACGACATTTTAGAAAAACGTCGCAATAGCCCTTGAATATGAAAAAAAAACACCAGATTAAAAACATGGTAAAAATATTATACCGACAGTGATGTTTCAACGGAGAACGAATTAGAATCCAAAAAAAGTTCAATCCTTGCATTTTTTTTTCTGATTCTAATAAAACGAAACTGTTCAAAATTGATAGAATGTTTTCTTACACCATTTCAACGATACAAAACAAATTTTTTAAATACAAAAATATAATTTTTTTATACAAAATATTCTGGAATACTAAGCAAGTCCCGATGATTCATCGGCGTACAATGATGCGTGTGTAATTTTTGTCCGAAACAAAATAAATCTTGAAATTCCTCTATTTTTACATCATTACCTTTGATATGAACTTGAGAAATTTATTTGCAAAATTGTTATCAACAACTTTTTTAAATAATCAAGTACAACAACTTTTGCGAAAATTGTAAATTTTCTTCATAGTCTCAAAACTTGTATAATTTGTTATATTTAAAAAAATGTTAAGTTCATACAGAAGGCAATTATATAAAAATTAACAAGTTCTTTGGTTTTCTTATTTCAGAAAAAAATTACGCACGCTAACATTGTATACCGAAGTACAACTTCAGCGTCAGGATATTTTAGACGTTTCAGATTGTTTGTATAAAAAAATTGATATTTTTGCATGACACATTGGAAAAGTTTTAAAAAGATTTGTTTTCCTGGAGTCGAGATGAACATCGCAGAAGGAGACTTTTCTGTAAGGAGTAAAATTACAATGCTGAAAAGTCTCGTTCTGCGATATTCTTCTCGGCTCTAGTAAAACAAATCTTTTTGAAACTCAAAGCATTGTAATTACAATGTTAAAAAAAGTCTTTTTCTGCGATGTTCATCTCGGCTCCAGTAAAACAAATTAGGCTTCAGGATTCCCTCTTAAGAATCAATATTTTGGATAATTTTACATAAGAATTCAGGAAAAAACGGAATGTAGGAAAGGACCAATACTTCTGGGATGTGAAAGTAGATAAGAAAAAAATAATTTTTTGTACCTGAAAATTATCACACGGTGAGCCTGGTCGAAGACTTATGCCACCATCGGGCAACCCAACACTTTGAGCGAATTCACTTGTACTTCGACAAGTACTAGCATCGGTGCCATTCTGACATGCCAATTCACAAAGTTTTCGCTTGTCGATATTGGGTATGATGTTGCTAGTGAGAAAGCACTCGGTCAAATTCCATTCAAGGCATATGGAGCCCGTACATTCACCGTTGATGCACAACTGCAAAAATAGCAATTTTTATTTCAAATATCCAATAAGCTTCACTGAATCATTATTATATAATAATTAAATATATTATGTTTTACATTCATGTCAAGAGATCATTTTTTTTTAACAATATAATTTAAGAGATATTTGTCTATCTAAAACTTGTCTTTATGTAAATATGACTAAATGAAAAAAGAAGAATTTTATCAATGAGAGTGATCTGGTCCAGATTGAGAATGGTCAGCCTCTGGCTTAGAATTTTTTTTTGCTTTTACTCAAAATAAATTTATTGTTATATTTGCCCCTATTATATCACTATTTTTCCATTTTTTATATTGAACCATATTGATTTACAGCTGGTGTTCGCAGTCATTCCATTTCTGATGTTAGATATTCACATGGCTGTTATATATATTCAAGGCTACAATTTATTTTTGCAGAAATAGTGAGAAATGTTAAAATTCAATTTTTTTAAAAATTATATTTAAAATATCGAATTTGAGATTTGTTCTGAAATGTCTATTCTTACCTGAGTTCCCTCGTTACACCGAGTTTTATTGGCTTTTGGCAACGATATTGGGCATTCAGCTGTTCTTCCATTGCACGTTGAATTGTAACTGCAGTCAGACTCAGCTTTACACTGTACTCTATCGTGGAGCGAGACAAACTGGCAGGTTTCACTCGAACAGCAAGGACCTTGGCTCGGACTGTGTGTGAAAAATGTTCCAATTAATAGGATCGATTGAGAATATGGAAATGTGTAATAAAAAATTATAAACAAACCTGCACTGAGTTCCCTTTCTTCTTTTGCAAGCCTTGTGACTCTTGTCATCATCTGATACTTGTCGTGGATAACAGCATTTGTCGACGCATTCGACATCGTCGTAGCCACAATCACACTCCTCACCAGCCTCGACAATTTTGTTGCCACAAAAAGCACCGGCGGATGCTGATTCATTTGAATAACATTGTAAAAGATTAGACAATTTTAATAAACAAATAACAAGTAAGGAAAGAAACGAAATTAGGAATTATTCTAAAATGAAAAATATACAACGAAGTGAAATCATGAGGAAAAATTAAAAATTTACATAATGGCGGAAAAAAAGGCGGAACAAAGTGTATAATAATTCCATTCGATTATTAAATGATGTACATCTGAATTATTTAAGAGTGAAAAAGGGAAATGTATGGAAATTGAAAGCAAAATGAAAATGAATGTAAGAAAATATGATGTAAATAAATAAGAAACAATATTATTGTGAGTTAAATACCGATTATGTACATCGAAAAATGAAAAGAATTGTGACAATGTAGCAATTAATACAACTACAAGTAAAAATTTTTGTTCACCAGTGAAGCAATTTCGTTTTTTGTTATCCTCGATGGCATCGAGAACGTTACTGATGTTGCCTATACTGCACTTTGAAAATTTACTGTTGTTTGGTCGATCTCCACTCGTCGCAGAGGCAAACATTATATAATTGCCATGTAAACCACCAGGTCGGCACTCGGGAGGAAAATCATGCTACGAATTAAATGAATTATTGCCAATTAAAACAAGCCATATACTGTTTCAATATTGATATTCGAAATTGGATAAATTGTCGTTGCTTACTGGTGAACCAAAATTATGTCCGATCTCGTGAGCCAGAGTTAACTGTGAGACTTTTGGTGGCACTCTGCTGTTATAATTAACGAATGTTATTATTCCAGTATTGAGAGATCTTTTTGTAGATTGGTACATTCCTTCGACCGTTTCCGTGTATGTTTTGTATTTTTCACATATACCACCGGATGCACCAGAGGCCGAGGCTACCCAAGCGAGACCGAGTGTCCCACCGGTAAAATCTCTGCAAATAAATGCAATCAACAGTACATTATTTCCTTTCGATGCCAAATTTTACGATATTTCTCTGACGAAAAAAATCTTAACGAGTGAATGTTGGAAAGCTTCAATAAACATCGTGATTTTTCGGCCTGGAAGTAGGAAATGCAGATGCAAAAAAAAACAGCGATTCTTTTATCGAGAATATCTTGATTATCACTGCGTTTTACTATTGCGATTCCCAATTTGAAGTTATCTCGTGTGAGACACTCTGCTGTGTCATATTTCTCACTCTTTTACAAAAATCTACAATTTGCTATTTTCCATTGCCAGTTGAAAACAAAAATATCTCATGGCCAAACATAGCCTCGTATACAATATTCATTCAATTTATATATTTATATTCATTTTATTCTTATAATATGTATATTTTAAAAATTTTTGTTTGGAGATATGTTTTAATTTGCTTATAGATCGAAATTTAAAAGAAATTATCGTCGAAACTCACCTATATGTAAAAACATATGCGAGACAAAAATCTTCATGATTTCCCAATGAGTGTTGATTCAAGAAATTACTAACGTCGATATTTTCCATACAAAAAACATTGGGTTTTGAGTCAGACCGTGGCGAGCAAGCGGTGTCATTATCGATCTGTGGAAAAAAATCGTGCGTTTTTAAACAAAGAAAAAAAAATAATAATTAAATTCAGGTTTACGTGGAGAAAAAATTTTACCTTTATCCTCTGAACTTCAAACTTAATGTTTCTGTGTTCAATTCTACCGTCGAATCTCGTGTCCCTGTAGATATAATTCACCGCCGTGACGTGATGTGCTATTAGAGACAAAATTTCCTCTCTCGTTTTTTCGGGATCTCCGCGAAGCTGTAAAAAAAAAGTAAACGAGATCTCTCGTTGATTGGATTCTCTCTTTTTTTGCATGAGGCGACTCGATGCAGCTGGGTTACTACGAAACATATACAAAATTCACAAAGTGGATATCGATCGCGAGGGATTGAATCAGTGCGAGAGAAGACTTGCCGTATAGCATTGGCTGAATAAAATGAGATTTAAAGGAAATAAGACACAGTGAAGAGGATCTGGAAAGTGGGAATTTGCATACAAAGCATAGAAGGTGGGCTAAATATTTGACAGTGTTACATAATTATTGAAAAAAAAAAAAAAACTAAAAGAAACCAGAATATGATATGAACTATTTTATTCATTTGCACTATTAATATCTTCTTTCAATTGCAATGTTTTTAAATATTTTTATACTTGTATGAAAATAAAAATTGATTAAAAAAATTATTCGAGATTAATTTTTTTATAAATATTTTGTTAGTCAATTTTGTTTCATAAAATTAAGATATAATAAAAATTTGAGACTTACGTGCTCGGATATATGGCGCCATATGAAAGGATCGGTCTGTATGAATAGAGAGCATGTGTTTTTGTTGTCCTCTTTGGGCCTTGTGGCTCTTCGACTCCTACGATGATGATCAGGATGGTTGGCCTCTTTAGAGTATTTGTGACTTGGTGTTTCAGTCTCACCGTTCCACGGATCCACTTTTGGTCTTTGCACTCTTAATATTTTTTCGACTGTTGGTGGCGGTGGATCAGGCTCACCAGAATTTTGTACCTTGTTCATCCATTCCGCAATCTTGTCCGTTATCCCACAACCGCTCGAGTCACCTTAAATTCAATATTTATTGTTAAGACTTATTTACACAAAAACATTTTTGTGTGAAATTGCATTTTGGACGGAATTTTCAATTTTCAATATCGTTATAAAACTTTACTGAACTCGGTTTAATTATTAAAAATTCTCACTCTTTTTTTCAAATTATGCTACATTGAAAAAGTCTTGTAGTACGTCATTTTGCTATTTATTACATCATTTCAATTAATTTTATTAAGTCATGTGATAGTATGAATGTATTTTTATTGAGTTCAGTCATCGTAAACAGGTCAGGGCTAAAAATATACTAAACTGGCTAATAATGCCGTAAATTGCAATGCGATATTTTAAAAATTGACGAAACTATATAAAATTTCAGTGTATAAAAATCACAATACAGCATGTAGTGCAAATTAATAATAAAAACCCTGTGCTACGGTCATTGTAATTCGGTGTATTGATGAGTAATATTATGTCTAGAGATAATATTTTTTTTTTAATCTTCCTGCATATACACTTTTGGGTTTTTACGAGCCCATTTCCTTACTTTAACCGCCCCTTTTTGTCCGATATACAACTGTATCGCATTTGCACGAGAAAGACCTAGAGAAACTATGGAAAACCCGGCCGATGCAGGCGGTTATATTTTTACGAAGATTCGGTTTGTTAACATCATAAGAAACTTAGAGAAAACTGGCTCTTGCTCGGCGATCGATGCGTGAGCCGGTGCATAGCTAAGCGATCACCCATCTAAACACTGACTTCGCCCGAAGCAGCTTAACTTAATATTCGATAAATTATTATGTGTCTATAAATAACATTAAATCATTGTATGTCAGTATCAGTGTAGTTATGTAGAATTTTTATTAAGTTCATTAATAGTTTAGACAGCGTGCTTCAACGTCCTGTGGTAATTTCATTATGACGTTAATATTTTTTAAACTGTCGGATAATAACGAAAATTGTCATTTTTCAGAAAGGCGGAACCCAATTAGAAATTGAGTTGATATTCACAGATATTGTAAAAAACTTGTTTCCTCATGATGTAAACATATTTTGAAGTTAGCTCGACATAGAACATACAATAAAGGAAAATCAATTATAAAAATTAGCATAATATGTTTATTAACTGCTTTGTGGGTGTGCACGCGCGAATTTGTGAAAGATGAGAACTCTCTATGGAAATTTTCGAGGGGCAAAAACCCTGCCAGAAGGGGTTCGAGGGTCAGCGCCCCAGACGTGAGGCGATAGAAATTTTAAAACGAGTATAAAAGTATTGAGTTGTTGAAGTTTATTTTCTGCTGAGGTAATGTCCAAATAGCAAAAATGAGGATAATTATAAATTATCAGAATCGGTGTAGCGATTATGAAAATAATGAAATACATTCTTTTTTGGTAAAAGTTAGTCAGGCAGAGAAGATAAATTTCTTTGAAGAAAGCACAATTTCATTTTTTACAAAATCTGGGTGACAATTATTAATCGTGAACATGAGAGAGATTATCTAGAGCTTCCAGATGTACATGAGTATAATCATATTTTACTAAAACCCTTTTCGAACATCATGCTCAGAGCAATTTGGATAAAAAATATCCTGATCGTTTGAAATGAAATAAAATATTAAAAGCTATTATGTTCGATTTGACAGAATTTTCCATTACGGCCGTTTATCTTTAGACGATATCAAGCGCGATATATGACGCTTTTCCGATATTCGAAGGATTAAACGAAACTTTTACTGAACTGCAATGCTTTGCGGATCATGAGACAAGATTGCTTTATCTTTACCGATATTGCTAAGGCAAGGTATTGGTACAAGATAGAATCGAAATACAATGACACGAACAGAATAGAATCTCGTTTCGAATAATAAGTTTTATCAACTCAGTTCCTTTATTTTTAATCTTTAATTGCCTCTAATAATTTTCTCTTTTTTTCTCTTTTCTTTGAAAAAAAAACTTGGAAATAATGTTGCATTAAATATAGAACGTTTCGTGATGTGACGAAAATAATAGTTATTCGTCAAACAACAAACCGTTGTAGTGAAATATTGTGTTTTAAATTAATAAATCATTTAACTCAAATAAATATCATAAAAATAAAATTTCACAATATAAATTATGTTGTGAAAGCTTAAAGGCTACGAAGAACTACGAGTATACTATGTCTACAGATGACTTCTGTTTTCTATAACTCTGCCTCTTTTTTTCTTTTTTTGCACCCATTGCTTTCCTCACTTTTTCCTCGATATTTAATCTGAAAGTGGAGTTTACGGTTTAATTATTCTCTTTACGATGCCAGCAGTGCTTGCGGTAATTGCTGATGAAATCCAGTACGAGTCAAGCTCAAGAACGCGTAAAAAAACGAAGCGCTGACGCTTGTACTAGGAGACACGTTGATATACAGGGTGGAGCAATAATCACCTTCACGATTTTCTGAAATTCGTGTTATCACAGTACCGCATTAATTGACACATTTTTGTAGATCAAAACATGACAGTTAAAAGAAAAATGAATAAAGTTCATTCATTTTCTTAAAAATCTGCCACATTGTTTTGAACGATTTTTTCACAAAATGACCTGTTTTCGATGTATTTAAAGATTAAAAGGAAAGCTCTGCAATATATATTTACAATGTTTTTTTTTGTTTATTAGCTTACACACACATTCGATGATAGCTATTTTAAAAATGGCAAACACGAAGTTGAACAAAAATATATATATAAGGGTGAATTAGAGGTTAGTCGTAAAAAAAGAAGTTTTGAGATCGTTAACGCAATGGAGTTTTACCACAGCCGAGAATTTTCCGCCACGGAATTCTTTCTTCTGAAGATCTAGTGGCGTCCTTTTGGATCGTTCTGTGTGTACTCGAGAAATTGAGAGTAAAAGAGAGCGAAAGAAGGGGTTGAAAACCTTCGAAGATGTAAGCACACTGCCTTTTAGTTTTGCGGTCCGTTAAAAATTGGCTTGAATACACGAATGCTCACTTTTCTCTTGAGCTGTGCAAATTTTTATATTTTAAGGCTGGTGGTTCAACGAACTCGAAGTATTCATCTTCCGTATTACTCTCTCTCTCTCTCTCTCTCTCTCTCTCTCTCTCTCTCTCTCTCTCTCTCTCTCTCTCTCTCTCTCTCCCCCCCCCCCCTCTCTCTCTCTCATTTCGAGGATTTTTTCCCCAACGCGAGATATTAAACCAGGGTACCGAATAAATTTACATCTCTCGTTCTTCTTTTCACTTTTGTGTCATTCAATTTCCATTTTCTAGCGCCAAGAAATTGGGAAATAAAGAATTCTATTATAAATGCGAAAAATTTCAACATACTTCACTGATTAATTACAAGCATAAAAATAAGTATGCTTCTGTAATGAATTACGACAATACACTTTTTTAACGATATTCATGGTTCTCATCATGGTGCACAAGAATCTTGACGAAATAACAAATAAAAAGATACTTGAATAAATGGAAGATCATAATATCACGACAAAAACGATTTACAATTTTTTTTTTTTTTAATATTTATCTCGCTTCTCAGCAATTGATGTTAAAGTTTCCATCGTTGCAATGCCACGATTTTTTTTCGTTTTCTCAATTAGAGCTCAATGTTCATTTGCAGGGTTAGGCTGCGAAAATCTGACAATTTTTTTTGCTGTCTCAAAAACTAAATCTACGAGAAACATTTGGAAAGATTGACAAATTGACCCTAGAACCCCACAACGGGGTAATTAGTTAGTCCATGAAAATGTAAAATTTCCTTCCCGTACCAATTTTTTAAAACCATTTCTTCCGTTTTATAAAGTTTTCACCATTGAATATTTACAAAACGCGACTTTGTCATACACAATTCTCTTCGTTATAAAAAAACGAAGAGAATGGTATATAAATAACCCTTATTATCGCATACGAGGAACATTTTATGCTAAAGAGAAAATTGGGGTAATTGCGTTTACCCCAGTGTGAGGCTTACGTTGGAAAAAATAGATTGTGGGGTTCTAGGGTTAATAGACTGATGAATACAAAAAATGTTTCTCGTTGTACTCCAGCTGTAACAGCATTCCAAGGCTAGAGGTATCAAAATTAATCTAATGATACCTAAAATCGTTTAAATTATAGTATCAATCATATCTATTTGCGTGGAATAAAGTTCGGGCTTTGTTCACGGAATGTAAACATACGAGCGGAAAAAATGCCTAAATAAAACAATTTAAAACGACGATAAAATCTTACCTTCTCTGACACTGGCGTAAGGATCACCAACGTCGTTCTCATGGTATATAACCGAGTGATGAGACTCATTTTGAGAGTGAACTGCTGGATAATAATGCGATCTTTCTACAAAATACGCTCCATCACGAGTCGACACGATTTTTCCATGAAAAACACCGTCGCTGACGCTACCGGACACGTGACTGTTCGGTTCACCTGAAAATACAAGGAAACCTTTCGTTTTCTAGATGCTAGACACTTTTCATTAAAATTACATATCAAGCTATTCGAAGTACAAACCCTAAGTAGTTTCAAAATTGCATTTTCAAAATTGGCGACCAAAATATCTGTAAAACGACGGCTTTTTCGATTTACTCCAAATTTTATAGGTTTGATATATCCAAGATGAAGCAGACTTTTAACGAAGGATTTTTCAATGCATATTTTTGTAGTTTTAACGAAAACCGAGCATCAATTTGATAAAAAAATCGCAGCTTTGACTTTAGAAATATCTCATTTTCTTTCTGATTGATATTTTTTTGATATTGATCCCATGAACGTTGCCTTTTTTACTTTCTAAGTACAGAATCCGAAAAAGTGATATTTGAAAAAAATTAGAACATGAATTTTAATTTGAATAATATAAATTTTGCTACAATAAATGTGCAGTTTTTTCTTATAATAAAAAACCTCATTTGGATATTTCATTGAGAGAATTTCAAGCTCACCTATCAAATAACCCTCGTAGATATGAGAGGTGTCGAGATCCTCGATCTCACCAGAGGGTCCCTCGATCACAAGGTTATCACTGAATACAGTGAGATCCCTCTTTAGACGCAAGTGAAAGTCACGTCCGTGCGATCGAAACTTGAGGCTTAACGAATTCTCACGTGTGACCGATCGTTTGGCTCTGAGATGATTTCGATGAACTTCGTCAGTGGAATAAGACAGTGGTTCGTAGCGGCGTACATACTCGTTGAGTCGTTGAGCTAGAAAATAACAAAAAAAATAAAAAGATTAATACATTTATCTCTTCATATGAAACACTTAAATCAAACAAAGGCGACACTGCGATTATTTATATATATGCACTTTATATATTGCATATGCAGTGTGTCAATCGACTTTAAATCATAATCAAAATCGATATAACGGTAATTCTGGTACGAAATATCAATTATTATTTTTTCGACGAGATAAAGGAGGGTATAATAAATGTTGTATAATATTTTTCAGGAATCCCAAATTTTTAATCATTTACTATATAGAAAGGGTGAAATAATAAGAACAAATCAATACAGATTAATTAGTGCTTCGAGCCGTATCATTGCTAGGATTTCATGGCTTCATTCACCTTTTTGTCTATCGTAGTTTATATTTCTGCACATTAATGCACTGTAAAAAATTTCCGTATGAAAATTAATACACATGTATAGGAAGTTTTTACGCGGATACCGTACATGAAAATTCAGATACGCTGAGGAAAGTTGAGAGACGCGGTATTTTAATGAAACGAGCACTGTTTAGTAAAATTAATATACCTGTGTATTTGAAAAAATCATATACATGTAAGAAATGTTGACTTTGTGCATATTAAAAACACGAAACATCAACTAATATTACTATGCAGGTATATTAAAGTTCATGTTACCAGCATAGTAATTTTCAGATTCAAGATTACTAAATTTCAGGCACCGTATAACGTTTTCGCATTACATATGTCTACGATATTTCTAGAAATGTATCATAAAATTTGGTGATCCTTTTTGAATATTAATATACGAATGAATATTAAATAAATTCAGCTATTATGAGTTTTTATGGGGAATACATTAATTCATGTACTATTGTGTTCGATTTTTTAAAGTTGAAGGTCGAAATCATGCAGACATCTTAAGAAATTAATTAAAGTGACTTATCACCACTTGATGCCGTGGCAATCAAGTCGAGCAATTATCACCGTAAAAATTTTTATTATAATCTCAACATCTTGTGTTAAGTTTGGTGTTTACCATTTTCATGTTTTACACAATTTTCTTAGATTCGAGCGACTTGTATATATCCTCGTCCGAAGCACGTGCCTCCTATGAGAAAGTCGATGCTCTGCGCCACACGGTGGCCAGAGCGCGAAGCACGGTGCCCACAGAGCGTTACGAATTTCCTACACTTGTGTATTAATTTTAATATTGAGATTCTTATAATTAATACATAGGCAAATGAATTTTAATACACGGTTTTTTTTTTATACTGCAGGGTATATTAATTTTCATTCCCATTTTTGTACCGTATTTTTAAGAGATAGAGTTATGATGGGAAATAACATGTATCGTATTATTAACATTTATGTGTATCTTATTTTTCAGTCAACTGTCAAGAAAAGTGAAGATTATACTGTAATTTTAATACATTGTTGATAGTAGATGAATTCATATACATTTGTATTAATTCAAACATATGATTTATTTCAATGCATGTCCACAAAATTTTCAGATTTCATATGAATATTCAATGTTATGCATCTTAAATTCCACATCAGTAACCAAAATTTATGTTCATATTTCAATTTTGGCATACGAGTGCAATGATTTTCATTTCATACACCCGGTTTGTAAATTTCATTTACCGTTGTATTGTAAAAGTATTGTAAATTTCATATATTTTTTAACAGTGTGGTTTTAACTACTGTATAAATGATAGATTTCTCCAATCCTGCTCAGATTTACGAGATTTTGTAAAGTGGTTTTTTTGTTCATTGAATCTCATGTCGAATTGGCCCGAGATTCGAGCATTAAATGGGTTTAACCCATTAACGCCGAAGAATCGTGTTTTTTTTTCTCATTTTCAAGCTAGATTCTTATCATCGAAAAAAAATCATTTGCAAATAAAAAATATGTTCCCTTGTACTTTCGAGTGTCCCCTTTCCGAATCCGGAGTCAAAATTGAGTTTTGTCCATTAGAAAAAAAAATATGGCCGTTTTTAAACAAAAAAAAAATGAAAAAATCGAAGACATTTTTTTTTCAATATTTTTTTTCTCATTGAAGACGCGCGAGGACCCCTCCTTTTTCTTCAACCATGAGTGCACAAAATAGTTGTAGTTTAAGAATATATTTTTTTAATTTGTCGACATTGACATTTTCACCCCTAAAATGGCGCTTTTCATCCCTTCAGCAGGAAGACAATTTTCACTCTCGGTGCCCGACAAAAAAAATATTCAAATCTTAACGAAAATTGGTATCCCGGGGTTTTCAAGGTCGCTGATTACGATTCCGCCCTCAAAATTCGAAAATTCAGAATGGCGGATCCAATATGGCGGACCCAAATTCAAAAACTTACTTGAATCGGATGAAATGTGGCACTCGGGGGTTTTCGAGGTCGCTGATTACAAATCTGCCCTCAAAATTCGAAAATTCAAAATGGCGGATCCAATATGGCGGACCCGAATTCAAAAACTTACTTGAATCGGATGAAATGTGGCACTCGGGGGTTGTCGAGGTCCTTGATAACGAATCTGGCATCATCATTTCAAAATTCAAAATTGCGGATGCAATATGGCGGACACCTTCCCATTAACGCCCAGTTATTATCTAACGTTTATTGAAGAATTGACAACTTTATATAAATGTAAATAATAATCATTCAATTGATTCACATTTTATGATCATATATTATATTTTTCATGTGTCGAATAAAAATTGACGTTGCAGAGGCTGAGAAATCTCCGATTTTCTTACATTTCATCTTGTTTTTGTTTATACGGGTCATCATTGAATATTATCCCTGATACAAATATATTTATTATCCATGAATATTTCTGTCTGCAAATAAGTTTTGTATATGCCTATCACATCTTTTTTCAATTTTTCACGTTTGTGGAGTGCGGATCGTTCACATTGCTAATGATATTTTATTTTCTGTAAAAAATATTAGCTCAGAATTTTTGTGTTCATTTTAGGTCTGCCAATATTCCTTATCTGAATAATTTGGTTTCTATTTTCGTAGAACTTGTCTTGAGACTAAATCGAACTCACTTATATACCTAAATTTCAGCTCAGTACCTCAACAAAATTTATTCATAAAATATTGTTTTATCATCTTTATTGCTCCTGAGTGAATTCACTTCTTCGATAATTTTTATCTCATCGGCAGCGTGAGCATATTGACAATATTACCATTATGTCTCGAAAACGACCAATCTAATCCTTAAAGGCAATCTATTCCTTCTCATGTAGAGTTTGAAATGGATACTTCTGACGATAATTGTGACGAGCTCGTCGCGATTCCGAATCCAGACAATTCTGGTTGTTCTAGTGATTCCGATTCTGATTTTGAATCAAACGATCACCTTTCGAGTATCACTTATAAACAAGCATCGGAAAATTACACAGATAATCAATGTAAATTGGAAGGAGATCACCAATAAAAGTGGATGGTTGGTGAAAAGAGCTACCCGAATGAGACTGAAGACAAATTATTACTAACTGACGGTGTAAAAAAAAGTATTCAAAAAAGTGAGCCGATACAACTGTTTGAAAAGTTTTTCTGCATGGAAATGAAAACATACATTATTGACTCATGTAAAGAGAATAGGTTTGAATTGCAGTTGGATGATTTGAATACTTTCATTGGCATCATCATTGTAAGCTCGTTCAATAAAAGAAAATCTCAAAGAGACTATTGGTCATCTGATCCCTTCTTATTATGTGAGGTGGTTTCTTCTGCAATGCAACGCGATACATTTGAGAAAATCAAATCAGAATTAAAGTATTCGATGCCTAAAGACAATGATCCCAGTGATAAGGCATGGCGCATTCGTAAATTACTACAATTATTTCAGAGAAATATTCGTCAGTTTGGCTTGTGGAAGACTGCGTTATCTGTTGACGAAATGATGGCCAAATCATATGCAAGAACATCGCTAAAACAGTTTATCCGGGGGAAACCCATACGATTCGGACTAAAATTTTGGGGTCTTTGCACCGCCGATGGATACCTGTTGAATCTCGATTTATATTGTGGAAAAAATTCATCAATTGGAGATAAATTGGGTAAATGTGCTCTAGGTTCTCGTGTAGTGATGCAATTATTGGATCCATTTCTCAAATCTATCCCTCCTAAGAAGATATCTCAGTTCCATCTTTACTGCGATAATTTTTTTACGAATTTCGATCTCCTAGTACATTTGAAAAAGTTAGGTTTACAATGTACAGGAACTATAAGAGAAAATCGAGTCAAAGAAAAAAATGTAATCGACAAAAAGTCTCCGCGAGGTACGTATGTTGTAAAGCATGATCAAAACAGCGGAATAAACTACATAACTATCGTAGACTCGAAACCAGTTTCGATCGCTTCTACCGCTGCAGGGGTGACTCCTCTATTACCGTCTAAGAGATTTAGCTCGAGTGCACATTCAAAAATTGAGATTCCGTTTCCACAAGCATTTCATCTCTACAATAAATTCATGGGCGGAGTAGACGTTCACGATGGACATTGCAACAACTTGCTTCCAAGTATCCGTTCAAAAAAATGGACATGGGTCGTCTTTATTAGATTTATACAGGCCGCCATTGTGAACTCAGTCGTGATATTCAACGCAACTGGAGATAAAACAAAAAAATTGGTTCAAAGCAATTCGCAATTTCGATTGCTAAATATTACTTAGAGAGGGGAAAACTAAAACGGAACAAAGCACACGATACTTTCCGTCGCAGCAAACAAGCTCGTTGTTCAATCTGTCCAATAAGAACATATACGTACTGTAAGGACTGTAATGCTTACTTCTGTAGTGCTTGTATGAAAGCGAAACACGTAATCAGGCTTCGGGGATAAGCAAAGGGCGCATTTACAACCAAGCACCCCAAAAAGTGAGAGGCAAGGGGACTCACTCGAATCAAGCACCCCAAAAAGTGAGAGGCAAAGGGACTCACTCGAATCAAGCACCCCAAAAAGTGAGAGGCAAGGGGACTCACTCGAATCAAGCACCCCAAAAAGTGAGAGGCAAGGGGACTCACTCAAATCAAGCACCCCAAAAAGTGAGAGGCAAGGGGACTCACTCGAATCAAGCACCCCAAAAAGTGAGAGGCAAGGGGACTCACTCGAATCAAGCACCCCAAAAAGTGAGAGGCAAGGGGACTCACTCGAATCAAGCACCCCAAAAAGTGAGAGGCAAGGGGACTCACTCAAATCAAGCACCCCAAAAAGTGAGAGGCAAGGGGACTCACTCGAATCAAGCACCCCAAAAAGTGAGAGGCAAGGGGACTCACTCAAATCAAGCACCCCAAAGGAGAAAGGATTTCTACCACATCCATGTCGTTTTCTCTGGGTAATGCTCTTAAGTAATTCTCTGGGTAATACTGGGTAGAATAAGGAATTATAAGTTTATCCGTTGAGTAATGCGGAGTGATGAATTTCTATAAATTTGTCAATTTGTCAATATATAAAGTTGTCAATTCTTCAATAAACGTTAGATAATAACTGGGTGTTAACGGGAAGGTGTCCGCCATATTGCATCCGCCATTTTGAATTTTGAAATGATGATGCCGGATTCGTTATCAAGGACCTCGAAAACCCCCGAGTGCCACATTTCATCCGATTCATACAGTTTTTGAATTTAGGTCCGCCATATTGGATCCGCCATTTTGAATTTTCGAATTTTGAGGGCAGATTTGTAATCAGCGACCTCGAAAACCCCCGAGTGCCACATTTCATCCGATTCAAGTAAGTTTTTGAATTCGGGTCCGCCATATTGGATCCGCCATTTTGAATTTTCGAATTTTGAGGGCAGATTTGTAATCAGCGACCTCGAAAACCCCCGAGTGCCACATTTCATCCGATTCAAGTAAGTTTTTGAATTTGGGTCCGCCATATTGGATCCGCCATTCTGAATTTTCGAATTTTGAGGGCGGAATCGTAATCAGCGACCTTGAAAACCCCGGGATACCAATTTTCGTTAAGATTTGAATATTTTTTTTGTCGGGCACCGAGAGTGAAAATTGTCTTCCTGCTGAAGGGATGAAAAGCGCCATTTTGGGGGTGAAAATGTCAATGTCGACAAATTAAAAAAATATATTCTTAAACTACAACTATTTTGTGCACTCATGGTTGAAGAAAAAGGGGGGGTCCTCGCGCGTCTTCAATGAGAAAAAAAATATTGAAAAAAAAATGTCTTCGATTTTTTCGGTTTTTTTTGTTTAAAAACGGCCATATTTTTTTTCTAATGGACAAAACTCAATTTTGACTCCGGATTCGGAAAGGGGACACTCGAAAGTATAAGGGAACATATTTTTTATTTGCAAATGATTTTTTTTCGATGATAAGAATCTAGCCTGAAAATGAGAAAAAAAAACACGATTCTTCGGCGTTAATGGGTTAAGAAACGGGGCAAAGAGAGTTCGTTCTGGGCGACAGGTCGACGAACGCAAGATCGATATTTCGACGGGCGCGATAATATAGACGAGCTGTTAAGTCCGCGCGACGTTTGTCGCGGGTCGTCGACTGTATACTTCATATAACTCGTGACCTCCCTGATACAAGTTTTATGTCAGCTGTACGAATGTTACCTCAGTCCTATTAATTAATAAAAATATAAAACATGCATAACTAGAATTAGAAATACATACAGAGTGATTGAAAATGTAAACGTCAAGGCTTAAGTCCCAGTAGAAAACCGTAGTAATGTTTTTTTTAATTCGGTTTGCTGTTGATGAGTTATTAATTATTATTATTATAATTGAAGGGTCCGCGTTCTTTAACCGTGTATACCGCCGAGACGTTTTGAGGGGAGAAATACACGTAGAATCTTCAAAAATTCGAAAATTTTTATAAATTTCTTAAAATAAGAATGGTTTGTTTTTTATTTTGGAATATTTGCGTGCTTTTCGTTATTAGTTTTTATCATATCATGGTATTTTTTTTTTTAAACAAAATGTTCAAAATTGGCGGAGTTATTCTGCTGTCTTCCAGCAAAGTCACAGCGCGAAGTGTGAGACGGCGTAAGCTTTACCTTCCGCTGTATTGATCTGAGACAAATTATTTTTTTTTAAATTATTGTGAACACTTATATGGTGTGCGTGAACCTCTTATAAGTGCGAAAAGTTAAAAGTTACGAAATGGCACACTTAAAAAAAAAAATCGAATTTTACACAAAAATTTTGCGTTATTTTGCAATAAAAAAGTACTTTTTTCAATCTTTTTTAAAATTTTATAGGTACAAGTACTAGGTAATATTGTTATTCAGACGTGTACAAAATTTTAAGGAGATCGATCCAATATTTTTTGAGTTATCCCTTACGCCAATTTTAAAAATTAAATTTTGAGAAAACTCCGTTTAAAGTTTCTGGAGTCAAATCTCAATAATTTTACTTTGAGTTAATTCTTTACTGTTTTCGTTGCACTATCAGATCTTATTTTTCTTATTATTTTTCACGTTTGTAAACGAGCTATGGAAGTTGAAGAACCTAGAAATCTTGATTGGCTTGTTGATTATACAGTGCGCTAGGACCGGGCGCTTCACGTTTTAGCCTATATTATCAAAAGCACTTTGAATTTTGCTTTGAAACTTTGCAAACATATTCTTAATCCGTTACACCAACATATTATGGAAAAAAAAATTTTCGAATTTTTGAAGATTCTATAACGTATTCCTCCCCTCAAAATAGAGCAAAAGTCTATGACTACAAGACATGCGGTCTTGTAACGCATAAAATTTTCTTCAAAAACCTTCGAAATAGCACTTTTCTATTTTCAGTATTTTAGTCCTTAAAGCGGATCGAGAAAAATCTATCAAAATTGTTCGCCCTACGGATGATTCTTGGAAACCGTCGCAAATATTTATTATGATCTGCTCTTCGGACTAACCTATTGAAGATAGAAAAGTGCCGCCAAAATCTCTTTTGTAGGAAATTTCATGCGCTATAAATTGGTCTTACGGACTTTTGTTTAATTAATCACAAACGGTGTAGGCAGTATGCGCGATTGAAGAACGAGTGTTTTCTAACTGATCAAGAAAATCAAAATGAATAAGTCATCAGGAAGGACATTGAACAAAAAACATTACCTGACTTTTCGACTCAGGATTCGGTCTTGAACTTATGTTTACATTTTTAACCACGACCAGGGTCGTGGGACATCTTATATATCTATCTATACAACTACTTTGTTTTCTCATCATACATGAGGTACAGCAATAACTAATAGCACGAAAATAACATTTTGTTTATTATAATACTGCAAAAAAGTGACAGGCTTCGATGAACATTTACATAAAAAGTGTACGTTGCTTTTGAATAAGATTTCGCAAATGAAATCATTTCAACAAATGGAGGAGCCCTTACGATATGGGTTTTGAATATGTTAGAGCAAACCGCAAACCGAATGCGTGCTCAAAAGCACACATATAGGGCATGTATTAAATAATGCTGCTAGAAATGTAATGCTTTCTGTATGAAATGATAGTTTCCCATATGAAATTTGTAATTAGAGCCGTGGTAAAATTTGACCCTTTCAAAGCAATGACGATGATGATGACGATGATGATGATGATGATGATGATGATGATGATAACACTCATAACAATAAGCTTTATTATAAAGTTTGTATTTCATTAAATTAGTAATAGTTTTTAACGGAAATTTTATTCACGAGTAAACAATTGAGAATACTGGAAAACTATGTCACTTGCACCTTGCCCTAAAATTTGTAATCAATTATACTGTGCTTGCTACGCTGGATAGTCTTTTTACAATCATTCAATTTTTCTATATACTCTATGGATCTGTTTCTATTCCTATTTGATGATGTATGTCAACGGAAAACAATTTTGACGCAAAACTAGTTTGTAAATTACCGACAGCGATGAGTCTGCGGTTGGAGTGTGGCTACGGCAATCTCCTAAGTTAAGCAGCCTCGGGTGAGGTCAGTGCTTGGTTGGGTGACCGCTTAGCCACGTACCGACTCGCGCATCGACGCTGAGCAGGAGGCAGTTTTTCTGAGATTTTGATGCTACTAGCTACTGAAACTCAGTAAAAATATAGCTGCTCGTATCGACCTAGTTTTCCACAGTTTCCCTTGGCCCTCATGCAAATGTGATACAATAGTGCATTAGGAAAGAGTGGCTGTGGGCAATACTCTGGTGAGTCTCGCAGGAACAGGAACAGGAAATCAGTAAAGTGGGGAAAAAAGTGAGGTGGAGTGATGAGATGGGCTCGTAAAAACTCGCAAGGGCATACGCAGGAACATTAAAAAATAATAAAAAAAATAATTTGCAAATTACCTCAAAGCTACATTCGGTACAACTAATAAATTCGGAAATGAATGAAACCTGCATAAAATCCATGAATCATCATTGACATTTTAACGGTTGGAATTTTAGAAAAAGTTATCCATTCAAATAAATCCTGTGGGTGGATCAGATCCATATTAGATTTACGACTAACGTTCAAAACAGTGAGTGTCCGATGGCAAGCGGAAGCCATCAAAAGCGTTGTAGCACATTCAGGCGATCCGAAAACCTTCGTTTTTTCGTGCAGGTTTTTCTTTCAAGAATTTTTACAAGTAATTGAATATTCCAATGTGGGAAAATAAGTAAAAAATGGAATTATGGCAGTAAATAATTTTTCTTGTGTCAGATTACGTGACAGGAGATCTAGAGTTATTCAAACACCGCTGAGAGACCGAGTAAGGGTAAGCTATTGAGAGTCTCGAAGACGAACCCCTCGTAAGCAGTACTTTATGAAAACCTAATCTCTCCCGCTTTAAATGTGTGTGTGCCTGTGTATATACAGTAATTATATAGACATACGAGGATGGGTAATCCTAAATAGAGGGTAACTAAATCTACTTGCTATAATTCCAATCTCCAAATAAACTCGATGCAGTTGGGGTGCATCCAAGTTTGAGATAACCCCTCCCTTTTGTATGTATTTAGTCTAGTTTTCATTACATATTTCTTGAACCTTTCAGAGAAAAAAAATGAAGATCAAGAAGGAACAAATTAATTTATCCTTGTGCTTGCGCCTGGCATTTTGCAATCCTGACATTTTTTTTCTAATAAAGATGAATCTAGAACAATTACGTGATCATGTAGTTTTAATTGTATGCTAATCGACAGTATAAAGTCGAGCTCATGATGACATAAAATTCGACAGAATTTCATCGTTAATGCTCTCTCGTGCGATAATATTTAATTACATCGTCATTTTACTATACAGGTTTATATATGTGAGTCTGCGCGTGGGTGTGTGCGTAGCCATTACTAAGTTAACGGTCCCCGTTATCTAACTAATCTTCATTTAAATCGCCGTTTAAGGAAAGTCGAATGAAACCGTGGGTAACGAGAGAGCAAGTTATGGAGGGAGGACCGAAAATCGTTCTTGTGCCTTTCATAGGAGGCACCAGAATAAGGGATGAGTCACGTACCTTCTTACGTCTCACTAAACATATCTATACATGTATTTTCTAGGCTAAATTTATATGGATTTAGCAGTTACCCGCAGCTTTGCTCGCGTGGTAAAAAGAATGTGATTTTTTAAATATTATTAAAATATTTTCGAGCGAATATTCTACCCCGTAACATGAACTATACGCATGCCAAATTTGGTAATGCGTGGATTGGTCGCAGAGTCGTAAAGTAACAAACGAACAAACAAACTTTCAGATTTATAATATAAGGTCGGATTAATATAGTGCATCGTAGTGGAATTGAAATCAGAACAATTAATGTGTTATTCGAGGTTGCATTGTTTCAGTGCACCAATATTTTAAAAAATTCTTTTTTTACACTTTTTCGCACAATTTCAGATTATGAAAATGGATCAAAATTTTATTTGAGTTAAGATATTTGAAGAATACAAAAATTGAACCAATAAATTGATTAGTTTATATATTAATCACAAAACTAAGAAAACAAAGCAATGGAACAATAAACTTTGTATGAATAACTTAATGAGTGATTAATTTTCAACGCAATTTATGTCTATTAATTGTTTATTTGAAGAGAACAGAGATTGATCTGATCATCTGTAATAATAGGTGTGCAAGTAGAAACTCTGCTTTTTTTGGTCAAATTCAACTTTATCGAAAAGATATTTATTACAAAGATTAATAATCGAAATATTCGACATTACTATCTATGGTCTTTTGTCATTTATCGGGTTTTCATCCAGTAAAACTTGAAGTTCTTCGTCTTCAAGTTTTTTCACTGCACCTGGACGTGGATCGTCTTCAAAACTAAAATTTCCATCATGAAATCTTGCAAACCACTTTTTTACTGTTGTATGACTCACAGAATGTTTACTCAAAGTCGAATTAATCAATTCCATAGCTTGAGCAACATTTTTTTTCATTTGAAAACAAAATAGAATGCAGTGGCGTAAATGTTGCTTATCGACATCCATCTCTTATAAAATTGATACACACGGAATGACAGCTTGTAAATGACTGAGACTTATGTCATAAAAATAGCAATGACTAAGCTACATATATCCAAAATGGCGGGCGAATTGGATGCATTTAAGTATAATTTTTAATGCAACCAACTTCAGAGCCGAGTTTTTACTTGCACACCTATTAGTACAGAGTGAATTAAGCAGTGAAGATTTTTAAAAGCAATGAGGAGAAATTTGAAACTAGTTAAAGAAGTTGTATCGATATTTATATGACATCATACGAAAAATACATTATATTTGATTATTCCAAGTTAATGTATTGAAATTTGGCGTGAATCTTCTTGAACAGCATTTAATTATGTGTGAAAAATTTGGAGAGGTTTCACCGTCTAGTAATCGAGATATTCATTGTTGAAAATGACAAGTTTAACATGAGCTCTTATGGAAGCTTTCAAAAAATTGCGAAATTTAGCAATAAATATCTCAATTTTGAGACGATGAATCATCGGCATATTCCGCCAGAAGTTTAATACCATATTAAGCTTTCTATTTACAAAATTTTATTGTGTAAAGTTGGAAAATAATTTTTACATGAGAAACGCTATAACCTCCTTAAATTTAATAATATTAAAAACGTTCTTCAAAAGGTATGGACGATCTAAATAAAAAAATAATTTATGTGAAATCACGGAAAATGCCTGTTCTGAAACAAAGTAGAGAACGTCCTAGTTTTGGTAAGAGCCTTATATCCGGTCGCAAGACGTTTTTGCGCAATTCTCACCCCGTCTTGGTGTTCTCCAAGTTTCATACTGTCGGAATGTAACTATACTGGTCCTGTTGGGTGAAAGGTTTGTAACCCCCGGGAGTGTAGAACGTCGTTTTTACTTGACAGAGCTCTATCAACATATAGATATACTAACATCAATTTTGCACGCGGGGCAGCAAAAGCCACCACAACCTTTTAAAAACCGCATAGATTGCTTCTACCCGTCGGGGGGGTCGGGGGGATGGGAAAGGAACATCGTTGCAGGGGCTACCTAAGCTGACTTCCACATAACCATATAGACATATACAGTCTTATGAGTGGAAGAAAACGTGTATACATACACCATTACATGATGTCAACTTTAACAGAAAAGCCTAGCACACACGTCGGATACAACAGTTGTTGTGGCTGAAAATACGTTTATAAATATATATACCGTAGTATAGGAAAGGTTATTTTCACTTTCTGCCCTCTTTTCACAGCCGAATAGTGCAAGCTTCCAGATATAGGAAATGAGCAAAAAATAATATGGCTGAACATTTCTTGAACAGGAAAAACAAGAAAAAAAAAGGAAAGAACGAAAGAGAGAGAATCGGTGTAAAGGCTGGAAAAGTTCGACTGGAAATGTCACACGCGAAACACGATGAAAGATTCTTCGTTATATATATATGGGGCATTCCACGTCAAATCGCCGGATCATTGGCCGGGCCCCCTCGGATTTTTATGTCGAAGTTATTTTGCGTTTTTTTGGGCCCAAAATACGACCTCAAATTTTTTTAAATTTTTATATCATTTTTTAAGGCTTGCACGAGCTCAAAAATCATAAAATTGTGGAAAAACATGAAGAGCGATCGTTTTTAAATTGATGATTTTTTTTTTACAGAAACTAGGACCCAAAACATAATTTTTCATCCTAGTTTGGAAGTGGGCCGAGAACTAGCATTCTTGATTTTAAAAAAAAATTTTTATCGTATGAAAAACAAAAAACAATTGTTTTTTGATTGTGAAACTTGTTTTTTTTTTTAGTTTAAAAGTTGATAGAAAAGAGTAAGCTTAGTAAAAAGGAGAGCTTTCGCGAAACTCCCTTTCTCACCTGGTGTCGCCCCTTTCCATCGTCCTTTAATCCTCTCATATCCGCCTTGCCCCTCATACAGGGGGTGATAGACTGATGCTTCCTACCAAATATTGCTGTTAGATTTTCAACTGCAGAATTTTATAAAAACGAGACTCCAGCGATTGAAAAATTATTCGAAAATGTTCGTAGAGTCAAAAATTTGCAGCAAGTACACTGCCTTATCCCCCAAGATGGCTTATTAAGGGAGACTGTTTTTAAAATTTTCAAAAAATCAATTTTTTTTTTTATTACGGATTCTTAATCTACATGTAAGTAGAAATAAATCTGTCGAAGCATTTCCCGGATTTCGAACGTTTACGATATTTTAAACGCGTTTGAAGTTGACACCGTCAGCGCGCTCTGACCGTCTCAGCGTCTTAGTGACACTGTTCTAAAGGCCATAGAGCCAATTTACAAAGACTTATTGTCGGACGATTTGCTCGAAAGATGTTTGGGTGCTCATACTCAAAACAGTAATGAGTCACTTAATAAAATGATTTGGATGCGTGCGCCCAAACATCTTCATTCCGGCGCAGATGTGGTCAATATTGCCACGGAATTAGCAGTGATTATCTTCAACGAAGGTGAGGAATCATTGTTAATTGCCATGGATTTCATGGGTGTCCGGATTGGCACATTCGCCGAGAGCTGGGTCCATTCACGGGACAAAGCAAGGATCGAGCGCGCGGAGAGGCAGGTGACCGACGCAGCAAAAAAGGCCCGGATTGAGTAGCGGGAGATGTTAGCGGCTCAACATCAGCAGCTAGAAGAAGAGGAGGGATGCCTCTATGGACCAAGCATTGCCGATTAGCGGTAATTATAAACACATTTGTGTAAACACATTACAAAACTTTAAACGCGTTTTTCTCGAAAACACGTTTTTAAAAATGGCTGACATTCTCCTGACCGCTGTAATTAACATATCGACCTGAAATTTGGAGAGCATACTGAGAAAATATGTCTTCACGGAATGACGGATCGTTTTTTCGATAGATACATTTTTGCATTTATTATTTACCTTTTTATGCGAAAAAAAACGCGAAAATTCGATTTTTTTTTAAATTGCCGCCATTTTCCGAAATTTGTACTAAACGAAAAACCCATCCGTCATTCCATGACCAAAGGGTCACAGATTGATAATATGCTTTGAATTTGTGTTTCAGATCAACAAAGAGGGGGTAGTGATGTCAGCCGTTTACCTCCCGCGATTTGAGGACCTGTTTTCGCGGAGCTGCAACGGCCGCCATTTTGGTTTTTTTTTCAAAAAAAAAAAATTTTTTAACGTTCTGTATATCATAAATAAAAACAAGAAAAAACCGCACTCAAAAAGCTTTACTCGTTTCCTTTAAAAAAAATAAAATGTAAACACCTGAAATATGGCACTCCAAGGACAAAGTCTCCCTTAATTGTAAAAGAGTATTCCTCTTCGGCGTCAAGTAAAATTTGTAAAATCCTCTTGTGAAAAAATAAAAAAAGTGTCGTTCACGTTTTTGTTCAATAAATGTTTAATTGTTGTTTTTGTCGATTCACTCTTAAACTAAGAAAAAAAAAACAAGTTTCACAATAAAAAAAACTATTTTTTTTGTTTTTCTTACGATAAAAAAAAATAAAATGAAAAAAAAAAAAAATTCTGGAAAAAAAATCAAGAATGCTAGTTCTCGGCCCACTTCCAAACTAGGATGAAAAATTATGTTTTGGGTCCTAGTTTCTGTAAAAAAAAAAATCATCAATTTAAAAACGATCGCTCTTCATGTTTTTCCACAATTTTATGATTTTTGAGCTCGTGCAAGCCTTAAAAAATGAAATAAAAATTTAAAAAAATTTGCGGTCGTATTTTGGGCCCAAAAAACGCAAAATAACTTCGCCATAAAAATCCGTGGGGGCCCGGCCAATGATCCGGCGATTTGACGTGGAATGCCCCATATATATATATACACACACATTGTTTAGAGAAAGAGCACACAGATTTTTCCTTGGCTTCGACTTTGACGGGCTAGTAAACGTTCAATCAATGATACTCTGCTATGCGATGTAATATAAGTATATATATTGAGAAATTCTGTATTTTATAATCTTATATAGGTCGATATTTTTGTATTCTTTATGGCCTCCGTATACGTCGATGAATGAAAGATGAAAAGAAAGATGGGAAGAGTTTACAGTAGCAATATATGGAGTTATACCAGTTAATGTATTTTTCTATCTATAGATATTACATACATAATTATTGACAGGAAACTTTGGGGTCAGGATGAGGCGTAACGTGTCATGGATCGATAACCTTATACGATGGTTTTATAAAACACAGATGTACACAAGAATATTACACGATTTGCATGGCTTAACATCACATACGTATCCACGTAATAACAGCTGCATGATTGCCGGTAATAATATCGATATGTACATGACTTAAGAGGATGAATCAGTCACCTAAGCTTACCTCGATTTTTCGAAGTTGAAATTCTTCGATACGGTTTGACCAATTACAAAAAAGCTCTGTCAGCCCACGCAGGACGATGGCAAAAATGGGCTGACAGGGCCTTTTTGTAATCGGTCAAACCGTGTCGAAGAATTTCACTTTCGAAATTTGCAACTATCTCTCTCGCACTCATGGTGGCGAGATACCGACTGACCCATACCCTTAAATATAATATTTCAGATACAACGTCGATCGATTTTTCCGCATGAGAACACAGAGAAATTGTGAATTTTAGTTCTTGCGTAATGGAGCTCTTTTTTTAATTGCTTGCACATTAGTAATCAAGGGGTTTGACTTTCAATAATTCAGTGTGCTCATGATAATTTTAAACCTGATTAGAAGTAGGGACTCGATTAAGTTACTAGCTTTGTAATTAATTGCGGCGATGAACCAATGGGATAAATGGCGTTTTGCTAATATGAAACAGTGAGAACAAACACAAAAAAAGACACTAAATGTTGAAAAATACTTTAAAGTAACGTCGTACCTCACAAAAAATTGTAAATTTAATCCTCGGAAAAACTTACAAATTTAGAGCTTAGAACAAGTTGAAAACTTTGAAAAAAGTTTTCAAAAATTCTTCCAAGAAATGTTCAAATAAATTTTAATCTAATACGTGAACTGCACTAAAAGGTTATTGAATTAATTCACTCGTACCTACAATCGGTTATTCTGAAGAAATACGATTCACGGACGAAAGTGATGGACTTTGAATTTAATTTATTATTTTCTCTGAATTTAATTTTAAAATGCCTAAAGCTGCATGCACACGGGACCGGAGCCATGCCGGACCGCATGTTAAGGTTTTGGCTAATATACGCCAGCATACGGTCCGGCGCGGCTCCAGCCCCGTGTGCACTCTCAAATGAGAAAAATATCAATATTTTTCTACTTTTTTCTTGACGGAGCCTAATCAAAAAACAGTATACTAGTCTTTCCGACTCGGAATTCGGTGGTGAACTTATGTTTATGAAGTGTGACCATCGTATTATCGGATCGCCGTATAGAGTTGATAGGGGCACACCCTATACATAGAAGGTGGCACCGACCTCACGTAACATCGATAGTGATCGTTATTTATTAATCGTGGTAGTACGGTTTTCGAGCTCGCGTGCTGTTCACCCATCTATGTAGATATAACAACATAGGAACACACACACACACACACACACACACACACGCGCGCGCGTATAGATAGGTTAAAAGACCGGCCAGGCGCAACATCGAGTGATTTAAAAGCACGGATCCCGGATAACGTTCCTATATACGTGTATAATAAAAATCCGCTTGTCCACTGCTCTCCGAGTTCTCTATTTACACGTGGGGAAGAAAATCGCGTTTTATCAGCGTCCTTCTCTCCGATGCTGCAGAATGGGAAGACCATGAAAAAAATCAAGCTGCTGCAAAATCGAGGGCAGTTTTGTTTTTTTTTTTTTTAATCGTGAATTCTCACTATAATCATGTAAAACTTTCATGTAATCATGCAATCAATACTTTTGTGGAGACGCCAATTTTTTGGCTAACATAGACGCGGGGATTATTGATAAAAAACATTTACAATTTTTGTTAGAAAAATATTTTTTTCGTTTCGTTTCAAATAATGTTGCTGAAGTTTGCACCATTGGAATACAATAAAATTCCTTTTTTTTAGTTGAGCAAAAAATCTATACACAGTCTTTGACTACGATAATTGGAGGATCATCTTTTGGGACCTAAAAATTAAATTTGCGAGAAAAATCGAGTCGATTAAGAAAAAAAATAGTTATATCAATCAGTCACTCAAGCAGTATCGGATACTATATCCGATATTTTTAATTGTATGTCTTCTATGAACACCGCAGATTGCGCATATGAAATCTGCAAACTAAAGATGCCACTGCCAACGTAAGACACTTAAATCTTTCAATAAGATACTTTAGAGAAGTAATTTGACTAATATTGTATTCTTCTATTTACCAAGGCATATTTACAAGGCAATGTACCTTGGTAAATAGAATTATGTAATCGAGAGAAATTTTTAATCGAAAAAGGTGACTGACTCGAAAAGAAAATAATTACGAGTCAAGTAAAAGTATCAAAAGTATCGCTTCCTTTAGATTATTAAACAACAACAATAAAAAACATTGTCAAAAAGAAAATAATTAAGAAGAATAAAAAGTTAGGAAATGGAGACTTCATAATTTCTCATCTTTGATGAGAATCATTTTGCTAACGAGTCAGAGGACATAAGAACCCATGCGACTGATCGGTCAATTGAATAAAAGGTGTTCAGAACGTTGCCACCGTGGTCTGATACTGTGGCTCTTGTCGTAGATATAGAACAAAGTTCATATGCTTCCATATATGTACAAATTAGAAGAATATCTAGGTGCATACTACGAATGTATAAGTTTCGTAAGCGACGGACTGCTTTGATGAGTTGACTGCAGAATGGGGTACGCTGATGGGGTAGGTAAAGGGTAAACGAAGGCAGGGGAGAACTAGAGGTGAGGAGAAGAGAGTTCGTGCGGCTAGAACCAATTGACCTAATTCCACTATGCCGAACTCGATCAGAGACACAGTCTCAACGAGATCGGACGTTCGGTCCTCACCGCGCACACGATGGTTTCCATTATGTAATTTAACTATTTAGGGAAGCTAGACTTCCAATAGATGGCCCATTCCATTTCGCTCTCTCCCTTTAGTTCTCTTGGCTCTCTCACTACTCCATCGATAAACGATTAATAACACAGCCACCCCTAGCGCAATAATAACGTGACTATTCCTCTTCTCCTTTGTCATAATGAGAACTTGTCAAAAATACTTTTGCAGCATAAACTTAATTTTCAGCCGTAACTGGATTTTTATTTTAATAATTTAATCCAAACCAAGATTAATCAATTTGTTAACAAGAATATCCGTTTCAATGATTTGTTATATAAGTGTATCGAGTTAAAAGTGTATAATACTAATCAACACGTTGGAACTTAATAAACGAGAACGTCCTATTATATGTAAATCATTACAAATATACGAATCGGCAGATTTTTTCAGGTTTCTTTAAGTTTCCAAATGAAGAATTATTGCTGAATCTGATTAGAAATATCAGCAGAATCAAGAGACGCGGTAGCGGTTTGAGGCCAAGTATAAAATATACACTGATTCCCAGCCTCGGAAAGGTTTATTCTTCAATGGCCAAATTATATAAAGCGTTCTGGATTAAAAGGGTACTTCATTCAGTTATCCTCATTCAAAAGAATCAACGGAGAATTTTAGCAGCATGGAGAATATGCATCCCGCTAAGATGATGCATAGAATGTTCGAAGAGAAGACAAAAAATTATATTTTTTTTATTTATCCAGAATCGAACAGAATATGCAGTAGGTAGGCGACATTGTTAATTCTGAATCATTCTATCATCAGTATGTTTATTTTGGATGTTTATGGATGGAATACCCAGTACGTCATCGTTGTTACATCACATAGGAAATGCAAGTAGTTAATGTAATGCCTAGGGACGAGTGCGTATAAAAGTGGGAAAAATATAGCCCATATGTATGAAGTGAAGAGGAAAAAAGTCGTGTGTGAAGTAGAGAAGTAAGAGGTAAAAAAAGAGCACACCAGTTCTTTCCACTTCCGTCCATTTGACATGTAAACACCCGAGCGTGTGCGTTCAGGAGGATGGGGTGCCCCATTTCTTTTCCTCTTTCTCTCGTTTAGATGTATGCATGTGGATGTACAGAAGGATGGAAAATATTCATTTTGTCGTATGTTTTTCATACGATTCGAAACTCAGCTAACCACCTTTTCTCTTTTTTTTGCTCCATATTTTTCCCCATTTTCCTCTCTTGCACCCCTCCGTTCTTTCTTTATCATCTTGTTTCCCTGTATCTCTTTTTTCGTATTATCTCTCGCTTCCTCTTTGTTTTGCTCTTTTTCCCTATTGTTGCGTAGTCCTCTCTCTCTCTCTCTCTCGCTCTCTCTCTCTCTCTCTTTTTAGTTTTTTTTCTCCTTTCTCATGTTTCCATCTGTAAATCTTTGACTACGTATATGAGTCACAAGAGGCTGAGTTGAGTGCTTGCATGTGCCCCATTAATGTACTTCTTGTATATTCATATAGGTACATGTGTGGCGTTGAAACGGAAAAAGGCACGTGTCTACTAGCGTTCCTCTCTTTCCCAATGTACCACCCATCGTCATGTTGCCTTCGGAAAAACTGGAGAATGCGAGAAGGATAATTCCGAGAAAAAAAATGTAGGATTATGCATCGAGTTCAGTGTTACTTAGAAATGTTTTACTGACAGAGTTATTCGGAAAAAAGTTTCATTGAATTATGAGTAACGATAAAAACAGTAATTATTGAAATCGAAAAATAAAATTTCACGCGATTATGCGATTTTATCTTTATAGATCTAATTACTGCAGTTATTTTCGTAATCTCTTTATAAAAAATATTCTCCGTTATTTGCGTACATCCGCAAAATATAAATATTTTTGAACATTTTTCAAACAAATACTAATTTATGTGATTTTCTAAAAGTTTATGTGTAATACGTTAAATCATTGGAAATTTCATTAAACCTTGGATCTTTTTTAAATTTTCTGTATATATTTCATTCCCATTGGAATTTTACTTTATATATAGCCTTTGAAGAGCTCCTCTTATGTCCTACGTCAAAATCGTATTTAATATTCGTTCGAGGGGAGTTTCAATAAGCGGAAATAAGTCGACTTAGACTCAGCTTATTTTATGCGGTCTATCGCAATGATGTATATTTTTTTTTTTATTCCCCTGAGTTGTATGAGTGAGATGTGGAAAACGAAAAAGGAGAAGTTAATCGGCGGAGGATATAAAGCGATATATTGGTAATCCAGGGTCATCTCCTTTGCCTAGAGAGGGATGATCGACTTTCTCAGTGTGGGAGGCCATCGAGGTGAAAAAGAGGAAAGAGCGAGCTCTTTCCACAGGCGAAGGGGGATAATACGGATCGGGGGGTGAGAGATGAATTGCTGGGAGGCCATTCACCTCTCATGGACCAAAGGGGATATTCGAGCGAGTGATATAATCTATATGTATACGAGGGTGGTGAACTATAGGATAAATAGGGCAGCTGCATCTCTCTCTCTCTCTCTCTTCACGTATTACCATACATACAGGGTGAAGCAGTGTGATTTTTTATTATTTGCAATGCCTTTAAACCTGTAAAGTTTATTCAATTGTGATGATTCTGTAATAGAGGCCATCGGGCACCATCAATAATAATCTGTCAAGAGGAGACGTCTCGAAATTCCGAAATAGTCTTCGTTTTTTGAATTATTTTTTTGGGTGTTTATTGTAAAAGTTCAAAAAAAAAATTGAAAATACCGTTATGTTGAATCTGAAAAAAGAGTTGAGTAAATTTAATGATCCTTATCGATTTGCTAATTTTACTATGTTTTAAAAACCTGAACTTAATTTTATTTTTGAAACGTGTTTTTTTTTGTAATTCCAATCTTTATAGATTCATTATGAGGCCTGAACACGTTTTCAGGTCCTTTGTTAGATTTTGAAAGAAAAAGGTTGAACGCACTAAAAAAAATCAAGACGTCTTGAAAATCTTCGAGTCAATTCTATGCTCTGGGATATATGATTAACGACACCCAAGGCTTTCGAACCCTGCAGCTTCATTAGAAATATTTCTCCAAAACTTTGAAGGTTTAAAGATATTTAAGGTATACGAGGTATCGTGCTCACCCTCTATATTATTCTCTCTCATTCGTATCGACCTCTCCCAATGTACAGTAAAGCTAACCGTAAGTGCTCGAGAGTTTAATGCCACACACCAATTGACAGCGAAAAAAAGTTTAGCATGAAATTGGAGTCATATAATTGAGTAATAAATGAATTGAAATTATGATTAGATTATAAAAATCAATAATTTAGCAGGTGGAAAAGTAAAAAACAAATATGGAACTGATGATGATTGTTTAATCACGTGTTCAATAATCCGTCCATTCAACAGACACCTTGCGGACGTGTGATCTTTACAGAATCGTGGATCACTTCGTCTTAAGAGGAGTATAAAATGAGAAATTAAGTACAGTGACATAAAAAGTGCTTAGCGCGATAATTTTCGCTTTTCGCTAATGCGTTTTTCTCCAGCGATTTTCTACGCGAGAAAGGAATGGAAGAAGAAAGATAACTGTAGAAAAAGGAGTGTGAGTGTATGCGGAACGAGAGGAGGGAAGTGGAAAGGAAAGCACCCAAGGGAGCCAGATATAGAGCTCACCCTCTCGAGAGGTGTGAATATTATGAACGCGGGAGCACATCAGACGACGAGAGCGGAACGACAAGGGTTTCTCACTAGACGCGATTACAACATCGCTTCTTCCAAATATATATATACACACACACACACACACACACACATGTATATTCACCCTAGAAGTGCTATATGCACGGGGGTTGGTTATTTCCACGTGCTGGATACAGACTAGTACGAAAACCCGTGGGGAATTGCATTTGGCAAAACCTCTCGTAGCTATTAAGCGTGATGAGAAGAATGCGAGCCGTCCCAACGGAGACATCAGGAAGCGTAACGTTTTTTTTCCCCCCCGGAATGAGGCAAGTATTCTTATTCTGAACTACGCCCTATCGTCGTGGTAGCAAATTTGACCATACGATATAAGACCTCGTTATAAAATTAAAGACAATATTTATTTCTTAAGCACTTTTTTTTAATGCTAACTATTTTCTGAGTATTCTTGAGGCTACACAAAAACGGAAATATCCAGATTACTGATACGGCATCTTACGTATAGATACATTCTTATGTATAGGCTTTTCAAAACATTTTGAATATGTGCATATTTATTGAAAAAGAGACAAATGATGGTTAATTGAAATTTTTCAATGCTTTCAGTTGTTTCGTTCGTTGTTCTTTTTGTTTTCTTCGAAGTTCTTTTCATTATGGGCTGCAACTTTTGGATTGTTATGGTCTCAGTATACAATTTTTGCAAAACATTCTGAACTTGTGGAAAACATTCTCGAGATCTCATACTGAGAAAAAAATTTGGTTGACCGAAACAAATTTCGTTTCTCTCAACCAAAATATTTAGTTCGATACGGGCAACAAAATATTTTTGAGATAAGACAAAATAATTTGTGAATGCTGAAACAAGTTATTGGCCGAACCAAAAAAAACTTTGGTGCAGCTAAACAAATTAATGTTAATGCAACAAAATATCATTCAACTAAACTAATTCATTTATTCCTCCTAACGATTACCGTTTAGTCCATTTGATAATTGAGATTCAAATAAATATTTTATTAAAGCAACTAGAAGTATGCGTAATCAAATAAATGGTACCAGTTGGTCGAATAAAATCATTTATTCGGCTCCGGTGATTTAGTTGATTCATCTACAATAAATTTTCATGAATTAGTTGAATAAACTAAATCACTTGCCATTAAACAAAAAAATTATTGGATCCACCAATTTCTCGTCCAATAAAATGGAATTAGTTCGATGAACAAATTTTTTTTCTCGATGTACATTTCATGAATAATTGCACTTTTTTTACAATCAAGAGCTAAAACACGAAAAGAGGGAAATAATATCTCATTTATTTTTCAAATGTTTGAGACTCATATCTGTACGATAACGTATAAACGCTTTTGGAATAAACGAACGAAATACTCAAAAAGTACTTATTTTGAATTCATCGAAGAAATTTTGCGGATGCGAAATATTGGAACGTCGATGTCGCGTTAGTGCATACATGTATAAGCAAATATACGACATTGAAGCATTGTTGCATAGTTGGAGAAAGATGTACAGGATTACATGCATCTACAGGTATATACAAGGATTTGTAGAACGACGGACATGCGGATAGGGATGGGAAAAAGGGGTAGAGATGATAGATACGGGTGAAGGAGGAGAGACCAAAGGACGAGGGAGAACAAAACCCCTTGCTATACCGGTGTGACGTTTCACACGCTCGAGGCACGTTTCAACCGTAGTACGTACATCTCCCACGTGTGTTCAGCATTGGAGACGCAAATCCTAAGCCCCCACGAGGCGAATACGTTTTCCTGTTTATCCTACGGCTAAATCTATGTATACTTATGCCCCTCAGTGAAAATACGAGGTCTTGGTGCTGGCTCCGTGTTACGAAAAACGTTGCAGTTGTACACATATCCATATATATAGAGGTTTATTTATGTACTTTGTCATATACTTTCATCTGTATACGGGGCAGATCAGTTAGCATATCATCAACAGAGATTGAACTCTCGCATGCACCAAGCCAGACAAAGAGTGAATAGACACGAACGTTAAGAGACAAGGAATAGTGTAAACGAAAATAGACCAGTCCAAGAGTTAGTTTGTTTTTAGCGGACAGCGAGTCACATGCCGACTAACCACAGGGCGAACATTAGTCTTTTTGTAGCTTGCTCTTGGTTGACCCCTAAGTCTGAAGCCCACTTTACGTGGTGGTGAAGGGTGGGGGTAAAATTTTCGAATGATGAAATTTCGAACAGCTAAAATAGCGAATTTTAACGTACAGTTATCGATATATATATATATATATAATTGTATGTTAAAATTCGCTATTTTAGCTGTTCGAAATTTCGTCATTCGAAAATTTTACCCCCACCCGGTGGTGAAACTTTAGCCACCATTTTG